>JBCNJP010000009.1:55389862-55428636 GCA_039602395.1 Deinandra increscens subsp. villosa | reverse complement strand
ACAATATTGCACATGTGTAATATAATTAATACGTATTATTGCACATGTGCAATAATAAAAAAAATCACGAAATTTTAAATGTTTAATTTTTTTTCCAGAATTAAAGGTGACATAATTCTAAGACTTTTGGTGCAATTTTTTTTAAAAAAAATATTAACGTATGAGGAAGTTATAGAGGTTTTAATATTTGTTTTCGTGTTTTCGCAATAACATCTTGTTTTTATTTGATATTTCCCCTATATATATATATATATATATATATATATATATATATATATATACACATGAGTTCAATTTTGATAATAAATAAAATATTGAATATACCGAATTATTCGGGTATTTTGAAGTTCACGCGGACCGGAAGGGTAATCGCCTGTACACTGGGGTTTCTGGCATAGCGAGGGTGTCGCATAAATCCCGAATGGGACCTGGCATACCTCACTGGGCGATCTCAGAGTGAGAGTTTACTTATAGGAATGTGCGCCTTCATATTATCAGTAGAAAGGTTATATTGCCTATAAAGGGCATTTTGGTCATTTTGACCTCTAAGAATGTATAGTTTTAGATTATAGAACATAGAAGATGCTTATGATATAAATCCTTGCATTAATGCAACCCAATAAACGATTAGGTTTGGATCGAGGCTTTTAGTGAAGATTCTGCCTAAGATTATTCGAGTAAAGACAAAGGTGAGTCACTCTCTCACTAGGCAATTACTTTTTATAAAACGGGATGTGTTGTTCTGTAATTAAAGTATATATTTGACTGCCATTAGTATCTGTTAATTTTGAAGCCTGAAGGGTTAGATACGGTCTTGGAAGAGGGCCCATGTGACACGTAAAAATAGGTAGTATGCATACAAGATTTACCTAGTTGCTTGGATGATCGTTCCTGATATCGATTATGTGATCCCTGCCATGGATATACATGTTTATTTGATGTTGTAGTCAAAATTTTAATACATGATTACATATGAATTGCTACGTTTATGAAACTCACCAGCAATATGCTGAGCCCCAAATGTTGTCTTTTTCTTTTGGACGCACTTCTTAGGTACCATGTAGTAGCAGATAGCTAAACATGGATGAGACGATGAAGAAGCTAGTATAGAAGTCTAAATTTTGGTTGGACAAAGACATAGACTTCTAGTTTCAAATAGAACATAGATGTTGTATTATCTTTGTACTTTGTAGATTCTACAACTTTTGTTATGAATAAAGTTAAAGACTTCCGCTGTTAACTTTGATTAGTGTCATGTGCTTTCTTTTATTCGGCGCGTAACACTCCCTAGTGCTTATCTTGGGATGCGGGTGTTACATTATTAAGTAAAATATGACTATCACAAAGAAACAGTGTTTTTGTCTTCTTTGTAGCTTTTCAGGTTTTGCTAAGCCGAAATCACAGAAGGAACGGAAAACGCAAAGAAAAGATAACAAAAGAAACAACATCTGGATTTTCGAAGCGTAGCACGCCCCGTGCCCCACAAGGAACGACCTGTGCCCATAACCAGCGACGTTCCACCCCGTGCCTCTGTACCAGTTTGCAGCACACGCTCCATGTCTCTGACATGGCACGACACGTGCCCTCTCAAGAACTGTGACGCCCACTTCCAGACTTGGCTCCAGAAGGGGTCACTAATCGGATTTACTCATGAACACAAGGTAATAACAGAGATTACTAAGCAGCGGAAATTTTAAACTTTTATTTAATTGCCAAGTACTACAAAGTAAGAGATAATTTACATAAGGAAATACTAACTATCATTATGTTTTATTGCTATAACTATATCTATGCCAGCTTGCCATAACATTCCTTCCTTCCGATAGCTTGCCCGTCTAATCCCTTATCACCAGGGCCTTCTCATAACTAGTCGAAGCCTCACCCTGACCTGACATACATACATTTTTGGAAAAGGTCAGCTTACGCTGGTGAGTTCTATATTTTAAAAGCTTTACCTCGGTGTGAGGTTTAAAACCCTTGGACCTGCAAGATCCCTTTTTCACAGACAATTAACAAGTATAATATATATCACAATTATATAATACACAATATTCCTTAACAGGAAACACCCCCTATAAAACCATTTATCCTGCTATCCCTTCCTACAATCCCAACATTTATTACTAGTGTAACCCTGCTAATGTATAAGCAGAGAAACCATCTTTGCCAACTGCCGAGTTTACCCCTTTAGGGTATTCCCTATAACGGTCAGTTTCCCCGCTTTCCCTTATTTACTAACTGCCGAGTTTACCCTTCTAGGGCATTCCCTGTAACGGACAGTTGCACCACTTTCCCCTATTTGCTAACTGCCGAGTTTACCCTTCTAGAGCATTCCCTATAACGGACAGTAGCTTTTTCCCCCGTCTATTTGTAGTGGTCTCCAATACCTTTGAGCAACACTACCTCCTAACTCCCCCTCCCCTATACTACTACCTGCCCCTAGTTAAATACCCAAGTGACTTAAGATTATTATTAGTAAACAGTGATAAGGTCTTCATATACTGCAACAAGTGGACATCCCCCAATTTACCGTTGGTGTATGTATACAGGGCGTATCCTCCACACTTCTGATATACCGGGTAACTAATAATTATGCTTATATATAGGAAGTACCAGCGGCGTATCCACCACATAATAATAAAGTGAATGCATCACCTGTTCTCATATAATCATACATATTCACTATAACGTTTACTAATAAATCATTTATCACTTGACTATCTAATTTTGAAGCAATAAAACACATATCATATAACACGTACAAATGATTTAATATCATTTTCCTAACATATCATATATATATATATTTATCTATATATATATTATCCAAAAAGCCTTTTTAACAGTTTATCAATTCAAGATATTTCACGTATATGCATTTCCATAACAGTTCACATATATATATCAATCCAACAATAATTTAATAGTTCAATATATCCATTTATCAATTAGCACCTTAGCAATCTGATATATATTTACTCAAAGGTAATTTAATAGTTCAGATACGCAACATTTCAGTTATAAATCATTTAGATGCATTTTATAACATTTGTATGTATATCAGCCCGAAAACATTTAAAACATTTAAAATATTTAAGAGTGGGCTCATAGAACTCACCTTATGTCTTTAACTTGTTTACTCGGACAGAACTTCCGCAATGATTCCTTTTTGACCTAATTTGCGTATCGTATGGCGTTAACGCAAGGTTTCATACAATAAACACTCCCTATGTTTATTTCTATCTCTTATTATCTTAATATTATATATTTATTAAGATTATCCTTTTAATAGGTCAAAATGACCAAAATGCCCTTATAGGCAATTATCCTTTTCTTTTAATGATAATATGAAGACACGCATTCCTATAAGTAAATGCTCACTCCGGGATCGCCCAGGGAGGTATGCCATTTCCCAGTTGGGATTTATACGACACCCTCGCTATGCAAGAAACCCCAGTGTACAGGCGTTTACCCTTCCGGTCCGCACAAACTTCTAATATCCGATTAACTTGGTATTTTCAATACTTTATTATTTATCCATTTTAATCTCATATATACTTATTATATATAAAAACATGTTACCATACCAAAATTCAAGTCCCCATACCCTCCGGATTATTTTATATTAAATATTTATATTCCGAAACCCTAATTTCCCATTTTTTCTCGTTTCTATAGCAAAACTCATTTTTATTCAAAACCGTCTTAGGGTATTATCCATTATAACATACTATAATATTCTTTTAAAATGGCAAAGCTTAATTCAAAACTGTTTACTCGATTTAGGCAGAATAACGACATGAAAACCCTAATTTTTGACACGTTTACAAAACCCATACCAAACCTTTACCAAGTCTGAAAAAAAACTTAGGGCTTTCTTATATAACATCATTTTAAGAGTACCTACAAAAATTCAGAGCCTAACTCCCACCCGATCACCCGAATTTGATGATTTATATTCAAGAACCCTAATTTTAACCTAGATTTAGAACTTGATCATAACAACAATATTAACTGAAATTGATTGAGGGATATTGTAGATCATACCAAAGTATGTAGAACTGCAGAAGATGGTATCCTAATTCCTCCTGGTTTGCTCGAATTTTGAAGATGAAGATCGCGGATGAGGTTTAGGGTTTAAAGGAGATAAATCTCGTAAATTGGCAAGTGTTATGGAACGATTTCGGCTCCTATTTATAACCTTCGAGGTCGCCCAGGGTTCCTACATGCATACCAGTGACTAATTCGAAGAAAACGACGCGTGGGAGGGAGTAACTTCGGCTGCAAGGTCGAACGTGGCCGTTTCTGCGTCTGCACACGGCTCGCGTATCGCGAGGGTTGGACCAGGGAGGTCGCGATACGCCTGGTACTTTCAGAACTTGGTAGTTTTAGTCCCTTAGGTTTATATTTACATTTTAGTCCCCTAACTTCTACCGAACTGTTATTTTATGTACCGAACTATTATAAAACATGATTAATAAAGTTTCTAAGGCTCGGGACACTCTCGATGATATACGTATACATACGTATATATTTTTATATATATTTATATATATTTTTCATTATTTACACATTTGGCCCCTCAAACTTTACAATACTTATTATTTTATGTACCGAATCACTTTAGGATATTTTTATAATACATTATAAGCCTCGGGGTACTTATAAAAGTTATAAATATGTATAATATCCGTAAGTATTCATACTTTAAATAAATTACACTTTTAGCCCTTTAACTTTTATCTTATGCATATTAAACCCTAATCTTTTGATGTAACTATCATTTTACATCTTATAACCTTCCTAAACATGTTTATAACATTCTTGAAGGTTCGGGTCATATATAATAATGTATATACATATATATATTTGTGTATTTCCATAATTTACACTTTCTACCCTTCTATTTTCTTGTTAATTATTAAGCATGCATTTTTCCACACGTATAACTATCCAAACACGTATTTCCATGTATATATCCATTAAATGAATTTTTTCACATGCATTCATACAATTAGACATATATCTATACATGATTTCAATATCATGTAATCGTGTAAACTTATTTTCTCCCGGTTATCATTTATTTCCATCATATAAACGTTTAGCTACGTTTTTCATGCTAACATCAATTATCTTTGATATAAAACACATATTATTTTATTTTCTTTCCTCATGTTATCAACTAACACATATATCATTCATGCAATACTATCTTTTATCGATTTATTACCCGGTAATGGGTAAACATGCATTTTTTTCAAACGTTTTAACACGTGTAGCTTTCTAACACATATATCATGTGTATTAATCACATTAATCACGTATTTCTCAAATTTTGGGATGTTACAAGAACGCCCTGTGCCACTGACACCGTTGGCAGAAAGCTCTGACAAGACACACCCCGTGCCTGACGAAACACACCCCGTGCCGCTGACAAACTTGCTGAAAGACTGACGACTCTGACATGGCACGCCTTGTGCTTGACGAAACACGCCCTGTTCCGCTGACAAGCTTCCTAGAAGATTGACGAATCTGACATGACATACCCCGTGCTCCAAGCCACACGACCCGTGCTGCCTGACACACACACCCCGTTCCTAGACAGGCATGGGCCATGCTCCACCTCGGCTGGCCTATAAATAAGGGAAACCAATTTCAGTTCTCCTTGCTCACTTTCTCCCCCTCTCTTCCAATAGTTTCCATATTTTCAGTTGTTAGCCATTTGTTTTAGAGTTCTTGATCTACTCGTCAAATATTGTAAGAACTTCAACTTATGGTGATAATGAATTGTTATTTGTCTATGAATCTTTCATTGTCTATTAGGCATATCTTTAGACTAACACTTGCCAGCCTCAATCTTTCAAGTGTTAGTCAAATTCTTACACTCGTTTGGGAATAAACGGATCTTTGGTGGGTTGGTAAACTATTTATATAAATTTTCTTTAAGGTGTGTCCAATGACTTTATAAAAACCCTTTTTATTGAAAGTGTATTACTGATTTTCTGAACCAAGCATGCTTCACGTATCACAGACCATTTGGGGAGTCGAAATCCCAAAAGCCGGACTTGTGACACCCGGTCGGGGGACGATGCATGATCTGAAAGGTGACTCGCGCCCCATGCTATATGATACGTTCGAGGTCCTTATGTCTATGTAAGCAAAATCGGCTGACCACGCAAGTGCGGCCTGAAAGTATTTAGTTGGGAATGAGGGTTGCTAATATTTTTTCACTCCACGGAAATCAAAAGGTACGCATTTGTGAAGTTGGCTCTGGTCACGCCGGACGTACATACGCGAGAGCGGTGTACGAAAGAAATGGGCCTTAGTCCCTTAAAAAGGTCATGTTTGCATGTTAATCTCCCCCAACAGGATTAAAATAAGTAAAATGGGGCCGTGAAACTCACCTTAGGTTGCACAGCAAAATTCCAGGTAAATAGTTAATCAAGTAGCAAGAACGAGTCTTGTGAAAGCAATCAATCACCTAACGAGCATAAATGTATAAGTTTGTGTTCTATAAACTGCTAAGTCTAACGTAAATGATGAAAATGAAAGATTCGAGAAGTCCCGAATAAGTCGAGGATGGCACGTGTGCCAAATCCGAGCGATCATCGAAATAACGCGAGAAAATACAATATATATTAATATTAAATAATTTCTAAGTTCAAAGATTTCAAACATAAACATAAATATATACATATATATATATATATATATATATATATATATATATATATATATAATATATTTTAAACCAAACGTGCAAATGACGTTAATAACGAGTTTGCGAAAACAAGAAGCGTATATCAAAAGTTTACGTAAAGTATCCAATTGACTCAATAAGCCAACGATACATGTTTATTTATATTAGTCTACGCCATATATATATATATATATATATATATATATATATATATATATTATCATTTTTGGTAGAACTCATAATTTTTAGATCAATAAATATATATATTTATATACATATTAGGAATATATATTTTACAATCTAAAAAAAATGACAACTTAAACGTGTTTAAAGTTCGAGATATAGTTTATCCGTGTCTAAAAATCTAAGTTATAAATTTACGGGTTTAAAATACGATAAGGGATGGCTTGGGTACGGGTTCTAGTGATCAAATACTCGAAGGAACACAAAAATGATGACAAACAGAAAACATGGAGGTCACCGGGTTCGAATCCATGACATCCGGTTCCCTGCACAAGCCCCAAACCATTGGGCTGAAACTGCGTTTGGTCAGCACATCGTTCACGAAAGATTTTGACTACACAGGGGTATAAATCGGGTCTTCAAAAAAAAAACAAATAAAAGGTAAGCAGGTAGCTGTTCTCGATCCCGAGACTTCTCGGACACAGAACGAGGTCTTAACCACAGGGACAGGATGTCATATTGGTTTTAATCCCGAAACGAAATTATACATCTAATACGGCTCGGGTTGTAACACTTCGGTTAATCCATCTGTAAATACCCGACCCGTTTCCTATCATGGTTGATAATCAATAAAGAATCATTTCACATTTTATATTGTTATTTCATGTATTTCATGATTTAATCCTTTAATCACAATATTCGTGACATTCGTTGTTTCAATTTATCACAAATCGAATCCGTAACTCGATCGTTTTTGTTATTTGTGCAAAACCGGAAAACTTTAGCATTCTAAACATATATAACACTTGTGAGTAATACTAGTCATACACACAAGTAAATGTACGTGAGGTTTCGTAAAAAGTTCGAGGTTTAAAACAAAAGTAGCAAAAATACGAGTTTTCGTGCAATTTCGGTATTAACCGGGAGTTCGTACATTACAAAAATTCTCATTCTATTATTCCATAACATTATATTTAATGAATTCTATATCACAAATCAATATGGTGAGTTATGATGAATTTTAATGAATTTTGGTGATTTTTCATAATTTTTAACAAATAATATATAATAAATATATATAAAATAAATATTTTATACCTCCTTAAACGTATCCCGAGCCTTATAAATCTTAAGAAAGTATTCTAATATCATTTTGAACTTAAAACATTAGTTACATCGAAAGATACAAAGGTAAAACACATAAAACAAAAGTTGAGGGACTAAATGTGCAATTTATTGAAAGTTATAAAACGCACGTATTCGTATATCATCGAGCATATTCCAAGCCTTAGAAACTTTTATAAACACGTTTTATAATGATTTGGTGCATAAAATAACAGTTTTGGTGAAATCTGGGGCTTAAAATGTAAATATGAACTAGAGGGACCAAAACTGCCAATCCCCCAAACCTGGTCGTGGGTCGTGAAGCCCCACCCCCCCCCCCTGCGCGTACCTGTTAGAGCATTTTGTGTTGTCTAGTGCTAGGTCTTGATAGTTTGAATATGTAATTTATAAGTTTGTGTTTTATAGATCCAGCGGATCAGTGGCGGATCAGGTGGTACGCCGGACCACCTGATACGCTAGTAAGTTGGTCCGCTGACCAGTTTCTATATATAGGTTTCAGTTTGATTCAGAGTGTGTGAGTGAGGTCTGAGCTTTCTTAAGTGTGTGTTTTACATAGTGTAACCTGAATACTCTCTGTACTCTCTGTTTACAAGCTGTGATCAATATAAAAAAGATTATTTACCTTGTGTGTCCGAATCCGATTGTAATAATGCACTAGCAAGATCGATTACGTGTTTTACAAGTGGTATCAGAGCAGGTTTGCTCAGTTGCTGTGTTTTACTGATCGGTTTTGGGTTTTGGAGAGAAAAACTTCGGTTTTGGTAAGATTTTGATCAATTCTTCTCAGTTCTTCGTCAATTCAGTATGTTTTCTTCGTTCAGAGTGCTTCTAGTTCATTTTCGCTGAGTTGTACGTTGTATTCAAGCATTAAAAATCAAAAATAGTGAAAAATTATGCATTTTACTTCTGGTCCGCGGGTGATCCGCTGGTGATCCGCCGGTTGAAGATTCTGATCCGCTAGTATAAATTCATAGATTCAGTGATCCGCTGAATTTGATCCGCCAAGCAATCTTCAAACACTGATCCGTGGCGGTTATTGTTTGATACGCGGCAGTTCCAGCGTATCAGATTAGCAGCGTATCAGTTTGATCCGCGGGTTGTTTTTGATCCGGTAGAAGAATTTTGTTCCGCAGGTTGATTTTTGATCCGGGGAGAATTGTTTCTGATCCGTTCACCTAGATTTTGATCCGGAGATCTGATTTTGATCTGGGGTTCGATATTCTGATCCGCTGACTACAGAATTGAGGTTTTGTTAATCATGGATCCGTTTCAGGCTTTTGCTGCTATGTCTACGACTGTTCAAGCATTGTTGAACTACGATAATGAAATAGGAACTACGAATAAAGTTCCTAAACTGATGAGATTTGAAGATTTTCATAATTGGAAAACTCGGTATGAGTCGTATATCGGTGTGACCGATGTTAGTGTTTGGACTCCTATGCTTGATGGGTATGAGATTCCAAAATTCACAACTGGGGAGTTTATTGGTCAAGAGAAGCCGTTCAACAAGATGAACGATGCTGAGAAAGAGGCATTCAAACTTGAAAGAAAAGCATATTCCAATTTATCAATGGCTTTACCTAAGGACATTTTGCATCAATTTAAAACACATACAACATCTAAGAAATTGTGGGATGCTTTATGTCATCGATGTGAAGGTAATGCACAATACAAGAAGAGCAAGAAGAAAGTGTTGTTGCGAGAGTATGATAATTTTGCTCATGTTCCGAATGAAACCATTAATGATCTCATTTCAAGATTGTCTCATTTGGTCAGTGAACTTGATATTGTTGGAGTAAAAATTGAAGCGGGAGAATTGAAAGAAAAGCTATTAGATGCTTTGCCTGAGAAATGGGAAGGTTACATTTTGTTGCTGACTCATGATAAAAGCTTTGATGATCTCACATATGATGAACTTACAAGGAATTTACTAGCAAGGGAACTGGATATGATGCGTGTGAAAACTTTACCATTTCAAGTTCGATATCCCGATGTCTACTTTGGTGAAAATGCTTCTACCATGCATGCTAAAGCAAAGGCTAACACAAATCCACCATCTACTGCTTTTTATGTAGAAAATACTTCAAGTGGTCATGCAAACATGTCTAGAGGTTCTTCAAGTGGAAGTTATGCTAGTAAAGCTGCTGTAACATATCCTGTGTATTCGCATCAGTCGTCTTCTGTTCCAAATCACAGTGGTCAGAGAACGGTAATACCATTCGGAGGTTTAGCGGTTGCGGGTTTTCCCGGCGACTAAGATTCGTCGGAGCTAGGGAGTGTTGAGACTTCTTTTGTGCCAAATGATTGAGAAGAACACATTTCGTGGGTTCTAATTGAATGGCTGACGGATGAGGTTTGTAACCGATGGTGCCTTAATGGTGATCGGTTATCAGAAGTGGAAACAAATAAGAGTCGACGGTGTCGACTTAAATTCTCCACCGACTTTGAGCTATTAGCAAGATTAGTCCCTCCGATTGTTACACAATAGTGAATAAGGTTTTGGTATTTACACATGCAGTCCCTCCAGGTTATATAATGGAATCAAATTTAAGAAATTACAAGGCTAGTCCCTCATGGTTTGAAAGGTGTTAACAACTCTAACGGGTTTAACGGAGGACGACTTTAACGATGAATACGCGTGTGTACATCCAAATATGTCCAACATATAATGTTTCTAAAGATATAAACCCTAAAAGTTCACATGTAGTCATGGATATAAAACCATAAATATATATATTTTTGAGTTCACATAAATGATGAACATGAAATCATAACAACACACGTATAACTCACATAAGATCATGGAAACGTTACGCATAATTACTTGACACCGTGTCACATAAAATAATAGAAACGCTAATAATATCACGTGACGCATTGTCACATAAAATCATGGAATAACATGTGCACATATATATAAATATAACACATAAAATAATAAGCTCAATTGCCACATAAAATGACAAAGTGTTTACATAAAATCATGACGTATGATTTACATAAAATCATAGAATATATAAAACGTCTAAACTTAAGTGCATGCTCGTAAAGTGACGGGTACACAAACCCTAGTTGCTAAGGTCAACACAATTCAACACATAAATGTTCACACGACATTTATAACCATTTAAAATAAATGTTCTCACGACATTTATATCAGTTTAAGTTTATTTAAATCAGGAAAAGACCTGAAATGATTCAATTTTCGGGAAACGTGGTTAACAAGCTGGTCACCATAAAGAAATAAATTTCTCAGCCGTCACATCATCCCCTTGTTGAAAGAATTTCGTCCCGAAATTTAAATCAGTGACAATTGTTTTATGAATCGAATTGACAACAACGTATCGAAAGAATTCATGATTCCTACTCCAAAAAGAGTGATGGATGTTATGATCAAGAATGAGTACCAGATGTTTGAGAAGATGCCAAATGTTCACGAATTTCAAAGGAAATTCAAATCGGAAGTATAGAAAGTGATTTTCTCATCAAGCGTTTCTACAAGAAAAGTCGAACAATCGCATTACAGAACCCGCATCGAGTGATAAGGTGAATAAGGTAACTTGATAACGTAAGTATCTGAAATAAAACTTTCAATGTAACGAAGGACCATAATATGTTCGAGTAACATCCAACTATTGTACCTAATGCTAGGAGTGTTATTCTCATATCGTGTATCGATTCCGCTTAACACATTCGCATTCACCAATGACCAAGTTTAATTGGAGAGAAAGGAATTTGAGTATGAGAAATTGTGTGTGCATCAAGTCAATCAGTGCTTGTCTAATAGACTCGTTGCCTAACGAAAACGTAAACATCTAAATTTGCCTACCAACTAGCAAATAGCATAGAATTTCACACGACTGATCAAGTTAACATGAGGACCCATTGATTGATTTAGTACTTTTATGACCAATTAAGTTTCACATGATTCATAATAACATTGAAATTCATATTTCATGCAATAACGGTTCAAGTAGCATACGAGTCTCTACGAAGATTTCTTTTAAAGGTTTATGCGGTCAAAGCGTACTAGCATGCAATCTATCATGAAGGTTTTACCATAAAACGCATACAATTATCCCAACACCTTATATACTAGCATACAACCCTAGCATGACATATCTCTAGCATATAAGTTCATAAACTAACCAACAAAACCCATACGGTGCAAAGTTGACGAGGCAACTTCACATAGTCTTGTCATTCTCACTGAGGTAGGAGACTTAGAACCTTGTATGGTGTATGGTTTTCATACCCAATCAAGTTAATACATTCAGAACATGTCAGTTTCTGGTTCCTAACACGTTTCATACACATAACTAATCATTGCAATTCTACTCAACTCATGTTTAAACCAGCACTTGAATGGTTAATCAATTTATACACCCTAAACATAGGATTAGATTCTCGAATTTTAGCTTGCATAAAGATGTATGTTATATAAACACTTCTCGTGAGAGGATCAGAAGCAAACAAACTATTTATCATGGTTAAAATGGTTCAACAGTTTCTCACATACTAAAATATAACTGGTAACACAATGATTTTGTGACAAAAGGACAGAGGTCTAAGGATAAATCTAATCAAGAGCCCACTGTCATTTAAAAGGCACACGTAGCAATTTGTTTTAAAGAACAATTACTTAATTTTGTTTTGGATTATTCAATTAATAACATAGATAAATTCAAGTTAGAGTTCAATATCATACAACATATCATCATGCACATTACCTTGCTAAAGAATCCAAAAATTTAGAGTGAAGATCCAAAAAAATAAAATTGTAAACTATGAGGTATCGAATATTAGTGATCTGTAGGATTACGCATGGAATCAAGCATGAGAATAGCAAATAGAGGAAAAGCACCAACGACATAGTTCATGAATTCAAGTAAACAATGGGATAACAAGTTTATGATAGTCGCAACTACACATTCAAAGAACAACATGTGGGTTTAAACTGACACTGGTGAAGATACCAGTAGGGAGGATGCAAATAACGTAATGGATAGTATAGAATTCAGGGAGAAATATATAGCGTGCTTGACAGGATTGACAAGGAACTCGTGCAAGTAGATATCGAAATGAACACGTTAACGCTCAATCCAATAGAGTAAACGTCTCGTTAGAGTAATCTACATTGTTTAAACACACCATTGTGCCCAATCTCCTTGGTGTTCTTATGCTTCATGCGTCATGCTTCGTTTCTTGTCAAAACATCGGTTCAAACGGTCTTCAAGAGTAAGATAAAGTACGAAAGGGTTATAAAAAAAGGTGTTTGCGAAACACAAAACATCAGGATGTTCGAAAGTGGCTTTAGCTTGGGTTGCCTGTATATATGCATTTTTGCTAGGGTTTAGTGCATGTTTACCGCGGGTCAAAAGATCAAATTGGGTGTTCCATAGAAAAGGGTCGGGGCTATCACCTAAGTGAATGCCAGAGGGTTTATAAAAACAGGCAAATCGACCCAAAAGTAGTATCCCTCAAACAAAACTCAATCTACCTCGAACACATGCTTCCAAAAGTTGGAGTGGTTCATTCGATCATGCGGTTTGTCATTAATAAGAAGGAAAAAAAAATCTCTGGTTTTCAAATCGTTGATGTTCATCTGAGTCAGTAAACACGTATGAGAGTTTTCTAAAAGCATGGAGTTTGATTATTTCGGGCATGTCTCTTTTGGTAGAAATACATAAGGGATATCTGTAATCTCGGAGAAAGTAGCATCAAGCAGTTTTGTCGAGGACGCAGTCCTGTTAGATGAAGTTTCTCAAGATGAGGCTCCTGCGTATGACTCTAAAGTCAATCCTTGGTCCGGTACCGGTCTCACATTCAACGTGCCACTAATGTTTATATATAGGGTGTACCGCAGCTAACCCACCACACTACCAGCACCTTGAAAGTGTACTAGCAACCTACCATTACTAGCTATTAGTCAAACCACACCAAATATTTTCATCAGAATTAAAGGACTTCAAGTTCCTCCCATACGCTTGAATGTAAAAGGGGCTAGAGATTAAAACCTTAATCCATTGTATAAACAAAAGGTGTAGGTATTTCCATTCACGAGACCAGTAGGATGCGTAGGGTTTGCTATTCTCGTGAAGATCGTTAAGAGTTTGGCATGCGCAGTGCGAATATCATAAAGCTTCACATTTCAAGATGATCAAAATTTAAACAGGCCACAAGGTTTAAGTTCAAGATGGGGGTTCATCAATGAAAGTTTTCTGAAAAGGATGATGAGGATTCGTGTATCAGGAATTTGTCGATAGCCGCTATGACAGAAGCATTAATAAATATACAAATGTATGGATATCTTGGTGTACTCAATGAGTAGAAAGGGATAATGCAGGTTGATAGCACAATTAGCTATCGGTAACAAAAAGTTCATGCTCGATGGGTGTAAATAGAATTTCCATAATTTTTTTTTGTTTTTCTGTTTTTTTTGTTTTTGTTTTTTTTTTTTACTACAATCGAGATACAAGGTTGCCTCATTATCAATGGTGTTTAACTAGTAGAAAATCTAACCAAAAATGTAACACATTTCGGTTCAAAGCTTGAAAGTTCATCCAAGACATAAAGGATTACAAAAGCGCGAGAATCAGACATCATTGGTTGTTAAATCGTAAAAGGTTCGAATCATGTAGGAAATAGTCAATATTACAGATTTAGAAAGGTCAATCGAAATAGTCGTTGCGTTAAAACTGTAAGTCATTAGTTTAAAAATCAGGAAGGTTTTCACTAGCCTTACCCTAATAGGAAAAATGATATTTGCGTGTTCGCGGGAGGTAGGTAGTTTGTGTGATCGCGACGAGGCTGCTGGCGTAAGTATTATCAGGGAATGCACGACTAGAGAGAGAAACATCACAACACTTTTCGGCCGAAGATATGTTCCAGTGCTCGAATTATACATTTCATCCCTTTGGTTTATCTAATGTTGCGTGGGCATTCGTCTAGTTGAGGTTTACATAATTGTCTCTCAATTGAAAAAGTTCCAAGGCTTGATGTCGTAGATAATATCGTAAGAGTAGGGCTATGATTCAAGATAAATCAAATCCAGTCGAAAATTTCGTCAAGAGTTTTCGTATCCAAGGAAAAACGTGACATTTTAATAGTCGAGTGAAATGATGCCCCTTCAGGACTAGCGTTCATAATATATTTCAAAAGAGTTCTCGAATGGATTAGAATCCATATATAGGAGATATAAGATCATGCGCGATAACAATTACAAAGATAGATGACTTCGGTCATCCGGTTGAGTTCAACATGTTCAACATGTTCAACATTCAATGCCACAGAGAAAAAAAAATATTACAGGTTTTTGGTCCCAATACGACCATTGGCTTGCCTAGTAGGATTCTCCAGGATTTCCATATACCGCAATTTACATTTACGTGTGCACCCGTAACTGTGATTTACTTTATATGATCACCCTAGTTCCTCTTACTTCAGCTACCAGGTATGGTGTAGTCACTAACCCATGGTTATCTTGACCAGAATTTGTTAATGAGACAAGTTTTCGAGAATAGAATGCTCACTCAGATTGGAATGACCCACCCGAAGTGAGTCAGCCATAAATTTAGCTCAATAGGATCTGAGTAGGGTTTATCAAAATGAACCTAGCTTAGCTCGAAGTTAGAGAATAATTATCACACATACTGGCGTGATCGCAATCCGATACACAAAGAGGGAATTTCAGTCGACCCGCATCAGGTTTCATTGGGATTATAAAAATTGTACTCAAGTTGTATTATTCCAACGCACACCGCGATAAAATTAAGAAAGGAAAGATCTTAAAAGATCATAACAAATGTGAAGACGATCAGGATAACGAAAGTTGATATAAGTGCCCCATAGGCAGCTACTTGAATTCATACCCTGCTAACCCTAGTGAAGCTAGATAATCGCGCTACTAGCACATCGAGATAACATTTCCTGAACGGATGAGTTTAGAGATGCACGTACGACATGTATAACAAGAACCTCCTAAACTAAGATAGATGTTTAAGGATAAGAAGAGGTATTACACCACCTTCCCTATGCAGCATACATCCATAGTATGGGCACTACGCCCGGTTGTTTAATTCGGAATAATCCCGAGTAGCAATCAGCTCATCAAAAGTATAAACGTGATCCTTCGATCTGATTCGACGTCTCGTCATACATGAATGTTAACCAAGACGTACACAACTTAGAGAGGTGAAGAAAAATGACTCAAGACTAACCGGCTCCCCGCCGTGAGTATAAGGGGATTGGATGATGTAAACGACAAATTGTAAACCAGGTGCGTGTAGGAGTGAGTATCGCGATGCATGAGAAAAATGTTTAAGTGCAATTAATGCAAAACAGCTACAGTCTAAGATGAATCTTAGTTCGCTGTAACCAATGGGCTCTGATACCAATCTGTCACATCCCCAAAAAACCCACGCGCGATAACGCGCCGCAGGGAGCGTGACAAACCAGGATCGCCGTCCATTAGTTACACCAAACGACCAGTAATTAATAAAAAGGTTGTATATTTCATTAAAATATAAATACAGAGTTTTACAAATGCGGAAGCGTAATATACTGAAAGTATTAATGTAAAAACACTGTCACCCAAGGTGACGTGGCTTGTGCAAAGTTAATAAAAGGATTTCAAAGTCTCATGCATGCGTACTCGTAATACTCGAACATCTGCAACCTGAGAATAACATGCTAAAAAGTGTCAACACAAAGGTTGGTGAGTTCACAGGTTTATCAGTTCAAAAACAGTTCAAGTTAATGTAAATCGACTGTTCAACAACAGTCCCAGTTCAATTTAAATCAACTGTTCCTCGACAGTTCAAGTTTAAGTTCAAGGTTGACTGTTCAACAACAGTTCAAGTTCAGTTTAAAATCCAGATAATATATCAATAGCTAGTTAGGCTATTTTCAAGAAATCAGTGCACGTTTGACTAGATAAACTAGCTATCCAGTTACTGAAGCTCGACAAGTTCAATTGTGCCTCGTTAAGACTAAGAAGTATATAACACCCGTTCGATATCCAATCAAGTCAGCGCGAATGACCCCGGTGGGGCTTGTCAGGCCCAGTAGATCTACTAAATAAGTTCCCGCTGATGTCACATTGACAGTTACTATAAAGTAAGGGCTTTATCATAAGTGTGCCACTATCATTCAGGTGATATATATCTAACAGTTCAAGTGTTTGCATGTTAAGCTCCCCCAACAGGATTAAAATAAGTAAAATGGGGCCGTGAAACTCACCTTAGGTTGCACAACAAAATTCCAGGTAAATAGTTAATCAAGTAGCAAGAACGAGTCTTGTGAAAGCAATCAATCACCTAACGAGCATAAATGTATAAGTTTGTGTTCTATAAACTGCTAAGTCTAACGTAAATGATGAAAATGAAAGATTCGAGAAGTCCCGAATAAGTCGAGGATGGCACGTGTGCCAAATCCGAGCGATCATCGAAATAACGCGAGAAAATACAATATATATTAATATTATATAATTTCTAAGTTCAAAGATTTCAAACATAAACATAAATATATAGACACATATATATATATATATATATATATATAAATAATATTTTAAACCAAACGTGCAAATGACGTTAATAACGAGTTTGCGAAAACAAGAAGCGTATATCAAAAGTTTACGTAAAGTATCCAATTGACTCAATAAGCCAACGATACATGTTTATTTATATTAGTCCACGGCAAATATATATATATATATATATATATATATATATATATATATATTATCATTTTTGGTAGAACTCATAATTTTTAGATCAATAAATATATATATTTATATACATATCAGGAATATATATTTTACAATCTAAAAAAAATGACAACTTAAACGTGTTTAAAGTTCGAGATATAGTTTATCCGTGTCTAATAATCTAAGTTATAAATTTACGGGTTTAAAATACGATAAGGGATGGCTTAGGTACGGGTTCTAGTGATCAAATACTCGAAGGAACACAAAAATGATGAAAAACAGAAAACATGGAGGTCACCGGATTCGAATCCATGACCTCCGGTTCCCTGCACAAGCCCCAAACCATTGGGCTGAAACTGCGTTTGGTCAGCACATCGTTCACGAAAGATTTTGACTACACAGGGGTATAAATCGGGTCTTCAAAAAAAAAACAAATAAAAGGTTCGCAGGTAGCTGGTCTCGATCCCGAGACTTCTCGGACACAGAACGAGGTCTTAACCACAGGGACAGGATGTCATATTGGTTTTAATCCCGAAACAAAATTATACATCTAATACGGCTCGGGTGTCATCTCTTTCAACAAAAACCCTAATGTACCGACCTCCATTAAAGAAAACTGAAACTCGAGAACTAATGATCAGAAGCACACGACGTGAACGAGAGGATCGCATACCTGATATAGGGATGGAAACAACGTTCCCGAATGTAGTCCACGAATCCAAACGCTGAAACGAACTTGACCGACACGACGGCCCCTCTGCTCCTCGGTGATACTCCCGGCCTTCTTTAGATGTCTGGTGGCGACTGAGTGGTGGCTTACAGTGGTCGGAGAACGGTAATACCATTCGGAGGTTTAGCGGTTGCGGGTTTTCCCGGCGACTAAGATTCGTCGGAGCTAGGGAGTGTTGAGACTTCTTTTGTGCCAAATGATTGAGAAGAACACATTTCGTGGGTTCTAATTGAATGGCTGACGGATGAGGTTTGTAACCGATGGTGCCTTAATGGTGATCGGTTATCAGAAGTGGAAACAAATAAGAGTCGACGGTGTCGACTTAAATTCTCCACCGACTTTGAGCTATTAGCAAGATTAGTCCCTCCGATTGTTACACAATAGTGAATAAGGTTTTGGTATTTACACATGCAATCCCTCCAGGTTATATAATGGAATCAAATTTAAGAAATTACAAGGCTAGTCCCTCATGGTTTGAAAGGTGTTAACAACTCTAACGGGTTTAACGGAGGACGACTTTAACGATGAATATGCGTGTGTATATCCAAATATGTCCAACATATAATGTTTATAAGATATAAACCCTAAAAGTTCACATGTAGTCATGGATATAAAACCATAAATATATATATTTTTGAGTTCACATAAATGATGAACATGAAATCATAACAGCACACGTATAACTCACATAAGATCATGGAAACGTTACGCATAATTACGTGACACCGCGTCACATAAAATAATAGAAACGCTAATAATATCACGTGATGCATTGTCACATAAAATCGTGGAATAACATGTGCACATATATATAAATATAACACAGAAAATAATAAGCTTGATTGCCACATAAAATGACAAAGCGTTTACATAAAATCATGACGTATGATTTACATAAAATCGTAGAATATATAAAACGTCTAAACTTAAGTGCATGCTCGTAAAGTGACGGGTACACAACCCCTAGTTTCTAAGGTCAACACAATTCAACACATAAATGTTCACACGACATTTATAACCGTTTAAAATAAATGTTCTCACGACATTTATATCAGTTGAAGTTTATTTAATTCAGGAAAAGACCTGAAATGATGGATTGTCACAATTTTTATAATAAAATAATCCGGCAAGCAGGGTTGTTCCCCTGCTGGTTCATGACGGCGTGTCGAGGGTAACGGTTGCCTGACCAAGGAGCCCTACGACTAAGTGGCATTAGACAACTTCATTTGATTACTGGCAGCACCTTCCCTCGACATTCGTACTCCTCGCAGACGATTAGCAGTTGGATGGTGGTTGACCAGGTGGGCCGAAAGGCGGTAAACTTTCTACCAATAATCAATCTTAAGGAAAAGATATAAAACCCAGGGTACCAACATCACCATTGATAAGTCTCCCAAATGATATTATCTGCGGCCGAGTTGATCAAGACACGCCTTTCTAGAATAGATATTTTTTTTTACCATTTTTACATATTTTACTAACATCTTCACTTGAAGAATGCTCGGGTTAGACGTCAAAAACGATGAAGTATCGTCTTTGATCGACCCCGATTCAACTTACCACTACTATACTTCCCATGATGGGTGCACTTGCCCGTGAATGTGGTGAAATAGTAGTTGCTAGTAAATCATGTTTTATAAATTTAAAAGCTTCAAATTCTAAAAAAAGGCGTCACAAAATAATGCTATATTTTATGTATACACCACAACACACCAACTGTGCAGATCGAAGACTTAAGTCTGGGCCCCGAACACGTAGCACTACTTGCTGAAGGAGAGGCAGAGAAGGATGCTATAGAATTTGTTCACCATGCTTTCATGGCCAGCATCCTACTAGGTTCTGAGGTAAGCTCTAGCAACAATGAGGTATGTTCAAACCCCCAGTGCAATTCATTAATTAAAGAATGGGAACGTAAGTTCACTAATGAAAGTTTAAACCATGAGTCAACTGCTAGAGATGTTAGGGAATTTAAGGATCGGGCTAGAATATACAAAGAGAAACTTGAGGCAGTTAAGTTAGATGTTAAGAGCCTTCAAAATCAGCTGAGTGACAAGACTGCCTATCTTAGGGTATCTAATACTAAGGTAGAGGAGCTAATTAAAGAAAATGAAGAACTAAAAGCTAAACTGAGTATGACTCAATCCAAATTAGAGCGTCATGAGACAATTCAATAAAAAATGATGTAGGCTTGCTCCTTATTTTATAACACTGACGTTAGGATGAGGCATGTAAAAGATAATTCAGGTCTAGGTTTAGGTTCTGAACAAAAGGATGAAAAATACACACACACTCTTCCTATGCCATTAATGCATGAAATCATACCTGAACCTAAGACATCATAGATCGCAGTTGAAGTTAAAGCTGAAATCAGGAAGCTTGCCTCATGTCCCATTAAAATTTTAGCTCTTGTTTCTAACACTACTGACAATTCTACCTATTGTGCAGATAAAGTTAGGAAAGAAGCAGGGGTAAAGAATGAAAATAAGTGTCCTAAGAGTCTAAAGATCCTACTTATTAAAAAATTTGATTGGGAAAAATTTGAATTTCTAGTGGTTGAGTCTATTTCAAAACTTTCTAAATCTGATGTGTTTGACAAAACTTCGTCGTGTGGTGTGTTTAACTTTGGCAACTGTGATGATAAACCTTTGAAATCTGTGAAACTTTTAAAAAGAGGTAAGGGACCACATGTTGCTGGTCCTAAACCCTCCAATGAATGTGTGTTTGGTGTGAAAGATTGTAAGTATGAGAATGCCAATGTTGTGAAAAATGTGCAGAAGGAACCGGACACTAAACCTTATGATTTTGTCCTGTATCTTGACGTTATTTATGTATATGACCAGTATAAACCAATACAGCGGGAGTTCATTCTGACCACTAAGCCTAAAGGCAGAACCCATTGGATTCATAAAAATTGTTCAAAACCCTCTTGGCAATCCACTGGGCGAAACCACTCCCAGACTTCCGCGTATCCAAAGAAAAAGTCTTGCCATGTGTGTTGAAAGCCTCGACACCTGGCAAGAAAATGTTTACACAGACCTTATGAGCCCTATTATCCTAAAAAATTCATGCAGAATTCCGTCCCAAAGGTGCAATCAAATGGTGGTTCAAAACAAAAGTCGGCACCTTCAAACCCTAAGGTGCAGAAGTCTGTACCTCAATAGCCAAAGGTACAGAAGGTAAAGCAAAAGCCTAAGTCACCTCAAAAAATAATGAAAAGTGTTTTTAAAACTGATAATGTATTTCATTCTAAATCAAAACCAGTCAGTTTTACAAAACAAGCCCGTTTTCCAAAACCTGCCAGTTTTCTGAAACCAGTCGGTTATTCAAAACAAATGTGAGTGTGAGGAAGAGAGGTGGAATGAGCCAAATGTGGTAAACCACAATTACCAGCCTAAAGGGGAGTATAAAAAACACCCCAAACATTTTCAAAATGTTCAAGTTTAGAATAAAAAAATCCACCTAAAGGTCCTCAGATAAAGATGATATTGAACCACCATGCCTGGAAAGTCAAGAACAAAGAACTTGAGAAATCCCAAGAATCCCGAAAATCAGAAAAAATCAAAATCACTTCAACCAAAAGGAAGACTGTTAACAACCTTTGGTATGTTGAAAGTGGTTGGTCCAAGCATATGACGGGCGACATATCCTTGTTACAAGATCTAGAGAAATTTGATGGAGGATACGTGTCGTTCGCAGGAGGAATTGGTGGTTACATCAGTAAAAAAGGCATAATAAGAAAGGCACAAATCTGTGACCGGGTGTATCCAGTACTTTGCAACAACAAAGAATGTTTAATTCTAAAACCTGGATACTCCATCCCCGATGATTGGGTGTTAATGAGAACACCTAGATATGGCAACTCGTATGTCCTCAACATGCAGAAACCACCTACAACCGAGGTGGTATGCCTTCTTTCAAAGACAGTTGAGAACCATGCTCAGCTATGGCATAGACGCTTGGGCCATACGAACTTGAAGAATCTGAATCGTCTTGCGAGAGGAGGACTTGTCGAAGATCTAACTATTAATGAGTTCGTGGTAAAGGAGAAATGTGTGGTTTGTGCTAAGGGGAAGCAACACAAGCGGCCACATAAGCCAAATCTATTCAATAGAATCTCCTTTGTGTTGGAACTGCTTCATATGGACCTTTTTGTTCAGTCAGTATGTTAAGTCCTAACCGTTATGCATTTTGTTTAGTTATTACTAATGACTTTTCACGTTTTACTTGGGTGTCTTTTTTGCACAAGAAAAGAATGTTGCAGAGGTCTTGAAGGCATTCATCAAAGTCATAGAGAATAAGCTAAACCTGAAAGTCAAGTCAATCATGAGTGATAATGGGACAGAATTCAAGAACCAAACAATTGATGAATTCTATGAAGAAAAAGGAATCGAGCATCAGTACAGTGCACCATATACTCCACAGCAAAATGGAGTGGCAGAACGGCGGAACAGAACATTAATTGAAGCTGCTCACACAATGTTATGTGATTCCAAGTTGCCCACAATGTTCTGGGCGAAAGCAGTCAACACAGCGTATTATGTGCAAAATAGGGTTCTAATCAACAAGCGACATCATAAGGCTCTCTATTAGTTGATCTATCATGAAAATCCCAAAATTGGGCATCTTCGTGCTTTTGGGTGTCTTTGCATTGTTTTAATTAATACTGACCTACCTAAATTTTCTACTAAATCTGATGCATGTTATAGGTTATCCTGCCAGCCAGCTTACAAGGTGTACAACAAGACAACAGGTAAAGTGATGGAGTCTACATGGAGTCTACCAATATAGACTTGCTTGAAGAAAACCCTTCAAATGGAGGAGTGGGTCATGCGTAAGCATTTGATTACAATCAGTTCTTTGTTCCATTTGGCTTGGACCCTGTTATAGCCGAAGACCTGTTTGATGATATAATTTCAAGACCTTCAATTGTTGATGATATAATTTCAAGACCTTAAATTGTTCATTCCATCTCCAAAGCTTCTCCAGTTGCTACTGCCAACACAGTGACAACACCTGTGATTGAAACAAACGATGCTGGAGATGATCATGAATCCGATCCAGTCCCAAGTACAGGAGAGGTAGAAGGACAAGAAGTTAATGCAGACGTAGTAGCTGAGACTAATGAGGAACCCGCACATACATAATTACCTCCAGAAATCCCAGTTCAAGCAGTTGGTGAAACAAGAATTCACATGTATCACTCCTTGGACAATAACATTGGTCCTTTAGCTTCCAGGGTGATAACGAGAAGCAATTCAGGAGCTATAAACCACTACATGTACACATGTTTCATTCTCAAGTGGAGCCACCTAACATCACAATGGCTCTGAAAGATCCTAGCTGGGTAGAAGCTATGTATGAGGAACTGAACCAATTTTCAAAACTTCAGGTTTGGAGGTTAATGGAGAAGCCAGCCGACAAGAAAGTCATCACAACTCGGTGGCTACAAGAACAAGAAAGATGACAATGGGGTAATTGTCGGAAATAAAGCAATGCTGGTAGTTCAAGGGCACAAGCAGATAGAAGGCATTGATTATGATGAAGAGTATGCACCCGTGGCGCGTTTGGAAGCAATCAGAGTATTCCTGGCATAGGCCTCCTGCATGAACTTCAATTTCTATCAATTGGACGTGAAAACTGCATTCTTTTATGCAGACATGGATGAAGAGGTGTATGTCAGTCAGACCCCTGGATTCATTGATGAAGAACATCATTATCACGTGTACAAGCTAGACAGAGCCCTTTACGGATTACATTAGGCCCCAAGGTCCTGGTACAAAACTTTGATAGATCGCCTGCTAGCTCATAGATACACAAGGGGAATAGTGGATCAGTGTTGATACCTAATATGTGCGTCGTATGAAGTATCAAGCAATGTACAAGATCAAGTCAAAGTAGGTCTGGCCGAACATGGTCCGAACCTGGAGTTCGGACTGGCCGAACCTGAGGTTCGGACGAGGCTCGGACCAGCGGGTATATATAGATGTTTGGTCTTTGTAATTTCCAGTTCTGAGTGTGCGAGATTACTGCTAAGTGTGTGTTTCTGAGAGTGTTTCTCTGAGTCTGTATTCTGAGTGTTGCTGATTGTAATTGTTCTTCATTGATCAATAAATCAATCGGTTAATTACGTTTCGATGTTCGAATAGCTAGATCGAGTAGACGATCCGATGCTCACGCATTTTCAAGTGGTATAAGAGCTTTCTGGTTCATTCTACTGATCTGTGGTTGCTATTTTGGACGTTTGAAATGTTTTTGGTGTTTTCTCGAGTTTGTATTCGTGTTGTTCATCATTTTTGTCGAGTGTTTTGTGTCAAATATGCTCCTACATCATTTTCTATGGGTTTTTCTGACTCACAGTATCGAGTTTCGTCAAAATCAGTCCATTTTCACGCGTTTTTGATAAATGAGTTCGAAGTTCGGAGGTTATTGTTCAGGTTCGGAGTAACCGCTCCGAACTTGAAGTTCGGTCAACTTTCGGTCAATCTTCGGTGAGAGTTCGGTGTAAGCTCGGTCAAGGTTTGGGGCTTTTTGTGTTCGGTCACTAGTTCGGACAAGGTTCGGGGTTAAGTCTAGGCTCGGAGCTAGTTCGGTGTTGGATTTGAGATCGGACAAGGTTCGGAGTAGGTTCGGACAGCAGTGTAATGTTCGGAGCAAGTTCGGCCGGCAGTGTCAAAATTTTTCCAAACGATGTCGGAATTTCAAGCTTTTGCCGCAATGCAAAGCGCGATGCAAACCATGCTAAATTCTGATAATGAAATCGGAACAAGTCAGAAAGTTCCCAAATTGTTGAAGTTGGAATATTATCAAAATTGGAAGAAACGGTTTTCTGCTTATATCAGCACAAATGATATTGATTTATGGATTCCAATTCGAAAGTTGTATGAACGACCAACTGAAGATGGAGATTTTAAAGAAATTCAAGATTTCGATGCTGCTGAAAGAAAAAGTTATGAGCTTGAAAAGAAAGTTTATGGTTATCTTACTATGGCTTTACCTACCGAGTTGTTACATCAATTCAGCACTTGTAAGAAATCAAAGCAATTGTGGGATGCTCTCTCAGCAAGATGTGAAGGTAATGTTGATTATAAGAAGAGTCGAAAGAAAGTGTTGAATAAAGAATTTGATAATTTTCAACATTATAATAATGAGAACATCACTGCTCTTGTTTCAAGATTTTCACATTTAATTAGTGAACTAAAAGTTGTTGGAATTGAGAAATCTGATGCTGATTTGAAGGAAAAGATTATGGAAGCGTTGCCAGAAAAGTGGGAAAATTATGTCTTGTTGATCACTCATGATAAGGATTATTCTGCTTTAACATTTCACGAACTTACTGGAAAACTTCATGCTCGGGAAATGGAAATGTTAAACTCAAAGAAGTCAACTGCTACTTTACAAAATCCTGAGTTGTATCATGGTGAGAATACCGCAAGCATGAATGCTAAAGTAAAACCACTTCTGAATTATGCACCAAATGTTGCTTTAATGGCTGGAGTTTCTGAAAATTCTGATAACAATTCATCACGGGGTTGTAGCTTCAATATTCAAAATTTATCAAATCAGACTGCTTTTTCTGCAGAATCTACAAATGATTGTGCAAACATGATTTCTGCTTTAATTTCATCATCGTTTGGGTTGATCATCAAAGATGTTGTTGATGCCAAGATTACAAGGGATGATCTCAACGAACTTGATGATGATCAATTACTTGAATTAGATTTAGCTTGGCAATATGCTATGCTTGGTCAACAATCGAAACGATTTTTCAAAAGGCATAACATGGGTTCAGCTGATTTCAATGGTCACTTAGGTTTTGATAAATCAAAATTGAAGTGTTACAAGTGTTCAAAACTTGGACATTTTGCTAAAGACTATCAACAGGCACATGCAAGCAAGCCTGGTTTTACTCATTCACCCAAGCCTGGTTTTACTCAACCATCTACGAGTAACACAAGCAAGAAAACAGCTTTGACAACTCAACATGATGGTGTTTATGATTGGGGTCCACAGTTTGGGTATGACTCTTCTGCCTTGATAGTCACTCATGATCAACAAGAGGATTTTTGTTCCGACTCTAGTTCTGATACTAGTTCAAATCCAAGTTCTTATGAATCTGCTGAAAACTTGGAGAGTTTATTAAAAGAAAATTCATCTTTGATGAATAAACTTAAAACACTTTCTGAGGAAGTTACTTTGATTAATTCAAAATTGAAGATTTTTAAAGAACACGAGAAGGAATTGATTATGAAGAATGAAAGTTTGATTACTGAGATCAACATGTTGAATGAAGTTTTAGAAATTTCTAAACAAGATAAAAGAAATGTTGATGTTGCCGCAAAGGTATGTGAAGAAAAGTATGAGTTGGTTAAAGAGGTCAAGAAATGGAAAGATGAAGCAGAAGATACGGCTAATGATTTTTAGAATTTGTTTGATAAATCCAAAGTCAAGCTTGATTTACTTACAAAGAATGTTGAAGAATCTGCTGCTAAGATTGAAGTCTATCAAGTTGACATGGAAAAATTGTTGGATGAGAAGCGGGAGTTGGCTCGTGTAAATAAAGTTTAAGCAGCGAATTTGGAAATTCAAAAGCGCAACGAGAATAAATTGAAGAAGGAGTGACATGAAGGACTTGATAATCTGCGTCTGCAAAAATTTGAAACTCTGAGAGTCGACTTGATCATCATATTTCTCATGTTTATGATTATTCTATGATTCTTCTCATCTTCATCTTCATCTCATTTTTATGGGTTTTTCGAATCTGAACCTTTGTTCTTGCTCAAGATCAGGATTCTTGATGTGAGAATCGGTCCTACAAATGGTATCAGAGCGGGTAACCGATCAGATTTCATCTCACGATGAATCTGGTCACTCGAATCTGGATTTTGAGCTTGAATGGGTGAAGATGATGAAAACTCATCTTTGGAGACTTTTTCTCATTTTTCTTCATTTTTGATGGATTCTGGACAGATCTGATGTTGTTAGATGTTAGGTTATTGTTCATGGAGTCTATATGATGATTGTTTATCTTCTACATGTTGAAATCTGTGAGAAAATTGGAGATCAGGAGCTGTTTTTCGTAACTTGGGTATTTTTCCCGTTTTGGGGTTTTTAAAGATTTTTGAGCTTGATTCTTAGTTTTCTGGGCTATTCTTCATGTTTTTGGATGAAGTGAGGTATGATTCTCAGTGGAAAACCCGTTCCGGATCCATTGGAAGCATCCATTTCGTCTGAATCTCAACTATTTGGGCAGATCTGGAAAAACACACACTAGTGCGTGTTTCATGGTGTTCTTCGTGTTCTTGAGGATTTCCAGATTTTGAAGACTGATTTGATCCGAGTTGCTGCTGTTTATGTGTTGTTGGTGGCCACAACATTGTCATGGATGGTTTAGCATCTCATTTCGTGCATCATTACGGGTTTTTCTTACGTTTTTTGGCAGTTTCAAGATCACCAAGTAAGGATTCTTATTCTTCATCATTTTTCCAGATTTCTCTAACTGTTTTGAAGATATGAAGATGTGCTTAGCGGACTTGTTGAGTTCTTAGCGGACTTGTTCTCTTCTTAGCGGACTTCATCAGTTTTAGCGAACTTGAAGCATGCCTTAGCGAACTTGAGTCCTTAGCGAACTTCAGGTGTCTCCTAGCGGACTTCTAAGACCTTTAGCGGACTTGTTTTTCGTTAGCGGACTTGTTTTATGGGTCTTCTTTCGAGGCTTTTTCAGAGGTTTTTGATCGTTAAGGGTTGTAGAGCACTTCGATACGAGTTCAACGGTCCAAAATTCATCATATTTCGTTGAGTATTATGGGAGATATGGGTGATTCACGATTTTCAGGTGAGTTTTTTTTCTTAAGGTCCGGCGAGAATTAGGGTTTCTTGGGCTGAAGTCGATGGATGGAAGAGATGATGATGTGGCACTCTCCCATTTGTCCGAGTTTAAGAAACTCTGCTATTTCTCTCTCCTGGTCCGAAATTCCTCTTGCTGCTGTCGGCTAGTGATTGGTTGTAGAAGAATTTGCGTGGGACCCTCCAGCATAAAGGAGACGTTGAAATGTCTCTCTCCTCTCTCTCTGTCGCCTAGTGGAAGACAATTCCTTTTTTTTCTCTGGTGATTATTGATTGGTGGAGATGAATGTGTGTGGCCCCCACTAGAATTAAACAACCGTTGGAAGGGATGTTGGCTGTCAGCGCCTGATTGGCTGTAGACCACTCACGCGGATTGGGCTGTATCAACCATTGGATCCTTATTGTTTCAGCCGTAGATTTGGTGGATTGCTTAATTGTGATTGGTTCACAGCCTCTCACATGGATTGTGTTTTTCTTTGAGGGGTTTAATACTAATAATTAATTTTTCTGCATTATTTCGTTAACGCGGGGTTTTTCTTGTCTGTTTTTAACAAGATTAATGAGATAACACCGCGATGAAAATTCAGAAAAATTTTTATTAGCCGTGGATTTATTCTGATTTATTGGGATTCTGGTTTATTGATGTCGCGCAACGTTTGCTATCGATCACTGACGGGTTAGCTTTATTATCCGGTTAATTACTCAGCTTTCTCGTTATATCTTACGGTTTAGTTTGTAGCTGATGCAGTGCTGATGTCAGCTAACCGGATTAACTGGAATCTTAGTTAATTATGGAATTTATCCGTTAAATCTCTCGGATGACCGGTTCTTGTCGAAAATTGACGGAATTTTTTCAGATTGAGCCGTTTTTGCCACTTTAACTCAGAGATCTTCACGGAATTTATTTCCGAGCTCATTTTTCTTCACCCAAAATTACGAAGACTCCGGTTATGATTATTTTCGCTCGGGATCTTTATTTTCACATCCAACCTCAGTCACATGGATTATTCACAACTATCAGCATCCGGCTTCCGGTGCTTCGCAAGATTGTCCGATTTCAAGATTGTTGATCTGGTTTCTCTAGGCAACCGATCGCGACGGTTCGACTCTCCGCATCTGATTTTTACGCTTCCGACTCGATGTTTTTGGAGAGATTTAGAGAAATAAGAGGAATTATTATGGATTTGGATATCGGGTTGATTATTCGGAGTTGGAGCATTTTCATAGTTTGATTGGTTTATCTGATTCAGTTTGTTGCGGTTAGGACTCCGAGATTTAGCATTTTCTCAGTATTGTACCCGACCGTGTGAACCGAGTGAGCGGAACACTGGATCTCGAACTGGAGCAACAACAACAGAAGAAGCTTATTCAGAGGGGGAACTTCTAAGACAAATTGCTTCGGGTTTATCAGTTATTCGTTGAAGATGTACGACAGAGCGATTCTTCAGCAGTTGAACAGATTTGAAAGCATCAGTCAAGGGGGAATATGTTGGAACTTAAAATCTATGTGACTGACGCCATCAAATCTGTTTACCGAAGCATTCGACTAAAGAATCCATGTGAATTGATTCAGAGACGGGTTGTGATGCTCGAGGCTTGCAGTTTGGACCGAAGACCGTTTTCCGGAAAAGTCAACCGTTCGGGTCAACGGTCAACGTAAAAGTCAACGGAAGATCGGTTCGAGCGAGTCAAGCTTCGGATTAATTAAATCAACTTTGATTTAATTAATATTTTTGTTATTTGCCTTTCTTGTAATTTTGTTCAGTTATGTTTTTCTGTTGTTACTGTTAGTCACCCTCACTATATATAGTGAGGGTGCCCATTACAAGAAAGAGTCTCTGAGTGTGGAGATGATGATTTTCTTGTAGAGTGTGAGATTTCCATTCTAGAGAGAGAGAGTGAGTCATGGATTTCTAGAGAGAGATTGTGTGTTCTTCATGATCTCTTGATTGTAATCATTCGATTAATGAAATCATTCGACTTGGTTCATCATCTTTCTTATGTTATGATTATCCTAGATTCTTCTCTTCTTCATCTTCATTTTTTTTAAGTTTTCTCATTCGATCCTTTGTTCTTGCTCAAGATCAGGATTCTTGACGTGAAAATCGGTCCTGACACACAAAGTTGCGAAGCGATTGCTTGCTAAAGAAAAGGAATTTGCTGAGGCTCAACAGGAAATTTCTAATCTGAAAATTCAAGTTCTTGATGCAAATCGATTACTCAATAATGTTACAAATTCTCAAGTCTTCACAAGCTTCTTAGCTAATGATGCAAATTTTGAGAAAATGTTTGATAAGACTGCATCACCTCCTGCTCATATCAAAGAAGCTTTCAAAGAGGTCAATGAACAGGTTGATGAGTTTGTTTATTCAAAGGTTTCATCATTTACTGCTGAAGAAGAAACGATTGTGAAGCCAAAGAAGACCAAGAAGAGTAAAAGGAAGGCAAGCAAGACATCTGCGATTCCTCCAGCACCAAAATTTGTTTCTGGTTCATCTTCTGCTGATAATGAGAAATCTGCTACTTCTAGTGACAAGATTCGTTCTCAACCTGCGTTTAATGAGACGATTTTCTGTGCAAAGCCAAATGTTCCAGATATTAAAGCAGAATTTTCTAAATTAGCAAAGGATAGATGCTAGACTTTTACATCTGAGGAAAAGATTTCTGGAAAACATGTTGGTTTGGGTTTTAAGGCACAAAATGTGAAAGCTAAGGAGGTTTTAGTATCAACATCTTCTGATTTGAAGAATTTAAAGATGAAACAAGTGAAGAAGGATGTTTTTAAAGCTGAAAAAGTTCAATCTGAACGGTTTTACAAACTTAAAGGTTCTGATCAGATTTTCTCTGACAAAGAGTTTCCTCTTCATTGTGTTGATGCCCGAAAGATCTCCGAAGTATTTGAAAAGAAGGATGTTTCAAGAACTTTGAAAAATCAACCTGCTAAATGTTCTTCTGATAGTTCTTATTCTCGAAGCCCTACATTCAAATGGGTACATGATCACATGCATCAGGTATATGATTCTCTTTCTGATCATATTCGAGATATTCAGGTGTGTTCTTTTCAGGTACAACACAGATGGGATAAAACGAAATGAATCTGTTATATTTGCCGCCGACCCGGGCATATGGCAAAAGATTGTCCTCTACCTGCTGATTCCACTCAAAGATTTCACAAGAAATCTGTTTTTTGGTAAACCTGCCAACACAAAGTTCTTTGATGACCAAGGCAGAGTTTTTGATGAATTTGAGCCTACATTTCTTCATAAACAAAAACGTTTTGCTCCAATGTTTTCAAAGGTTCAAAATGTAGGTTCATCATCACAGTCACCTGTGATAAGTTCATCTAAAACCGTTTTACCAAAACAACAACAATGGAAACCTAAAGTGGTTTCTAAGCAAAACAAGGACACTGGTCGACCAGAAGCGATCCGCTTCGGGTCATTTATGGACTAATCCGTTTGACCAGTGTGTAGGTACTTCTAGAAGACCTATCGATGATTGCATAGTTGTTGATGGAGGAGTATTCTGCTTAACTTAAATTTCATGATAAATCTTTCTAACCTGCAAATTTTCTGAAATTCTAAAATCTGCAAAATATCCGTGTTGATTGATCATTTTCTTTGCTTACAAGTTTTTCTCAAAAACCCAAAAATAGAGTCTCGTTTTGTGTAAAATGAAAATCCAAAAATAGAGTTTTCATTTTAAGGGGGAGAATTGTAAGTAAGGGGGAGTAATTTAGAAAAAGCATGTTATGGGAGAAGGTGAATACATGCCAAATATATAATGAAGGAAGGTGAATACATGCAAAATATAAAATTGTGAGAAATTGATCATTAGGAAATGATGGTACATTGGCTTACGTATCTGACTCATGGATAGAGTAGATGAAAGAGTCATAAGATCATTGTGTGATGTGCTTGGTAGGCTCGGCAAATCAGAAAGTATTCAGATGTGATATACACTAAATACTAATGCTTGACCATGTGGATAACATCTTGATGCATATTTCATGACACAAAAAGAAAAATAAGTGTGAAATTTAAAATGAGAAGTCACTGTGTATACATGTGCTCTTTTTGCAAAGATTTAAACTTGTTTGATTTTCTTTATTTTGTCAAATGATCGGACTTTCTCTGCGTATCGAAAGATCGACCTGATCGCTATTCGTTTGACGTTCTGCTTTATTTTCTTTGGTGTTTCGTATAACTCATCGGACTTTCTCTGCGTGTACGGGAGTACCGACCTGATTGTTGTTGGTTATACAATTTCAACTTGTTTTATTTTCTTATTTTGTTAAATCCGAGGTCTTACCTGCGTATCGAAATATCGACCTTAAGGTAGACGATTTAACATTCTTATTTCTTTTTGCATGGAACACAGTTGACGATATCATGAAAGTATTATGCGTTGTGAATAATCACAAGTGCTGTCACACAAAAAGGAAAAAGAAAGAAAACAGAAAATGTCTGATTATGTCTGATAGTGTGGGATACACTGGTCAAAGCAAATCTAATCAATACCTTAACATATCCAAATGTTATGAGTATGATTCTGCCTGAGTTTAAGTTGGACAAATTATACCAGCAATCAGCATGACTTATGTGCTTCGATTAATTGAAATTGAAGTGTAGTTCAGTGCGTTTTGTTCAATATGATCGCATATAGTGATCTTTCTCATACCAAAAATAGTGTTTGATTCTGTATTGCAATTTCATTTCTTTTCAGGAAAGAACAAAAAGATTTTCGTTGTGTTTTAGCTTAAATTTTCTAAAAGTCAAAAAGATTTTGTTTTTGCTTTATTTTTTATCTGATCAACACGTGATACAAATTCAAATTTCAAAATCATATCTTGGAGTCTCGAAGAGACATTTTGCGCCAAGATTATTTAAATATTAATGCAGGATTGCTATGTGCAAGAATTCACAACTTCAAGTCTTCTGAAGGATGTTGATAAAAGACCAGAGATACATTAATGTCATCAAGTATTCAAAATTAAGCTACGATCGAGTTGAGGAGGAGTTTGTTCGAAGATTCATTTCATTGAACGAACGGATTCTACACTTAAGGGGGAGCTTGATTGAAAATACAGAGTTGATGATGTTGAAGAGATACTGCACACGACGAGGGGGAGTTTGTTGATACCTGATATGTGCGTCGTGTGAAGTATCACGCAATGTACAAGATCAGGTCAAAATAGGTCTCACCGCACATGGTCCGAACCTGGAGTTCGGACTGGCCGAACCTGAGGTTCGGACGAGGCTCGGACCAGCGAGTATAAATATGTGTCTGGTCTTTGTAATTTTCAGTTCTGAGTGTGCGAGATTACTGCAAAGTGTGTGTTTCTGAGAGTGTTTCTCTGAGTCTGTACTCTGAGTGTTACTGATTGTAATTGTTCTTCATTGATCAATAAATCAATCGGTTAATTACGTTTCAATGTTGGAAAATTGGACATATATAATCCTACCTATTCACGATTGGCGGATAATAATCCCAAGTAATTTTTTGGCCAAAAACGATCATTCCTTTACACCCTGTTATTTTTAATAATCCTTTCCGTTAAAAAATTAACACCGTTAGTGTGGAGGACTAATAATGTCATTATCTAAACTTGTTTAATTTAAATAAACCTTAGGGGTAAATAATGTCATTTTCTAAAGTTAATTTAATAAAAAAAAATATCCCAACCCCCCCCCCCCCGGTGCAACACCTCATCGAGTACCAGCCCCACCACCGCCACCACCCTCTCCCGCCGCCTCCTCTCGCCGGATTAAACGAAAACAGTACCAGTCCGACGGATTCTCCGTCTCTGCCGCCGATCTCCTCCTCGTACTACCCATCGGCGCCGCATATGCTCCTGGCCCTCAGCTCCGGATTATCCGCCACCGGTGGCGGATAATAACGTTAACAATAACAACACCCAATATGTTCCGATCTCCGGCGGGTTGAATCTAACCGGGTCAAACTCCGCCAGAAAGAAACGGTTCCGGACGAAATTCAGTCAAGATCAGAAGGAAAAAATGCACGAGTTAGCGGAGCGGGTCGGGTGGAAGATGCAGAAGAAAGACGAAGACTTGATTATCGGATTTTGCAACAAAATTGGAGTCGATAGAGGGTTTTTCAAGGTCTGGATGCATAATAACAAGATGACGTTCGGAGGCAAGAAAGATTCCGACAACCACCTCGCCGGTAACGGATCTAACGCCGGCGGCGGCGGCGGTGGCGGTGGTCTTGGTGTTGATAAAAACCGGCTTTCGGAGACCTGATTTGGCCGGAGCTGCTACATTCCGGCGACGACGACACATTTTCGGCATTTTGATGTTTAACGGGGGTTCGTCGGAGTCGCCGGCGAACGCCGGTGATTGATCGGAGAAGAAGACCGGAAGAGGGGGGGGTTGGGGATATATTTTTTTAATTAAATTAACTTTAGAAAATGACATTATTTACCCCTAAGGTTTATTTAAATAAAACAAGTTTAGATAATGACATTATTAGTCCTCCACACTAACGGTGTTAGTTTTTTAACGGAAAGGATTATTAAAAATAACAGGGTGTAAAGGAAGGATCGTTTTTGACCAAAAAATTACTTGGGATTATTATCCGCCAATCGTGAATAGGTAGGATTATATATGTCCAATTTTCCTTCAATGTTTGAATAGCTAGATCGAGTAGACGACCCGATGCTCACGCATTTTCAATCAGACACTGTTCCGAAAGGAGGTTGACGATGATATAATTATGGTGCAAGTGTATGTGGATGACATAATATTCGGGTCCACAAATGAGGATCTATGTAAAGAGTTTCAAAAGGTGATGAGGACAAAGTTCGAGATGAGCCAGATGGGAGAGATGGAGTTTTTCTTGGCACTCCAAGTGAAGCAAAGTGAAGATGGAATTTTGGTGCATCAAGCTAAGTGTATGTGACAGAGATTCTGGAAAAGTACAAGATGGCAGACTCACAGTCTGCTGCTACACCCATGGCGGCCAGGCCAACTCTCACTAAGGATTCAGATGGTTAACCGATTAGCGAACACATGTATCATTCAATGATCGGGTCATTGATGTACCTGATGGTCAGCAGACCAGACATCATGTTTGTAGTGTGACAAGTGCACGATATCAGGCTAACCCTAAACTTTCACATTAACTGCTGTTAAAAGAATTTTTAAGTACCCGAAGGGAAGGCCTAGGCTTGGTCTCTGGTACCCTAAAGCATCTGGATTTAATTTATATGCTTTTATAGATAGTGATTATGGAGGTTATGAGCTTGATAGGAAATCTACATCTGCTGGAGTACAGTTCTTGGGAGACAGATTGGTGGCTTGGCAGAGAAAGAAGTAGCACACGGTGTCACAGTCCACAGTTGAGGCAGAATACGTGGCAACAACACCAATTGGGAGATTACGGTTTGAATTTTTTTGACACTCCCATTTTTTGTGATAATGATGTTGCATTGCAAATTGTTAAAAACCCGGTGCAGCACTAAAAAAAACTAAGCACTTTGATATCAAAGTGCATTTCATTCGGGATTGCCTCGATAATAAGCTTATTCACTTGGAGTGGGTGGAATCGGACGACAATGTGGCGGATATGTTTACCAAACCCCTCAATAGTGCCAACTTTGAAATGTGTGTCAAAGGCCTCAGAATGATAGCCTTTGAAGAGTAATCTGACAACTTTTATCATTAACTTTAAAAAAAATTAAAAATTACAAAAATAGTGTTTCCTTTCAGTTCGTGTGTGTTTGGAAAAATCTAAAAGTAAGGGGAAGGAATAAAATAAACATCAAAGATGTTTCGCTGAATGTGTGTGCTTTTACTTTTTTTTAAGTGATTTATGGTTGTGTTTGACCAGGTTGGGAAGTGATATAAATGTCCAGGCTTTTGTTGACTGACACGCGTAAGGCGGATGTGAAAAGGAGTGATTCACGGTTGATATGCTTGGTAGGTTCTGATGTCAATCAATCAAAAGGTATGTTTTGTCACAACAACTAAAGATAAAGTATGATGCTTGATAGGGAACACATACTTAGGTTAGTACATGCTCAAAAATCTCATCCCCAATTCTGAGTTCTTTGATGTCATGCTCAAAAATCTCATCCCCTCTGCTTTGTGTAAGCAATGACCTGGGGATGTTGTATGTGAGTCAGGCCTCCTCCGTTCTACGGTGGCAGAGACCTGGAGCCTCCCTGATCCACATACATCTAAGATCACATTGTATAGTGTTCGTAAACCCAAAAGATGCTTGAGTGCACAATTAAAAGAGACCCTCAAGAGTCCAAAACCCTCAGCCTCTGTCACTGATGAGAGCATTACAAAATGTTTCAAAAATTCAGTTGACTTGTATATTATCCCCAAAAGTCCCCGTGATCGGTTCTTTCTTTTCTCAACCCAGTCTGGAGCATGATGTTAGGCTTAAGGAAAGCTGTCATGAAAATATGTGGTAGGGAAAACAAGTACACTTGATAGAATGTACAAATTATACCTAGGATTTATGTGTGTGACCTGGATAGATGTTCATAAATAATACACCTTAAAATATAAATTAAGTGACAAATTGCCTGAGTAAGCGAAAGTAGCAAGAGTTTAAGTTGGACCAAAATACCGACAATCGCCTGAACATGTGAAGTAGCAAAAGCTGAAAAGGGTTCCTCAGTTACAGAATGTCTGGTATGATCCCTAATATGCCTTTTCATTCAAAATTCAGTCTGTAAAGTGGTATATGATTTTAGGATTTTTTTTATTACTATTTATATTTTTTCTTTTATTTTATTCATTTACTTTATTTTAGTTCTTTTTATTTAGTTATTCCATGAGCTTTTGTTTTAATAAAGTTGTCAGAATAAAACTCTCAGGCCGAAATTCAGGGGAAGTTGAAGTCTAAGCACCTAAATCAAGAAAAGTTGAAAAAACAACCTTTAAGTTTCTAGTGAAATCTATGAGTTTAAAGGTTTGTTTGGTTTGTGTCAAAAACAAATAAGGGGAGGGGGCAAAGTGAAAATTTCTTTTTGGTTCCCCCCCAAACCCATCTTCTCTTCTCTCTCAAACTCAAACCACCGAAACCCTAATCCTCCACCATCACCACCGATCACCGCACCACACCACCACTACAGCAATCGCCACCTCTAGCCGACCTCACCACCACCATTCCTATCACTTTTTGACCCCAAAATCACCTACGTAACCCTCCTCCTCTGTCGCCACCGGCGCTAGCCGTTCACCGTCGTCCCGCCACCGTTTACACCATCCGACACCATCATTGAAGTTGGAATTCATCCCAGAACTCTTTCCTTCTATTGATTTTGAGTTCCAAGTGGAGATGGCCCCTCAATTGAAGCGATCCGCAAGGCCCTCTCTGTCCGATGTCGGGTATAGTTATATTAGGGCTTGTTTGTGTTTGGTTCTTGTGCGATTATGCGTTTGCAGGTGATTGGAGTTGAAACCGAGTAGAGAAAACTCTCGGAAACTGTTTTTGATCGATTTGCATGTTTCAATGTGAAGAAGACGGACTTTTCGATCAGGCAAAGAGGCTTTTTGATCGTCCGAGGGACTTTTCGATCAGGCCGAGAGGCTTTTCGATCGTCCGAGGAGCTTTTCGATCAGGCTTATCAGTAACGAGAAGCTTTTCGATCGACTCTTGGTCTTTTCGATCATGGTCATCGGTAACGAGTTACTTTTCGATCAGAGGGAGGCTTTTCGATTGGATTCCTAGGTTTCCGATCGGAAAGGTACCCAATGATACTTTTCGGTCTTCAATTTCAAATTTTAAGTCGTTATGCTGCCCAATTTTCCAAACTTAAAAATTTCTAAGTGTTTGAAATTATGACATTGTGTTATCTAATGTGTTGTGCTTGTCTATGTTGATGTGTCTGTGATTGCAGGGATCTAGAACTTTTGAAAGATCATAACATTGTTGCTTACCTGCTTGATCCTCCAGCTGATTACATGGAAAAGTACAAATCTCTAATTAAAGGTTTAAAGAAAAGCTGTTTGACTTATGCTTTGGGTGCCAATCCAGTAATATGCAAAAAGATGTAGAAAGAGTTTTGGAAGACTGCAATAGTTTCTGATGATAGAAAAACAGATTCATGCAAAGATCCAGAATATCAGAGTGGTGCTGATTGAAGAGAATTTCAATCAAGCTTTGAGGTTAAATGACAGTTCAAAGGATCCAACTTTGTTGGATACGGAGGTTGTGACTCAATGCTTAAGGGAAATGGGATACAATGGAGAATCTCCACCGACCATGAAGACTCTTATTCCACCGTAGTGGAGAATGCTTGCTCACTACCTACAGAATTGTATCATTGCCAAGAATAGATCTATTGATCAGTTTAACCAAGTCCATACTCATGCCATGGTGTCACTTATCAAGGGTTTGAAGTTTAATTGTTCCAGAATGATTTTTAAAGATAAGCTGTAGTGAACCCGACAAGAAATTTGCTGATGTTCCCAGATTCATCCAGCTTGCTTTGGATACTAGAT
>JBCNJP010000009.1:55322530-55389362 GCA_039602395.1 Deinandra increscens subsp. villosa | reverse complement strand
CTGGTGCAAGTGTATGTGGATGACATCATATTCCGGTCCACAAATGAGGATCTATGTAAAGAGTTTCAAAAGGTGATGAGGAAAAAGTTCGAGATGAGCCAAATGGGAGAGATGGAGTTTTTCTTGGCACTCCAAGTGAAGCAAAGTGAAGATGGAATTTTGGTGCATCAAGCTAAGTATGTGATAAGTGCACGATATCAGTTTAGCGAACACATGTATCGTTCAATGATCGGGTCACTGATGTACCTGATGGCCAGCAGACCAGACATCATGTTTGCAGTGTGACAAGTGCACGATATCAGGCTAACCCTAAACTTTCAAATTAAACTGTTGTTAAAGGAATTTTTAAGTACCCGAAGGGAAGGCCTAGGCTTGGTCTCCGGTACCTTAAAGATTCTGGTTTAATTTATATGCTTTTACTGATAGTACAAGAAGCAGTTCTTGGGAGAGCAAGAACTACTTGGTGTACAGTTCTTGGGAGACAGATTGGTGGCTTGGCAGAGCAAGAAGCAGCACACGGTGTCACAGTCCACAGTAGAGGCAGAATACGTGGCTGCATCTGCATGTTGCTTTCAGGTGGTATTGCAACAACACCAATTGGGAGATTTCGGTTTTAATTTTTTTGACACTCCCATTTTTTGTGATAATGCTGCTGCATTGCAAATTGTTAAATACCTGGTGCAGCACTCAAAAACTAAGCACATTGATATCAACGTGCATTTCATTCGGGATTGCTTTGATCGTATGCTTATTCACTTGGAGTGGGTGGAATCGGACGATAATGTGGCGGATATGTTTACCAAACCCCTCAATAGTGCCAACTTTGAAATGTGTGTCAAAGACCTCAGAATGATAGCCTTTGAATAGTAATCTGACAAATTTTATCATTAACTTAAAAAAACTTAAAAATTTAAAAGAAGCAAGAACTGCTTGGTGTACAGTTCTTGGGAGACATATTGGTGCCTTGGCAGAGCAAGAAGCAGCACACGGTGTCACAGTCCACAGTAGAGGCAGAATACGTGGCTGCGTCTGCATGTTGCTTTCAGGTGGTATGGCAACAACACCAATTGGGAGATTACGGTTTTAATTTTTTTGACACTCCCATTTTTTGTGATAATGCTGCTGCATTGCAAATTGTTAAATACCTGGTGCAGCACTAAAAAACTAAGCACATTGATATCAAAGTGCATTTCATTCGGGATTTCTTCGATCGTAAGCTTATTCACTTGGAGTGGGTGGAATCGGATGATAATGTGGCGGATATGTTTACCAAACCCCTCAATAGTGCCAACTTTGAAATGTGTGTCAAAGACCTCAGAATGATAGCCTTTGAAGAGTAATCTGACAACTTTTATCATTAACTTAAAAAAACTTAAAAACTTAAAAATTACAAAAATAGTGTTTCCTTTCAGTTCGTGTGTGTTTGGAAAAATCTAAAAGCAAGGGGAAGGAATAAAATAAACATCAAAGATGTTTCGCTGAATGTGTGTGCTTTTAAATTTTTTTTAAGTGTTTTCTGGTTTTGTTTGACCAGGTTGGGAAGTGATATAAATGTCCAGGCTTTTGCTGAGTGACACGCGTAAAGCGGATGTGAAGAGCAGTGATTCACGGTTGATATGCTTGGTAGGCTCTGATATCAATCAATCAAAAGGTATGTTTTGTCACAACAACTAAAGATAAAGTATGATGCTTGATAGGGAACACACACTTAGGTTAGTACAACCTATATTTGACTGTGTACCAGGGGTCCTGAGACACATGCCCATTTCTGAGTTCTCTGACGTCATGCTCAAAAATCCCATCCCCTCTGCTTTGTGTAAGCAATGACCTGGGGATGTTGTATGTGAGTCAGGCTTCCTCTGTTCTGCGGTGGCAGAGACCTGGAGCCTCCCTGATCCACATACATCTAAGATCACATTGTATAGTGTTCGTAAACCCAAAATATGCTTGAGTGCACGATTAATAAAGACCCTCAAGAGTCCAAAACCCTCAGCCTCTGTCACTGATGAGAGCATTACAAAATGTTTCAAAAATTCAGTTGACTTGTATATTATCCCCAAAAGTCCCCATGATCGGTTCTTTCTTTTCTCAACCCAGTCTGGAGCATGATGTTAGGCTTAAGGAAAGGTGTCGTGAAAATATGTGGTAGGGAAAACAGGTACACTTGATAGAATGTACAAATTATACCTAGGATTTATGTGTGTGACCTGGATAGATGTTCATAAATAATACACCTTAAAAGATAAATTAAGTGACAAACTGCATGAGTAAGCGAAAGTAGCAAGAGTTTAAGTTGGACCAAAATACCGGCAATCGCCTGAACATGTGAAGTAGCAGAAGCTGAAAAGGGTTCCTCGGTTACAGAATGTCTGGTATGATCCCTAATATGCCTTTTCATTCAAAATTCAGTCTGTAAAGTGGTATATGATTTTAGGATTTTTTTTATTATTATTTATATTTTTTCTTTTATTTTATTCATTTACTTTATTTTAGTTCTTTTTATTTAGTTATTCCATGAGCTTTTGTTTTAATAAAGTTGTCAGAATAAAACTCTCAGGCCGAAATTCAGGGGAAGTTGAAGTCTAAGCACCTAAATCAAGAAAAGTTGAAATTTTTTTTTTTCAGTTTCTAGAGAAATCTATGAGTTTAAAGGTTTGTTTGGTTTGTGTCAAAACAAATAAGGGGAGGGGGCAAAGTGAAAATTTCTTTTTGGTTCCCCCCAAACCCATCTTCTCTTCTCTCTCAAATTCAAACCACCGAAACCCTAATCCTCCACCATCACCACCGATCACCGCACCACACCACCACTACAGCCATCGCCACCTCTAGCCGGCCTCACCACCACCATTCCTATCACTTTTCGACCCCAAAATCGCATCCGTAATGCTCTGCCTCGGTCGCCACCGCCGCTAGCCGTTCACCGTCGTCCCGCCACCGTTTCCACCATCCGACACGATCATTGAAGTCGGAATTCATCCAGAACTCTTTTCTTCTATTAATTTCGAATTCCAAGTGGAGATGGCCCCTCGATTGAACCGATCCGCAAGGCCCTCTCTGTCTGATGTCGGGTATGGTTATATTAGGGCTTTTTTTTGTTTGGTACGTGTGCGATTATGTGTTTGCAGGTGATTAGAGTTGAAACCGAGTAGAGAAAACTCTCGGAAACTGTTTTTGATCGATTTGCAGGTTTCAATGTGAAGAAGACGGACTTTTCGAGCAGGCCGAGAGGCTTTTCGATCGTCCGAGGGACTTTTCGATCAGGCCGAGAGGCTTTTCGATCATCCGAGGAGCTTTTCGATCTGGCTTATCAGTAATGAGAAGCTTTTCGATCAACTCTTGGTCTTTTCAATCAGGGTCATCGGTAACGAGTTACTCTTCGATCAGAGGGAGGCTTTTCGATCGGATTCCTAGGTTTCCGATCGGAAAGGTACCCAATGAGACTTTTCGGTCTTCAATTTCAAATTTGAAGTCGTTATGCTGCCCAATTTTCCAAACTTAAAAATTTCTAAGTGTTTGAAATTGTGATATTGTGTTATCTAATGTGTGATGTGCTTATCTATGTTGATGTGTCTTTGATTGTAGGGATCTAGAATTTTTTAAAGATCATAACATTGTTGCTTACCTGCTTGATCCTCCGGCTGATTACATGGAAAAGTACAAATCTCTGATTGAATGTTTAAAGAAAAGTTGTTTGAGTTATGCTTTGAGTGCCAATTTAGTAATATGCAATAAGATGCAGAAAGAGTTTTGGAAGACTGCAATAGTTTCTGATGATAAAAAAACAAATGCATGCGTAGATCCAGAATATCAGAGTGTGCTGATAGAAGAGAATTTCAATCAAGCTTTGAGGTTGAATGACAGTTCAAAGGATCCAACTTTGTTGGATACGGAGGTTGTAACTCAATGCTTAAGGGAAATAGGATACAATGGAGAATCTCCACCGACCATGAAGACTCGTATTCCACCGTTGTGACATCCGAGAATTTCAAGGTTTACTTCCGTTAGACAATCTCCGTTAGTTACGTTATAAGTATTAACTTAGTAACTAATGCTTAACTAGGCCGAATACGTCCACGACCTTTGGTTGATCACCGAACCCGTCCATATGTGTTTATTTATTGAATTGTCTCTATGAGGAAGTATGTGCAACATGTTTGTTGATTAATTGTGTAATTGCGTGAAATTCATGAACCGTGCTTATCTTGCTTAGAAGGTAAATTGGTCACTTTTGGGTTCCAGCGAAACTACCGGGCGAAACTATAGTGTCGCCCGGCTAGCTTAACCTTTGACTTACAGAGTCAGTTTCGCTTGGCCAGCGAAACTAGCCAGCGAAACTAGCCCCTGATATATAATAACATAAAACCCTAGAGATCTCATTTTTGCCTCATTTCATAAAAAACACACACACCACTCTCATCTGCTCACTCGAGATTTCTGGTCAGTCAAGAAAACCATCAAGGAACCACCATCTCATCTCATCCATTCAGGCCCTAGATTGAATCGTGAGTCCCAAAACCATTCTTTATGTATTTCTATGTGTTTTCTTAAAAAGCATGCTTAGATCTTCATGTAAATACTTGATCTTTTGATATGTTGCTTAGGAATGCTAGATCTATCATAACTCAGTAACTTTACGTTTGAAATCAAACCATAATGAAGATTTATGCTATTTAGGTCATTTTAGGTTTAAAATGTGTTTTTGGTGATTTGAATGTGAAAACCCATGTTTAAGGTGTTAAAACTTGTTGTTTGATGTTCGTAAATGATTATGCATGCTAGATATTGAATTACATGAAATATGGAAGCTGTTAGATTGATTTTTAGGCTGATTTATGTGTTTTTCGCGACCAGCGAAACTAGCCTGTTCTCTGGGCGAAATTATGTAGCGAAATTATGTATATCTTCATCCAGCGACACTATGTAGCGAAACTGTAGTGTCGCCGGGTAAACCAACCAGACCTATCCGAACGAAACTACCGAGCGAAATTTCCTGAACGAAAGTTCAAACCAGTTTCGGGCGAAACTAGGCTAGCGAAACTGTGCCAACAGTTTCGGGCGAAACTAGCCTAGCGAAACTGTGTCATCGGGTATTGCCTAGCGAAAGTGCTGCCCGTGCACACAGCGAAACTGCCTAGCGAATCTATACTAGCGAAATTGTGACCAGACCTAAACCCAAACTTGTGCAACCTGTTTGAATGTTATGCCATGACTTACATGATTATGCAATAATGAAACATGCTTGATTTCTGAATTATGTGAGCCCTTGTTTATGATCAACCATCGGTGTCGTGTGTCGGTATGTCGTGTCATAGTTCCAACGTGCTATGTTATGGGCCATAGTGACGTTAAGTAAAGATTAGACACAAAACTAATACTTAAGACCTAAACGTGTTCTTAGGTCTTCGATAAGCAAACAATACTTGGACTATTTAGCAAGTGTAGTAGTGCAACCCAAGGTGAGTGTCACTAACCCAATTACCGTGAACCCGGTTGGGTCACACTGAATAACTTAATGGAAAACAATGCTGACAACCTTAAGAGTGCTATGCACCTCTCTGATGAACTTGAAAACTTAGGAGTGCTCGGCACCCACTTGATGAACTGGAAGTGTTTTATGGGAGACACTTGTGAAATACTTAAACAACTATTTCTAAACAAAACTAAAAATGTTTTCGGGATTTATGGGAACCCAAAGTAAACCGTTTTAATATGGCTAGAGTAGGTTAAAGTCTAACCACATGATATCACATGATTTCTAAGGATTGCCTTATAATTGAAAAAGTCCTCAACTAAATTGTACCATTAATTGTAAAGCGAGGGGATGTTGGGTAGATCTACTGGAGTTTGACAAACTCCGCCCCGTGGCATGGGGTGTGCACGGAGGTACAATATCAGCCTATCTGACCGTGATCCCGAGAGGACACGGGGGAGGCAAATCCGTGATGACGTAGGTCCGCAAAACATGATGGCGCTGCCACTACAATATTTGTCAGCTTTGGTACAAACTTCCTTAGTGCATGGAACAACGGATTAGCTACCCGCGATATCGGTTGAGCACTTTAACTATACAAAACTAGTTCATACCCGATAACGTATGTTACGGACATCAATTCTACTAAACCACGTTACTATGATTTTGGACATTACAAAGCATTGATTTCCACAAATAAACATCACATAAGTATATGTTGACACGTTATGATTATGAGACCGGGCCACTGCGTGACAAGCCCACTGTGAACTCACCAACCGTTAGGTTGACACTTGCGTGGTTTAAACTTTTGAAGATCGCTGAGGAGTATCTGGAGCGGGTTGGCATGGCACATGAAGACTTTTATTTTTGGTTAAACTTAATTGGGAATTTAAAACACTTATTTGTAAAGCACGTGGTTAGTGCTAAGACGATATATATTTCCGCTGCGTAATTTGAGACTTTATTTATGATATATCTTTGGACTAACTCTGATTCGTTTAGTATTTGTAACTAATGGTTGTGGTCCTGGTTTGCTCGCACCCCTTAACGGTATAAACTCCGTTAGTGGTTAATTGGGGGTGTGACAGATTGGTATCAGAGCCATAAGTTGCAGAGAACTGGAATCAATTTTGAAAACGATTTGGAAACTGCAACTTGAAACCTTAGTTACAAACGAACAAACGAATTCCCAAAAACAAAATTTTTACGTGCCAACCTGGGATACTCGCTCTGCTGTGTAAGTAAATACTTCGTACGTATGTATAGATATATGTAGATATATATAGACCGTGTCTAAGTAGTCTAACGGAAAGCCTTAGGAAATTTTCACACACAAATACGAAATGCGAACGCTAATACGCGCACTATTCCGGGGGAAAGCGACAACGAAACGGTGCTACACGCTACGTCCTGATTTCTACTACGATGACTACGCCGACGGTGACTTTTATGGGAAGGCCGACTTTCGACGATAGTACTTACGACTTACGACGTTCTTCAACGACGCCTCCATTTTGCACGAAAATTTTTCTGGACTAATATTGGGATAACGGGAAATTGATATTATGCATATTATGGGATATGTATAAAGTATAACTGTGACTGAACACTGGCTACTTTAACTGTCCAGCAAGATGTCTGGAAGAGGACACGGAAGAAGCAACATTAACATGACGCCTGCACAGCTGCAAGCAATGATTAACGAACACGTGCAAGCCGCGGTGGCAGCCGTCCAAGCTGCATATGCCGCACAGGGTAATTATTATGCCGGTTAAGGCACAAAGCGAATTATATTTTGACCTGTTAAATTTAAAACCCGAACTATTTATGCATCAGGAAACCACCATCACTGCACGTTCAAGTCCTTCATGGACTGCAAGCCAATGACGTTTTCCGGCGAAGAAGGAGCGGTAGGACTCCTCAGGTGGATTGAGAAGTCTGAAAAGGTCTTCTCTATGTGCAACTGCCCTGCTGAGAGCAAAGTGAAGTATGCTACTGGTACCTTTGAGGGAGCTGCTCTCTCCTGGTGGAATGCCGAAATCCAGATGATTAGGTTAGATGCGGCTAATAACATGCAATGGGAAGCGTTTAAGGAGCTGGTTATGGAGGAGTACTGTCCCCGCGACCAAGTGAAGAAATTAGAGGGTGAATTCTTGAATCTGAAAATGACTGGGTCGGAAGTGGAGCAGTATACCGCGCGATACCATGAGTACGAAGTCTTGTGCCCCACAATGGTTGATGCTGAGTTCAAACGCATTGAGCGTTATCTGGAAGGCCTCGCGCCTCAAATCAAGGGACTAGTGACTGCCAGCAACCCCGCAACCGTGCAGCAAGCCATCCGTTTGGCTCACAAACTTACTGATCAGGAGGTTGAGAAGGGTACACTTCCTGCAAAAGCCTCGGAGAAGACTGCCCTTAGTGGCAAGAGAAAAGCTGATGATGAAGCTCCTGAAAACTCAATGAACAATCAGAGTGTTGGAAACAGCACTGGGAGGTCTTATAATTCTCAAGTTCAAAGTAAGAGGTCTGGAAACAACAGTGGAAACAACCGCCAGGGCGGAAATGGTCAAAGCAACTACAAGGGTAACCTGCCCATGTGTAACAAGTGTGGAAAGCATCACGCTGGTATTTGTAGGAGGAACTTGAGCTGCGAAAGGTGTGGCAAGAAAAGCCATGAGGCGAAGGACTGTTGGACGATTCTTCCCGAGCAACAAAACCGTCCAAGGCAAAACAACAACAATCATGGTAACAACAACTATGGGAACAACCGTAACGGGCAAGGAAACAATCAGAACAATAATGGTGGAGCCCGTGGCTGTTTTGAATGTGGTGCTCAAGGCCACATTAAAAGGGACTGCCCGCAGTTGAGAATGCAGGGAAATGGTAATCAAGGAAACAATGATGGGAACGGTAATGGCAGAGGAAATGGCAACGGGAATAACAACGGGAATGGTGGAAATGGCAGGGGAAGAGCTTTTGTCATGGGTCAAGGAGAAGCTCGCAACGACGCTAACGTGATTAACGGTAAATTCATCCTAAATGGTTTCTTTGCTACTGTATTGTTTGATTCTGGTGCTGAAAGAAGTTTTATTTCCACTAAGTTTGCTAAGCTAATTAATGCTAAACCGATTGCCTTAGACGCTAAATATGTGGTAGAACTAGCGAATGGTAAACTTCATGATACGACTCAAATAGTTAAGGACTGTAAGTTAGAACTAGCTGGCCATACATTAGGAATCGACCTTATGCCTTTCCCGATTAGTAGTTTTGATGTTATAGTAGGAATGGATTGGTTATCTGAAAATCGAGCTGAAATCTTATGTAAAGAAAAATTGGTTCGTATCCCACTCGAAGGAGGTAAAGTGTTAACGGTTCAAGGTGAAAAAGGTGGAGCAGTCACCGGTATTATCTTTTTCCTCAAAGCTCAAAAGTGCCTTCGTAAAGGTCACTTCGCGATCCTTGCAAACGTCACCGACACGACACTTTCCGAGCGTAGAATCGATGACTACCCGATAGTCCGCGACTTCCAAGATGTGTTTCCTGAAGATCTGCCTGGTTTGCCTCCATTTCGACAAGTCGAGTTTGGGATCGACCTAGCTCCTGGAGCCGCTCCGATTGCACGCGCACCTTACCGTTTGGCAGTAAGTGAACTCAACGAACTCTCCTCACAACTTCAAGAGCTACTCGACAAAGGGTTTATTCGTCCAAGTTCGTCTCCATGGGGAGCACCGGTTTTGTTTGTTAAGAAAAAAGATGGAACGTTCCGAATGTGTATTGATTACCGAGAGCTTAACAAGGTTACGATCAAGAATCGGTACCCACTTCCTCGAATCGACGATCTCTTCGACCAACTACAAGGTTCGAGCTACTTCTCAAAGATTGATCTACGGTCTGGATATCACCAACTTCGTGTCCGTGATGAGGATGTCCCCAAGACTGCTTTCAGAACTCGGTATGGTCATTACGAGTTTCTAGTTATGCCGTTTGGGCTAACTAATGCACCTGCTGTGTTTATGGATTTGATGAATCGAGTGTGCAAGCCGTACCTCGATCAGTTTGTGATAGTCTTCATTGACGATATTTTGATCTACTCCAAGACAAAGGAAGAACACGAGAGACACCTGCGACTTATCTTGGAATTACTCCGCAAGGAACAGCTTTATGCTAAGTTTTCGAAGTGCGATTTTTGGATTCGCGAAGTCCAGTTTCTTGGAAACATTGTTAATCAGGAAGGAATTCACGTCGACCCAGCTAAAGTGGAAGCTATCAAGAATTGGTCTACCCCTAGAGCGCCAACCGAAATCCGACAATTTTTGGGACTTGCCGGATATTACCGAAGATTCGTTAAGGGTTTCTCGCAATTGGCTCAACCCTTAACAGCTTTAACGCACAAAGGAGTGCGATATAGATGGGGTGAAAAAGAGGAACACGCGTTTCAAACTCTTAAGGATATGTTATGTTCAGCTCCGATTCTCGCGTTACCCGATGGGGTTGACGACTTTGTAGTTTACTGTGATGCATCCATCCAAGGACTCGGTTGCGTGTTGATGCAAAGGGACAAAGTGATTGCCTATGGGTCCAGGAAACTGAAGGACACTGAAAAGAATTATACAACGCATGATTTGGAATTGGGAGCCGTTGTTCATGCACTCAAGATTTGGAGACATTACCTCTACGGAACAAAGTGCACAATATTTACCGACCACAAAAGCTTACAACACATCTTTGATCAGAAGGATCTCAACATGCGACAACGACGGTGGGTCGAGCTACTGAATGATTATGACTTAGCAATCAAATATCACCCGGGAAAAGCCAATGTTGTGGCTGATGCATTAAGTCGAAAAGAGTACGAAAAGCCTCGACGAGTACGAGCGCTGCAACTTACCATTCACACGGGATTGCCGGATCGGATCCGCGATGCCCAACAAGAAGCTTTAAAAGAAGAAAACTTTGCAGCTGAAGCACTGCGAGGGGTGGATGGTAACTCCGAAATTAAGTCCGACGGACTCAGGTATTACAATGATAGGATTTGGGTTCCTTTACTTGGAAATCTTCGTGAGCTCGTGATGGACGAGGCTCACAAGTCAAGGTATTCGGTGCACCCTGGATCGGATAAAATGTACCAAGATTTGAAGAGCTTGTATTGGTGGCTGAATATGAAAGCCGACATTGCGCGATATGTGGCTAAGTGCTTAACATGCTCAAGGGTGAAGATTGAATACCAAAAGCCTTCTGGATTATTACAGCAGCCAAAGATCCCAGAATGGAAATGGGAGGATATCTCCATGGATTTTGTGACGGGATTACCTCATCGATCGAATCGACCAGATGCGATTTGGGTTATCATTGATCGACTAACCAAATCTGCACACTTTATTCCAATGAGGGAAAACGACAATATGGATAAGTTAACGAAGCTGTACATTGACCGAATTGTGGCACTTCATGGGGTGCCTAAGACCATTATCTCCGACCGAGATCCTCGATTTACTTCCCGACTATGGCAATCTATGCAAGAAGCATTGGGAACCAGACTAGATATGAGTACAGCTTATCACCCACAGACCGATGGTCAGACGGAACGAACTATTCAGACTTTGGAAGACATGCTCCGAGCTTGCGTTCTCGACTTTGGTAAGGATTGGGAGGCTCACCTTCCGTTGGTGGAGTTCTCCTACAACAACAGTTATCATACGAGCATTGGTGCAGCACCTTTTGAAGCTCTTTATGGCAGAAAATGTAGATCGCCCGTGTGTTAGGCCGAAACAGGTGAGAAAGGACTCACTGGACCAGAACTCATTCATGATACAATGGAGCGAATTATTCAAATCAGAAAACGGATAGCCGCAGCACGAGACAGACAAAAGAGCTATGCCGACAAACGCCGTAAACCTTTGAAGTTCGAGGTAGGCGACAAGGTATTATTGAAGGTATCTCCCTGGAAAGGAGTAATACGCTTCGGAAAGCGTGGAAAGCTAAATCCTCGCTATATCGGTCCATTTGAAATCATTGGGGAAGTAGGCCCGGTGGCCTACCGATTACAACTCCCTGCTGAACTCGATGGAGTTCACAACGTGTTTCACGTTTCTAACCTAAAGAAATGTCTGGCTGAAGACACTGAAATAATTCCTTTGGAGGAATTGGAAATTGATGAACATTTGAGATTCATTGAGCAACCAGTAGAAATCATGGGACGCGAGGAGAAAGCCCTCAAACGTAGCAAGATTCCGATCGTCAAGGTTCGATGGAACTCAAAGCGTGGACCTGAATATACTTGGGAACGAGAGGATCAAATCAAGAAAAAGTATACTCACTTGTTCGAGCAAACGTCCACGGAAACTCAAGGTATGATTTAATTTTGGGGACCAAAATTCCTGTAACAGGAGGAGGATGTGACGACCCTAAAACTTTTGCTTTCTTTCCCCAGCAAATACAGCAACGACGACAGCCGAGGCTGCGAACGCTACAACGCAAGAATAATTTTCGGGACGAAAATTCCATTTACAAGGGGATGATGTGACATCCGAGAATTTCAAGGTTTACTTCCGTTAGACAATCTCCGTTAGTTACGTTAGAAGTATTAACTTAGTAACTAATGCTTAACTAGGCCGAATACGTCCACGACCTTTGGTTGATCACCGAACCCGTCCATATGTGTTTATTTATTGAATTGTCTCTATGAGGAAGTATGTGCAACATGTTTGTTGATTAATTGTGTAATTGCGTGAAATTCATGAACCGTGCTTATCTTGCTTAGAAGGTAAATTGGTCACTTTTGGGTTCCAGCGAAACTACCGGGCGAAACTATAGTGTCGCCCGGCTAGCTTAACCTTTGACTTACAGAGTCAGTTTCGCTTGGCCAGCGAAACTAGCCAGCGAAACTAGCCCCTGATATATAATAACATAAAACCCTAGAGATCTCATTTTTGCCTCATTTCATACAAAACACACACACCACTCTCATCTGCTCACTCGAGATTTCTGGTCAGTCAAGAAAACCATCAAGGAACCACCATCTCATCTCATCCATTCAGGCCCTAGATTGAATCGTGAGTCCCAAAACCATTCTTTATGTATTTCTATGTGTTTTCTTAAAAAGCATGCTTAGATCTTCATGTAATCACTTGATCTTTTGATATGTTGCTTAGGAATGCTAGATCTATCATAAAGTCAGTAACTTTACGTTTGAAATCAAACCATAATGAAGATTTATGCTATTTAGCTCATTTTAGGTTTAAAATGTGTTTTTGGTTATTTGAATGTGAAAACCCATGTTTAAGGTGTTAAAACTTGTTGTTTGATGTTGGTAAATGATTATGCATGCTAGATATTGAATTACATGAAATATGGAAGCTGTTAGATTGATTTTTAGGCTGATTTATGTGTTTTTCGCGACCAGCTAAACTAGCCTGTTCTCTGGGCGAAATTATGTAGCGAAATTATGTATATCTTCATCCAGCGACACTATGTAGCGAAACTGTAGTGTCGCCGGGTAAACCAACCAGACCTGTCCGAACGAAACTACCGAGCGAATTTTCCTGAACGAAAGTTCAAACCAGTTTCGGGCGAAACTAGGCTAGCGAAACTGTGCCAACAGTTTCGGGCGAAACTAGCCTAGTGAAACTGTGTCATTGGGTATTGCCTAGCGAAAGTGCTGCCCGTGCACACAGCGAAACTGCCTAGTGAATCTATACTAGCGAAACTGTGACCAGACCTAAACCCAAACTTGTGCAACCTGTTTGAATGTTATGCCATGACTTACATGATTATGCAATAATGAAACATGCTTGATTTCTGAATTATGTGAGCCCTTGTTTATGATCAACCATCGGTGTCGTGTGTCGGTATGTCGTGTCATAGTTCCAACGTGCTATGTTATGGGCCATAGTGACGTTAAGTAAAGATTAGACACAAAACTAATACTTAAGACCTAAACGTGTTCTTAGGTCTTCGATAAGCAAACAATACTTGGACTATTTAGCAAGTGTAGCAGTGCAACCCAAGGTGAGTGTCACTAACCCAATTACCGTGAACCCGGTTGGGTCACACTGAATAACTTAATGGAAAACAATGCTGACAACCTTAAGAGTTCTATGCACCTCTCTGATGAACTTGAAAACTTAGGAGTGCTCGGCACCCACTTGATGAACTGGAAGTGTTTTATGGGAGACACTTGTGAAATACTTAAACAACTATTTCTAAACAAAACTGAAAATGTTTTCGGGATTCATGGGAACCCAAAGTAAACCGTTTTAATATGGCTAGAGTACGTTAAAGTCTAACCACATGATATCACATGATTTCTAAGGATTGCCTTATAATTGAAAAAGTCCTCAACTAAATTGTACCATTAATTGTAAAGCGAGGGGATGTTGGGTAGATCTACTGGAGTTTGACAAACTCCGCCCCGTGGCACGGGGAGTGCACGGAGGTACAATATCAGCCTATCTGACCGTGATCCCTAGAGGACACGGGGGAGGCAAATCCGCGATGACGTAGGTCCGCAAAACATGATAGCGCTGCCACTACAATATTAGTCAGCTTTGGTACAAACTTCCTTAGTGCATGGAACAACGGATTAGCTACCCGCGATATCGGTTAAGCACTTTAACTATACAAAACTAGTTCATACCCGATAACGTATGTTATGGACATCAATTCTACTAAACCACGTTACTATGATTTTGGACATTACAAAGCATTGCTTTCCACAAATAAACATCACATAAGTATATGTTGACACGTTATGATTATGAGACCGGGCCACTACGTGACAAGCCCACTGTGAACTCACCAACCGTTAGGTTGACACTTGCGTGGTTTAAACTTTTGCAGATCGCTGAGGAGTATCCGGAGCGGGTTGGCATGGCACATGAAGACTTTTATTTTTGGTTAAACTTAATTGGGAATTTAAAACACTGATTTGTAAAGCACGTGGTTAGTGCTAAGACGATATATATTTCCGCTGCGTAATTTGAGACTTTATTTATGATATATCTTTGGACTAACTCTGATTCGTTTAGTATTTGTAACTAATGGTTGTGGTCCTGGTTTGCTCGCACCCCTTAACGGTATAAACTCCGTTAGTGGTTAATTGGGGGTGTGACAACCGTAGTAGAGAATGCTTGCTCACTACCTACATAATTGTGTCATTGCCAAGAATAGCTCTACTGATCAGTTGAACCAAGTCCATACTCATGCCATGGTGTCACTTATCAAGGGTTTGAAGTTTAATTGGTCCAGAATGATTTTTGAAGATATAAAAGTTGTAGTGAACCAAGACAAGAAATTTGCTGATGTTCCTAGATTCATCCAGCTTGCTTTGGATACTAGATTTCTCAATCTAAGGAAATCTAGTGAAACTCATGATTCAAAGCCTATGGGAATAGATATCTTTCCAATGATCAATCCAAAGAAGAAGCTTTCAGACGAAGTCCCCTTTGGCAACAAGTTTGGGGCATTTGCAGAGTTACCCAGCGTTGAGATCCCACCTCAAAGGAATGTTGTTGTAGAAGAGGAACATGATGTGACTCTGTCAAAGAAACCAGTAACAGAATTTTATGATGATGATGAATGGGCAGATGCAATTGAGACTGAAGATATTGAGATAGGTGCTTTAAATTTTGATAATGAAGATGAAGACATCAATTATGAAGACATTTTTGATGATATAGAAGAAGAAGAAACTGAGGTTGTTGAAGAACAATTGACAAGAAAATGGAAATCTACAGAGGATCCTCCCCTCAGTACTTCTGTTAATGAAGATATAACAACTCAGATCAAGGTTGCAACAGTTCCCGAGGTACCAACTAAACAACAACAACACACATACATAACGGACATCCAGTCCTCACAGTGAAACTCTAGGCCGACTCTAAATGAGGATGCACAGAGCACCTCTTAGCCGACCTGATAGAATCGATAGCCACGGGATATGGCCTAGGACTGAACAAACAAGAGATACAATATTACAAGGGAAACATAGTCATAACAGGTCTTCAGAAACAAACGTCATTTGTTTATTATACAGAGCCCTATCCATAGTGACAACAACCATCAGAAAGTCCAAATTCAGATTAGGTCCACACCTACACTTGCTTACCTGCAACATAAGTCAATCACACAAAGTCAACAACATACGTTGTTGGTGAGTTGTAACTACCATCATCACATTAACAGTTTTCAACACATACAGATTATGAATTTATCATGCCGCACCCAAGGTCAACACTCAGATACTCTACGGGCACGTTGTGCGTAGCCGTACGCCCTCTACGAGTAGTTTTTAAGTTCAACATATAAGTACATATTCCCCCTAATAAATTAATACTAGATGATCCGGTTGAATATGGATCGTTCAACTATATCGGCCGCTATAATCCCTTATATGTCTAGTGGTCTCAACCTTAATGACCAGAAAGTCTCTAATGACCCATACAGGGCATTCTGACTCACAGTGTTCGACAAGATAAGCATAACAGATATAACAGATACATCAGAGCAACCATGTGATCTCAAATAGTTAACTAATGAAGGAAGTAAGAGAACTCACAGCAATGAAGTCAGAAACAGAGTTCAGTAAAGGTTGCAATCCAAGATTCACTAGAACATCCTATCTTCAGTTTCTAGCAACCTATCGGAACCATCATGTATATACAAGTCATATACAATGCTAACATGTTCATAAACCATCTTAGGTTCAAAGTACCATGATAGTCTCCAGATCAATCGGCTAAGTTTTTGGTTCACCTCAAAATTGACCAAACATTCTGTCATTTTCCTTCATAGGCGTACCGCCTGGAAATTTACATTTCTGGGCGGTACGCGTCAAATGGTAGTCTGATTTCCAGATTTCAGTTTCGGGCGTACCGCTTAGCAGGATCAACTACAAGGCGGTACGCTGTAATCTAAAGGTCCGGTTTCTGTTTTGCATTCCTGGGCGTACCGCTCTGTATGCAGAGATGGTGGGCGGTACGCCCCTGCCTGGCCCGACTATTTTGTCTTTTAGTGCCATTTTTACATATTGTCGTTTTGAGCTAGAATCATTTGGGGAATCAGTAGTTTATCATATTGGGGTTGTCCAGCAGTTCATTTTTGGTTCATAATCTTTACCAAAGCATAACCCCAATTCCCGAGCTCTCCTTTAATGGTAAGTTTCATCAATTCGACCCCCGTTTCAGCCAAGTATTATTAGGGACAGAACCCTCATGGTTAAATGGCCCATTTTCTCATTAGAAACACTAATCATTTCTGGATTCATATGATCTTTACTTATAAAGTTTCTAATTTTAGAAAAATCAACATGCATGCATAAAAAGGTTGTACCTTGTGAAGGATTTCTTGTACAACCGAACTTTCTGAATTCCTTGCTCCCTTAGAACTCCAATCCAACTCTCTAGCACAGATTTGGGGCTGCATGTATGATCCATCATCATATTATGAATGTATGATCATAAAGAAACCTAAATAGCTTTCTTAACCCAAAATCAAGATATCCTTACCTTGATTATTCTTGGATTCAGTTTCAACACACCTCAATCGTCTCCCATGTATGCTCACACCCCTGAGTTGATGAGTATTCAAGCAATAGGTGAGGGTTACATCAAACTAACATAACCTTGATATGAAAAATGGTGATTAGAATACTTACTCATGAAGATCCACCCTTCCACAAGGCTTCTAGGGCTTGAATGTGATGGAGGCAGAGCTCTGGAGTTGTCAAGAAAGTGCTCTGGCCGGAAGTGAGCACACTCACAAGAGTTCATGGCTATAAAGGCCAAAATCTTAGTTTTTATCGAACTGGGATTTTGAGGCATACCGCCCCAAAATACACAATTTGGGGCGTACCGCCCGGATTTTGAGATTCGGGTTATGCGGAGATCCGATGGGTGCCGCAACCCGACCCATTTATCATACGGGTCGCGTACCGCCTGGGATTACCCAATCCTAGGCGTACCGCCTCAATTTGAAACTCTGGAATTTTTGAATATTTTTCATTTAAAATTTCCAGCTCAGATAATCGTTTAGGCACAAGGGTTACATTCTCTCCCCCTTAAAGGAATTCCGTCCCGGAATTCGTTAGGCACTAATTGAATAGTTGGGGGTATTTTCTTCTCATGTCTACTTCGGACTCCCACGTATATTCGGGACCGCGTCTAGCATCCCACTTGACTTTCGCCATTGGAATCCTTTTCTTACGTAACCTACTTGTGATTTGTTCCATTATTTCAATGGGATGTTCTGTGTAGTTCAGCTTTTTATCAATTTTGATTTCTTTTAACGGAACCGCAAGAGCTTCATCTACTATACATTTCCGTAGGTTCGATACGTGAAACACGTCGTGGACTCCGCTAAGCTCTTCAGGTAATTCTAACTGATAAGCCACTTCTCCGACTCTGGATATTATCTTGAAAGGTCCAATATATCGTGGACTCAATTTTCCTCTTTTGCCAAAACGAATTATACCCTTCCAAGGTGATATTTTCAACATCACCATGTCTCCTTCTACAAATTCAAGTGGTCTCCTACGCCGATCTGCGTAACTCTTTTGTCGGTCCTGAGCGGTTTTAAGCCTTTTACGGATCTCTCTAATCTTTTCTGTAGTTTCCATGATCAGCTCAGCTCCTGCAAGCTGGCCCTCTCCCACTTCAGACCAGCACACTGGTGTTCGGCATTTCCTACCATATAATGCCTCAAACGGAGCCATTTGAATGCTGGTGTGATAACTATTATTGTATGAAAATTCAGCTAGTGGCAGATGATCATCCCAGCTACCACCAAATTCTATAACACAAGCTCTCAGCATATCTTCTAATGTTTGAATCATTCTCTCGCTCTGTCCATCGGTTTGGGGATGATAAGTTGTGCTAAACTTTAGTTTGGTTCCCATTGCTTCTTGAAAGCTTTTCCAAAAATGAGAAGTGAATCTAGTATCTCTATCAGAGATAATAGACTTCGGCACTCCGTGCTTTGATATGATTTCGTTTACAAATAGCTTTGCAAGTTGCTTCCCATTATAAGTTTCAGCCATTGGTAAGAAGTGTGCAGACTTTGTCAAACGGTTCACGACTACCCAAATGGCATCATTTCCGCTTCTAGTCTTTGGAAGTTTTGTCACGAAATCCATTGTAATTTCTTCCCATTTCCATTCAGGGAGTTCTATTCGCTGAAGACACCCAGCAGGCTTCTGATGTTCAGCTTTTACTTGCAAGCAAGTTGGACATTTTTCTACATAGGCGGCAATTGCCTTTTTCATTCCTGGCCACCAATAATTAGCTCTCAAATTCTGGTACATTTTGTCTCCTCCTGGATGAAGCATGTACTTAGACTTGTGAGCTTCTCGAAGGATTACATCACGTAGACCTCCTTCCTTAGGCACCCATATGCGTTTGCCTAGTCTAAGGATGCCCTCCGTTTCTTTTGTCAATTTTCTTACAACAGTCATCATCTCGTCCCGCTCGACGTTGGAGTCAGCCATCTGTTTCTTTTGTGCTTCAATAATTTCTTCAATTAAATCCACGCTTACGTCTAATCTCAAGGCTCGAACTCTCGGTGGCTTAACTGTTTCCTTCCTGCTTAATGCATCTGCCACTACATTGGCCTTGCCTGGATGGTATTTGATCTCGCAATCATAGTCACTCAGCACTTCCATCCAGCGTCGTTGTCGCATATTTAACTCTTTTTGACTGAACAGATGCTGTAAACTTTTGTGATCGGAGTATACTACAAATTTGGCTCCATATAGGTAGTGTCTCCAAATTTTAAGAGCGAAGACTATTGCTCCTAACTCCAAATCGTGAGTGGTGTATTTCTTCTCATGATTTTTGAGTTGTCTAGATGCGTATGCGATCACTTTATCTTTCTGCATCAGAACACATCCAAGTCCATTGGTAGAAGCATCACAATATACCACAAAGTTTTCAGTACCCTCAGGTAATGAGAGTATAGGGGCAGAGCTCAACTTTTGTTTAAGTAATTCAAAAGCATTGTTATGCTTAGGCTTCCAGTCAAACTTCACATTCTTCTGGGTAAGGGAAGTCAATGGTGTGGCTATCTTCGAGAAATCCTGAATAAATCTTCGATAATAACCAGCTAGTCCTAAGAAACGTCGAATTTCGGTAGGACTCTTTGGTTGCTCCCATTTAGCAATAGCTTCCACTTTTGCTGGGTCTACTTGAATTCCGGCTTCGCTGACGATGTGACCCAGAAATTGCACTTCTCTCAGCCAAAAGTCGCATTTAGAAAATTTCGCATAAAGTTTCTCGGATCGCAGTAACTCTAATATCTTTCTCAGATGTTCACCATGTTCTTCTCGGGTGCGAGAATAAATCAGAATGTCATCGATAAACACAATCACAAACTTGTCGAGGTATGGTTTGCACACCCGGTTCATTAAATCCATGAATATTGCTGGCGCATTAGTTAATCCAAAAGGCATAACCGTAAATTCATAATGGCCGTATCTTGTTCTGAATGCCGTTCTCGGAACGTCTTCTTTGCGAACTCTAACTTGATGATATCCGGATCTCAAATCGATCTTGGATAAGTAACTGGCTCCTTGCAATTGATCAAACAAGTCATCAATTCTAGGCAAAGGGTACTTATTTTTTATAGTTACACGATTTAGGTCACGATAATCAATGCACATCCGCATCATGCCATCTTTCTTTTTCACAAAGAGAACCGACGCTCCCCAAGGTGAAGAGCTGGGCATAATAAAACCTTTATCAAGGAGTTCCTAAAGTTGACTCTTTAATTCTTGCATTTCTGGAGGTGCGAGTCGGTACGGTGCTTTTGCTATCGGAGATGTTCCAGGTGCAAGTTCGATTTGAAATTCCACTTGTCGTTTTGGGGGCAATCCAGGTAGTTCATCTGGAAACACATCAGGATATTCTGAGACTATAGGTACCTCTTCTAGTTTATTTTCTCGAGGTGTCTTAACCAAATTTGCTAGATATGTTTGATCACCCTTGCGAATACACTTTCCTGCTTTCAATCTGGAGATTATCCTCATTGGTTTTGTTTTCCTATCTCCAATGATTGTGTGAATCTTATCATCTGCAGACTTCAGTTCCAAAACTTTTTCGGCACAACGAATCTTTGCTTGATATCGCGTGAGCTAATCCATTCCGAGCACGATGTCGAATTCACTTAATTCCATGGGAAGAAGTTCTAGTTCAAAAGAGGTGTTCTCATGTTCTAAATGACAATCTCTAATTACTTTGGAAATACTAATCTTTTGGCCATTAGCAGTTTCTACAACATAGGGTATATTTAACTCATGTGCCGCACATTTTAGTCTAGGTACACAAGCAGAGGATATAAAACTTCTATTGGCACCAGAATCAAATAGAATGCTAACAATCATGTTATTAACAGAAAACATACCGGAGATCACGTCGTCATTCACACGTGCCTCTTCGGCTGTCATGATATAGAGTCGGGGTTTACCTTTCGAAGTTCCAGTGCCTTTATTCTTATCATCTTTTCCGTTCTTCCTTTGCGGACATTCTAGGCATCTATGTCCTTTCTCCTTGCAGTAGAAGCAGACCACTGGTGCTCTGCACTGCTGATGCGTGTGCCCCGCCTTTCCGCAATTTTTACAATTATCTGTCGGTGGTCTCCTGAAATCCCCATCACCATTTCTTCTTCCTTGGTCATTTCTTCCAAATTTACCTCTCCTATTATCCCGCCCCCTGTCACTGAACTTTCTCTTGTTTCCAAAAGTATCCACTTTGATTCCAACTGTTCTGATCCATTCATCGGCCAGAGTACCTGTCAAGCTTATAGCAGATGCCAAGGTACTAGGACGTGCAGATCTCACGTCTGCCCTTATTTCAGGGCTTAATCCCCATACAAACCTCCTGACCTTGGATGTTTCTGATCCTGCCATGTGGGGTACCAGATTCAACAACTCATTAAATTTATTGATGTAAGTCATGTAATCAGTTCCGTTCATTCTTAGATTAATAAATTCATTCTCTAGTCTCTCTGCTTCATTTTCTGGGATGAACTTTTCCCTGACTATTGTGCGAAAAGCTTTCCAACTCATGCGAAAAGCATTCTTCTTCCCAAGTCGACTTAACTCCACTTTCCACCAATTCAATGCTGCTCCCTTGAAGGATTGGGATGCAAATTTCACCATATCCTTGGTAGCACAATTACTAATATCCAAAGCTGCTTCAGTTTCCTCCAACCAATTAAGGGCATCAGTGGCTCCCTTATCTCCCTGAATATGCTGGGTTTACAGGCCATATAGGTCTTGTAGGAACATCCTCTTTTCTCCTCATTCTCCATCTTACGCTCTTCACTCCTAGATCTTTTTCTGGAGCGATCTTCATGATCAGGACTGCGACTCTGACGAGTCCTACTCTTACTGTGAGCTGATGAGTCAGCTCGAGACTCAACTATTCGTGATCGAGACCTTGCGGACCCTTTAGATCCGGGGATGGCAGTTTTGCTTCTTGGTGATTCGCTAGATCTTTCCGAACCCACGTGCGTCTTTCCATGCCTTTTCTCCTTAGCAACCAACGAGGGCAATGCTTTAGAGATTCCCTGAGCTATAAGCTCCTGGAGTCTCTCTTCCTGCTCCCTTTGTCTCAGTTGTTCAGACGTGAGAGGTTCTCTCACCTTACTGTGAACGGAGTGATCATCATGATCATCTTCCTCATCATAATCATCTTGACGAGTTCTGCTCGTTCCTGCTTTGGACATTTAGCTGAAAGCAATACCAGATTGACAGATTAACATACATTTGACTTAGTTGACAGGTATTTGTAATAAGAGTTTATATTCCTTTACACAATCTAGTGTCATAGGGAACTTTATAAACATTGGGTTGTTGCACTCCTTTGGGCTTTCCGGATCACCATCTTGTGGTTACCGACACATATTTTACCATGTTATGACTATGATTAGAGTGAAATCACATACACACAAGTACTTAGGGGTGGTCTATTGAACCAAACCTCCTAAAATCACTATGTATTCTGACTTAATATTACTATAATACCCAAATATTTTAGATAACATCAAACAAACATTTATTCCACAATGATCACACAAACGTGTTAGCGGTTCAACCGCTTTACAAAGCAAGGCACACACACAAACCATACTCAAACAAAGTTTCACAACAGAACATACAATACATAACATACTTATTTTTATTAGACATGACACACGAGATTTTCCATCATCACGGTTCACACTAGTTTCCATGCTTCTAATCCTTGCGTCTTCCAAACGACGTCAGATGTTTGATGTGGGATGACACCTTCTTAGCTTCTTCTGCCATTTTCTTTTCCTTCTTCAACTGTTTCTCTAGTCTTTTGGCTAGAGCCTTATTTTCTTCTCTGGGAGCGTTGATTACCGGGGAGTTAGGTCCTGAATGATCCGCATATGGGGTTGGGGCAAAAACTGGGCCTGGTCCTGAAAAAGATGATCTTGGTAGATCCTGATATGATCCATACGGAGCATATGGGTAGACAGAGGGTGGAAAAGGCATGTAGGACTACTGCATAGGTGGAGAAGTCGAGTACTGATATGGCTGTGGTGGATAATACGGCATACCCGTGGCATAAGGTTCTTGAACAGGGGTTATATACATGTTAGGCTGTTGATAAATGGATTGCTGATGAAATCCAGGTGGCTGCTGAAAAGAAGAACCCTGATGGTAGGCAGGTGGCTGCTGATATGGAGATGGTGGTTGACTGTTAGACCTTAGTAACTGGGGAAAACTGTAACGTTCAGACACGGGTTGGCTGCTCTGGCCCTGCATCATTGCAGCTACATATGGATCCCTAATGTCGTTTGCCAAAGCTGCGATAGGATCCTGTATTGGGACATCCACAAAGTTCCCCATTTGAGGAAAAGTTGCAATGGGATCGTGTTGCATAGGAACCGATTCCTCGGGTCCTTCTTCAACATCTGCTGCATAAGCTGGGAAAGCATACACATGCTGGGAGTGATGCTCTGAGTGATAGCTTACCGTGTGACCTACTGATACTGCAATTACTACCTACGGAATGGTCTCGTCAGCATCTTCTTCAGGTTCCTCCTCAGGGTCTTCTTGGTCCGTCTCTACATCGCGAGCATTCCATTCCGATGGTGCAATGTGAATAGTGTGGCTTGGACGCACCGACATCCTTGGTTTGGTACTTCTTTTCTTAGGAGGCTTTGGTACGTCCGTAGTCGATGCCGCCGGTGATGGAGTTTTCTTTCGAGTAGGCGCGGTAAAGTATCCTGAAAGGTCAGGGCTCATCGGTGGTACGGGTTGACTTGGTCCGCCTTCATCTTTCTTGTTCCTGCTACTTTTGCTGCTTCCACTGTTCTTGCTGCCGGATTTTGAAGATTTTGTAAAGTTCCACATCTTTCTCGGAGGTACCTGTGAATGAAATTTTAATATACAATGGAATATATATATTTATACAAACATTTCCATGCACTCCTAAAATTTCTTCAACTTATTTCATGCTAAATTCCATCCATTGCTTTCACTAGTGTACACATAAAATAACCATCGGTATCCACTTGTCTATTAGTCTCGTCATATCATGAGGTACCTGTGGGTAACAATGACAGCGTGCACTTTCTGCAATTGCTACCGACCTTACATCATGCTATGAGTAATCTAATATACCAGTTTTAACTTAGGTTAACACTTATCAAGGAAGACCATTAGCATCAATGTGTCTGTTAGGGTTCACCGAGACTTAGTGCACCTGTGGGTAGGAATGGCAGTTTGCAAGGTTGTAACTTCTACCGACCTTACACTAAACCTCGATGACTTCTAACATACAAATTTTCAGCCTAGATCACAAATTGGTTCATGCAATACTTAGAGGTCCATCTAGGTTCAAGCTTAGGGGCTCTATGAACGCCTAATTTGCTGGAACCTTTGGCTCTGATACCAACCTGTCACACCCCCCCTCCGCCGCCCCCTGCCAGGTGCGGGGGAGGGTGTGGGACCGGCTGTCCGCATCAGTTCCCGAGGTACCAACTAAACAACAACAACACACATACATAACGGACATCCAGTCCTCACAGTGAAACTCTAGGCCGACTCTAAATGAGGATGCACAGAGCACCTCTTAGCTGACCTGATAGAATCGATAGCCACCGGATATGGCCCAGGACTGAACAAACAAGAGATACAATATTACAAGGGAAACACAGTCATAACAGGTCTTCAGAAACAAACGTCATTTGTTTATTATACAGAGCCCTATCCATAGTGACAACAACCATCAGAAAGTCCAAATTCAGATTAGGTCCACACCTACACTTGCTTACCTGCAACATAAGTCAATCACACAAAGTCAACAACATACGTTGTTGGTGAGTCGTAACTACCATCATCACAATAACAGTTTTCAACACATACAGATTATGAATTTATCATGCCGCACCCAAGGTCAACACTCAGATACTCTACGGGCACGTTGCGCGTAGCCGTACGCCCTCTACGAGTAGTTTTTAAGTTCAACATATAAGTACATATTCCCCCTAATAAATTAATACTAGAGGATCCGGTTGAATATGGATCGTTCAACTATATCGGCCGCTATAATCCCTTATATGTCTAGTGGTCTCAACCTTAATGATCAGAAAGTCTCTAATGACCCATACAGGGCATTCTGACTCACAGTGTTCGACAAGATAAGCATAACAGATATAACAGATACATCAGAGCAACCATGTGATCTCAAATAGTTAACTAATGAAGGAAGTAAGAGGACTCACAGCAATGAAGTCAGAAACAGAGTTCAGTAAAGGGTTGCAATCCAAGATTCACTAGAACATCCTATCTTCAGTTTCTAGCAACCTATCGGAACCATCATGTATATACAAGTCATATACAATGCTAACATGTTCATAAACCATCTTAGGTTCAAAGTACCATGAATTACAGTCTCCAGATCAACCGGCTAAGTTTTTGGTTCACCTCAAAATTGACCAAACATTCGGTTATTTTCCTTCATAGGCGTACCGTCTGGAAATTTACATTTCTGGGCGGTACGCGTCAAATGGTAGTCTGATTTCTAGATTTCAGTTTCGGGCGTACCGCTTAGCAGGATCAACTACAAGGCGGTACGCTGTAATCTAAAGGTCCGGTTTCTGTTTTGCATTCCTGGGCGTACCGCTCTGTATGCAGAGATGGTGGGCGGTATGCCCCTGCCTGGCCCGACTATTTTGTCTTTTAGTGCCATTTTTACATATTGTCGTTTTGGGCCAGAATTATTTGGGGAATCAGTAGTTTATCATATTGGGGTTGTCCAGCAGTTCATTTTTGGTTCATAATCTTTACCAAAGCATAACCCCAATTCCCGAGCTTTCCTTTAATGGTAAGTTTCATCAATTCGACCCCCATTTCACCCAAGTATTATTAGGGACAGAACCCTCATGGTTAAATGGCCCATTTTCTCATTAGAAACACTAATCATTTCTGGATTCATATGATCTTTACTTATAAAGTTTCTAATTTTAGAAAAATCAACATGCATGCATAAAAAGGTTGTACCTTATGAAGGATTTCTTGTACAACCGAACTTTCTAAATTCCTTGCTCCCTTAGAACTCCAATCCAACTCTTTAGCACAGATTTGGGGTTGCATGTATGATCCATCCTCATATTATGAATGTATGATCATAAAGAAACCTAAATAGCTTTCTTAACCCAAAATCAAGATATCCTTACCTTGATTATTCTTGGATTCAGTTTCAACACACCTCAATCGTCTCCCATGTATGCTCACACCCCTGAGTTGATGAGTATTCAAGCAATAGGTGAGGGTTACATCAAACTAACATAACCTTGATATGAAAAGTGGTGATTAGAATACTTACTCATGAAGATCCACCCTTCCACAAGGCTTCTAGGGCTTGAATGTGATGGAGGCAGAGCTCTGGAGTTGTCAAGAAAGTGCTCTGGCCGGAAGTGAGCACACTCACAAGAGTTCATGGCTATAAAGGCCAAAATCTTAGTTTTTATCGAACTGGAATTTTGAGGCGTACCGCCCCAAAATACACAATTTGGGGCGTACCGCCTGGATTTTGAGATTTGGGTTATGCGGAGATCCGATGGGTGCTGCAACCCGACCCATTTATCATACGGGTCGCGTACCGCCTGGGATTACCCAATCCTAGGCATACCGCCTCAATTTGAAACTCTGGAATTTTTGAATATTTTTCATTTAAAATTTCCAGCTCGGATAATTGTTTAGGCACAAGGGTTACAACCTCACTCCACTATTTCAGGAGCAGGTCAATCCTCATCCTCTTATCAACCAACAAGTGAGGATAAAGGAAAAGCAGTTGAAACAGCTGAATTTGTGCTTGAAAGAGAGCTCAGATCTAAAATAGTTGTGCTGCAGTCTCAGAATGAAGCCCAAGGAATGTGATAGCTCAAATGCTTGATATTCGGGATGTTCACAACAAAGAGCTACAGAACCAGAAGAAGGTCAATCGTGAATTCCCTCATCAAATCAGAGTATTACACAAGTAGGTGAAATAGTTAAGTTCAAGAAGAAAAATCAGATCTAGTAAGTCTAAATCAAGGAAAGATGATAGTGCAAATCCAGGGAGTCAAGAAGGAAGTTCTGGAGCAGGTGATTCTACACAAGACCCTGTGTTTGATTTTGAGTCTGACATTCCTGATGTACCTGAGTCAGGCCCCGTTTTGGCCGATGATGTTGACGTTGAGAATTATCCAAGAGACAGGGATTACATGTCTCTACCTGCTGCAGAGTATGATGGTGGATGGGAAGCCAAGAGTTATGCACAACCCCCCCCCCCCCCTGGAGAGGTGCTTAATTCAACTTGGTGATCACTTCCATGATAAGAGAGGGATTATATGGGAACCAAAATCCTAGATGTTTGATGAGGAAAAGCACATGTTTGTGGTTAGAAGAAGAGGACCTTGTCCATTGGAGTACTATAAATGTTGGACACAATTCTACTCATGGACAAAAGTGGATTTAACAAATCTCTATCATGCACCATTCTTCAACCCGTCAAGGAATGAATATGCAAAACATTTCTATAAGAAACTGAGGAAGGCTTTGTTGAGCAAGTTTAAGAATTCTGATGAGTTTCCACATAAGGAATCCTTTGTGAAGAAATACAGAGGTTTATATCAGAAGGGATCGAGAAAGATGTTTGAGAATGTGCTTTATCCGCCAACAGAGAAGGCAAAAATAATACCACTCCTACCTAAGCATTCTGAGAATTGTTTATTTGATTTTGTGTCATGGGCGTATATTGAGTACACAGGTGAAGCAAATATTGTTTGCAAGACTAAGACACTCAGTGTGATGGAGGTACATGATTTGCTGAGGTTCCATGAGAAAGACATCCTGGTGCTAGATAGGAATCAAATTGAATGCACTTCAGAAAATGAGCAGTATGCAAAGGTTTATACAAGAGGAGTTGCAAGAATTATGAAAGAGAAGTTGTGGTATGGTCCCACATCAGTGGCAGGGTCGAGGAAGTTCAGAATGTAGAAGACCTACTAATGCTAAAGCCTAGGGGAAGATTGTAAAGACCTGGCTTTTGAAGCTCTTGCATTAGTTTACTTTGTTTGGTCTTTGGGTTTATTTTGTATGTTTGGGCTACATTAATACTTGTAATTAGGCTAGCTTGTGTTGGGTTAGTGGGTTTATTGAGGTCCGGCAAGTTTTGATGATATGTAGGCCGAATTGTGTTAAGATAGGGTTAGGAGATTAGCTTGTTTTCCAAGCATATTCTCTCCTATATATAGAACCCTCATAACATTAGAATAGGTTGTTGATTGTGGTGATTAGAACCGTAACCTAGTGGTTTACGGATTCATTGTGGTGGTTTGCAACCGGATTAATTCAAGTTTTGAGTATTCATCTTCTTAATCGGTTTGTGTTTCCTTTACGTATTTTAATCGTTATATAGTTTATTGTTTATCGTTCTTGAATCACTTGTAATACCGGATTCCGCACGGTATTATTAGGTTTTGATATTGCATGAGGGTTGGTTCACCTTACAGATTTAATCACCACCCCTATTTTCTTTTCCGTTACTGAGCAACTTTTGGCTCGACCATATTTCTTTTTGTGTGTTTTTCCGTTTATACTATTGGGATATTCTAGGGGAAAATATGAAGAAAGGCTAGAGATGTTAGAGAACCTATTGTAATTAATAATGTAAATTAGGGTTTTTTATTTTACAAGACATTTAATTAAAGTATTTATGGAATTATATCTTTGTTCTAATTTTCGTAACAGTAGCACGCCAGCCCAAATCGGGTTGGGGTGTTAAAGAAGTGATGTTGATTAGGGCTGGTGGGATCGGCCACCACCGTTGCTACTCAAAGCCCCACCACACAATATCATCGAATTTTAATTTCATGAGCTACAATCGGTGTGTTAGCCACCATCTCCGGGGAGGGGCGACAAATGGAGATAAGTATTTTTAGGTCTTTATTCCGATTTATTGTGTAATCAATAACGAGAATGATCGAGTTGGTTGAATGTATTGCATAAGATCGAGATTACACGGTAATAGTACCTACTTGCACCTACACTCAGTGAAAACTCTCTTGGACTCATCAAAACGATGAGCCTTGAACTGAACATAACAGTTAACTTAAATAGCTAACAAGGTTGCAAAATGTCAAAGACATTCCGCACATGAAACTAAATGACATTTCATAAAATAATATGTGAGATGCATTATACATTTGGCACTTGTACATAATAAACAAAAATGTCAATACAATCCTATGTAAAGTCTGTAGATCCAAAAAGATTCTATTTTTTGTTTGTTTTCGATCTGATCAACACATGATACAATCAAATTTTTCATAATCTGTTTACAAAATATCTTGGTTCTCTGAAGGGGATTTTTTTCCAAGATTAAAGTTATTTTGTAAATGGAAAACCGCACTTCTGTTTTCAATCTGAAGATGCATTGAAGACATGACTCAAGCATGGTGAAAAATGGAGTTTATTTGAAGCTAATGAAGGCTCCTTTTATAAGTGGTTTTGTGATATGAAAAAGGGAGTTTATTTGAAGCCATGCAAACTCTACTGCAACTAGTCTTAAGCTTCAGAGTTGAAGATCAATATACATTGAAGATCAGCTGTTGAAGTTAGAGTCAAAGTGTTGAACAGATAGAATAGATACATCACACATCAAGGGGGGTTTGTTAGTGCATAGTTAATGTGTCGTGTGATGTATCTAGACATTGTATAGATACTTGCTAAAGTGTTCATGTTGAGTTAATGTATTTTCTACTGGAGAATGAGAACCACCGACTGAGTGGCGAATGACCACCGAATGAGGTCATGCGGTGAAGGTTTTCCTATCATTCTTCACATTTAGAAATCTTCAGACTTTTAGAGAGTTGAGTGTTGTGGTCATTCGGTGTGGTGTGTCATGTTTCATTCGGTGATCAATAAACAACACTTATATTTATTGTTTTGAGCAATTCTACACTTGATACACTGAACAAGATCAGTTCAGATCACTTACAACATGGCCCCCACAATCTTCTTTGTTGGACCTCCTCTAACATCGCTTTATGTTGCAGCTCCTTTGCAGTCTCAGTTTGCCGGATATAGTTTATTCACTCCTCAGCAGTCTCAGGCCACTGATCTAGCTTCAGTTTTTAATGCCATGTCCTAATAGTCACATACTCAGGATCCCAAACATTATATGTACTCTGGTGCTAGTAATCACATACAATTTAATCTAGGTAACTTAAATTCCCTTACACGTTGTAATACTCCTAAGTCTATCATGACACTTTACTACCCGTCGCGCATATCGATACTAGTTTGTTTTCATTTTCACCAACAAGGATGCCCTAAACAATGTTTTAGTCTCTGACAAAATGGTTACAAATCTTATCACTGTCTATTGGTGTTCTATTTATAATTGGCTGTCTGTTGAGTTTTATCCTTTTGGTTTTTATTGTGAAGAATCTTAACTCATATGCTTCTCTTTAGCGATGTGATAGCATTGGTGATATCTATCATGTTCTTCTGTCTCTTCCTGCTCAGTCTGCTCGTCTTGATTGGTCGTTTGCTGTTGTATCCTCGGATCTATGGCATCCTGGAGTCTCTATCTTTTAATTATTTATTGTCTCGCAAACTTCTTCCATGTACTAGTACTATGTTACCTTTTTATTATTCGTGTCAATTGGGAAAACATTATTGTTTACCTTTTATTACTTCTAGTTCTAAGACCAAAAGTCCCGAGTGCCAGCCACTGGAACCGCCCGACGCAATCAAGAATGGCTTAACTAGGTATAGCCGGACCACCGCCACAAAGACATTGCAAAAGAGAATGCACATCCAAAAGAGAAGTAGTTGGACGCCATGCACATACGTTAACCTACAACAAATGGTTCATAGTCGATTAATGATTTAGTAATTTATTTTCCAAATTCACTATTATTTAAGTGTTCCAAATTACAAATTCATCAATACTAAAAGCGCCAAAAAACGTGAAATCACATATTCAAAAATGTGAATTCCCGAGCACCGCGTCAATATAAATTCGAGAAATTTATACAAGGGATTTACAGACCTTATTAGTATGACCTTCTAAATAAGCCACGTCAGAGTTGGGAATAAAATTAAGATCATACGAAGAAGATGTTAATTTGCGGTGGATTTCCACTGGATCTGGTCCTGTTTCACATTGCAAGAAACATCATATTATGTACAACAACATCCGAAGAGATTCAAATTCAAATTCGAAAGTTCCAACTATTTATTTCGTCACGCATCTGTGTTCAAAGATTCTTACCACAACTGTATTCACATGTATCAAATTCATCATGGTGAACTACATCATTGTATGACGGCGGCTTATTGTAACTGAAACAACGGCCGACGAGTTGAATATCCCCTCTACCACCTAACATTGCAAGAAGCATATATATTAATGTGTAAAATTAACAAGAAAATTGTAATCGAAGATAACAACTGTTTCCTAATCGCATTATCAAAAACAACTTAAAAGAAACCTAGATGAACATATTCAAATTCAAATTGTTCAAAAAAGATTCAAACTCGAAAGTTCAAATTTGGCCAACTGTAAAAGCAAATCCAAAGTAACTTTGAACTCCAAATATCTATTTCATTAACACTGTTCAAAGATTCTCACCACCACTGGATTTGCCTGTAGGTGATTCATCGCGGCAAGCTACATGACTAAATGACGGTATCCAATTGTAACGGCAGCTACTGCCGGTTTTTTGAGAATTGCCTCTACTGCCTAAGACTATCATAGATCCAATAGAGGGCGCTTGCTCTATTATAGAAGAGGTGTCCATGAGCTGATCATCTGAACGATGGGAAACTGTCCTGGATGCAACCGACGTAAATGAAGGAGGTCTATCATCATCCATTTGGATAAATAAAGATATCGAGTGAGTGTGGAGAAGCTAGTGAAAGTGATGAAAGAGTTTTATACCATAAAATCAAAGTCGGAGGAAACTTCTCTACAAATAATTCAAATGAAGTTTCCTTCATAAATTTCATCTTTGTTTAATTTTGTCTGTTACTTGAAAGTGCGCAAGTGATTAGTTTGATTGTGGTTTTAACCTTTTGAGCAGGAAGATTCGTGCAAACAGCCTTTGACTGAGGAGTTTACCAAAGTAGTAAAGTAGTCCTTGACATTCAAAAATGACGATGGACAGTGCCCACAGCCTTTTTATTTTTTCCCCACTTTTAAAATCCTTTAACTATTTTACTTTAATTTTAGCAAAAATCAATTCATAAATATGAAGCACATATGATAAAATCTTAACTTAAATTTTAACTTTTCCATTTGAAATTGAGAAAATAATTTAGAAAATTGAGAATGATGTGCCAGAATCAATAAATAATAAAAATTTCATATATTTTATTTTTACATAAAAATCATTTTCTTCCATACTTTTTTCATTAATAATTGGTTCGATGAAAAATTTGCAACGTATATTTCAAATATCGTATAGTTCTTAGTAAATGTTTGTTTATTTTTACAAGTGTGTGTTCAGTAAATAGAGAAATGTAGTTGAAGAAAATGTTAAAAGTAATAAAAATTTCTTAAAATAGATTCTTAAAATAAATTTTTCTTACAATATAATTTCTCTTAAAACAAATCAAAAATAAATCGTTTTTTAAATTATTTTGTTCTTTAAAAACTATATTCTTAAGACTTACAAACTTTTTACCCCTTCAAAAAAAAGGTAAAACAAAACATTATATTTTCGTTTTGAAAGAGAGTTTTTTTTCCCAAAATTTTTTTGAACTTGAAAAAAAAAAAAAAACAACCAATTTTTTTTTAAAAAGTTCGTTTCTTAAATTTATTTTTAAAACAACCTAATTTTGCTTCAACTTGTAAAACTTTACAAATTACAATTATTATTAAAAAATGTCCTTTATTTATAAAAAAAAAAGCATTCCTTTTAATTATTAAAGTGTTTGTTTTTTCTTAAAGTTATTAGTTTAATAATTAAGCTGATGATGAGTCAACAAACTCAGATAATGACAATGATCTGAATTGTTATGTCACTGTACAATACCAGATTCACGGTATTGTAGTGAAGAAAGGGTCCAAAAAAGTACAGTGACCTTATGTCTTCTAAGAGAGCTTGTGCTAGTTCCGCAACAACAACTATAACTAAAAAATAAAAGGAAAAGGAACAACTAGCCAAGGTTCAAGGGAAGGGAAAACAGAAGACTATTGTGATACCTAAAAAGGCTAAGGAAAGAGAAAGGCAGTGGCAATGGTTCATAAACCAGCACCAAAGAAACGATCAAAGTGTGTTATCAATATTATAACTTTTATAGATCCGTTGGTGCCTAATGTTCCTCCTTTGAGACCTACTTCCAGAACATAAACTGTTAGTCTCCTGTTTCTCTGTCAAGCATTCCTATAACATGTTCAACTACAACTTCAAGTGTTCAAGTAAAGCCTAGAGTTTCAGTTTTTCAGCGGGTTCTAATTCAATTGGAAAATTTATCTCCAGTTGATTCCACAGTGGTTACTTTTCAAGAAATGCCAACGTTTTCTTCTCCTATTCCTTCTGTGAATAGTTTCAGTACTCCTGATTGTGGTTCCTTTGGAATTGATTTTCTCCTCTTCGTGGGTCCCAACCCAATGTTATTGCTCCTTTTGATCTTAGCCCATCGTACTTTCATCAGATATCTATGCAGGATCGAATTTTGCATCTGTCTTCTCTGATGACAAAGCAAGCATCTGAAATTGCAAAACAAAATGAGATGGTTCTGTGTCAATGAGCGTTTATGTAAAGTTTACAGGCTCACGATCAAGCGAGAGCTATAGAACTCATGGAATTGCGGGTTCGTGACCAGGAACGTGCTGCTGCGATGATTGAGCTAAGAGAGCATGTACGTTTATTGAGCAAAAAAATTAATGCTCAGGGGGAGATAGAAGGAAAGAAGAGAGAAGATACATGTAAGAAGATGAGTTACGAATTTTGAGAAATGATGATGAGGACGATGATCCCGAGAGTAGAGTGGAGAATCAAAAAATTTATTCCGCTGCTGGTATTTCTGATGATGCTGCTAAAACAGATGGGGGGGGGGAGTCAAATACCGAAACAACCACTACTAATGCTTAGAAGAAGGAGATTTTGTTCATTCACTGATAAAAGAGCAACTGTTATTTTGTGTGAGCATAATCCTAATGAAATACAAACTGAAGAGACTCTTGCAACTTGTAATGAGAAATCAGAGGAAACTGACGATGGTTCATATGACGAGGTAGAGATTGAAGACATCACTGAGGCATAATTATCTGAGATACACTCTAATCCTCAGAATCAAGTGGAGTTTCCTATTTTTGGTGAGAAATAAGCAAAAGAAGCTGAAGATGTTTTGAATGAGGCTTTATATGAGGTTGATTCACGCGAATGAGTGTATAACTATATATACACATACATTCGCATAACAACAGGTACTTTGGACTCTTAAACCTGCTCATCAAAATCGAGTTTGTAAAAAATTGAGATAATTCATGAGAGAACGTTGAGAGATCATCGATAGTGATGCAAATGGGTGCGGGTAATAGCGGGGGCTTCATTACCCGTACCTGCACCCGAACTAATAATGGAAAGTGAGGCCTCTAGGTACTTAGTCCGATGTTACCATCTAACGAGTTATTTATATCTAAAGAAAAATAAAAGAAATAAAAAGATGATAAGATGGAGTTTTTATGCTATGTAAATCGAAGTTAATATTACTTGGGAGAACGTTCCCGTGGTTAATGAAGGTGAAGTGATTGTTTATAACATTTCTTAATATTGTTCACTAGCAGGCAACTAGACCGCCTCTTAGCCTCCAATCTAGTATCACTACTCTCTCGTGTGATCGTCCATTGAGGTACGAACCCCGGGGAACTGTGCTGCTAGTAAACAAACGTAGTGGTGTAATGTCACTTAGTTGTATGGCTCCTTGGTCGGGCAACCGTTACACTCAACACGCCGTCATGAACCAGTAGGGGAATAACCCTGCGTGCCAGATTATTTTATTATGAAAATGATCTTTTTAAGGGACTAAGACCCGTCTCTTCCACACACCACTCTCGTGCATGCCGCATAAGTCGTAATCAAAGCCAAGTCCCCTAACACGTACCTTTCGGCTTCCGTGAGGTGACAAAACATTACCAATCCCTTTTTCCAGCCAAACACTTTCAGCCCGCACACGCATGGTCAACCAGGTTTGCTTACATAGACATAAAGACCTCGAACGTATCATGTAGCATGGGACGCGAGTCACCCGAAGGATCATGCATCGTCCCCCAACCGGGTGTCACAAGTCCGGTTGGTGAGATTTCGGCTCCTCAAATGGTCTGTGATACGTAGAGCATATTTGTTCAAAAGGGTTTTCATAAAGTTATTAAACACACCTTAAGCGAGTTTATAAAGACGTTAACCAAGCCACCAAAGGTTTGTTAATTCCCAAGTAAGTATAAGAATTTAGTCAATCATAGCTTTAGAGATTTGCTTAAGAGAAAGAGAAGAATTCATAGACAAAAACTTGCAAAGTCTTACTTAAGTTGAAGTTCTTACAAACTTTATTACAAAATATAAAAATGCCAAATGGCTCAGAGAAATGCAGGAAAGTAGAAAGAAATGAGCAAAGCTCTGAGCAGGCTGGAATGGAGAGGCTGAGCTCCTTTTATAGGCAGGAAATAAGTTAGGCACAGGGTCGTGCCTTGTCAGGGCATGCTGTGCCATGTCAGGCTTGATACGTGATCGGACCTCCACATATCTCAATAGGAGTCCACATAATTATCATGATGGCTTAAAAGGGGTAGGCTTTGTAGGGATATGATCATGTAATAGTAAAAGTATGTCCGGATATTATTTAAGCCTACGGGGTCACACGTCTCGACACCAAATGTATTGATATTAATTAATGGTTAATTAATGTTTATCACGAACATTTAACGAGATTTCGTTAAAAAACTGACAGTTAATTGTTAACAGAGGGGTGTTAGTTGTAATTAGAGAGAATTGTAATTGGATTACAATTGAGAAAAGGTTGTGGATAAGGCCTCTAGGCCGATTTCGCTAGGGCTCTTATGCCTATCCCTTTTGCTTGTTTATCAAGTATTCTAATCCTATAAATAGACCCTCTGGGTTTAAGGATTAGTTGCTGCTTTATGAGATAAAGAAAAAACCCTAATTCTCTCTCTAATCTCTCTAATTTTCGGCAACAAGAAAACCCTAGGGGTTTGCGATTTCTTGTGTGGTTCGACCAAGCCTACATCAAGAAGAGGTTCGTGATCGGTTGCTAGCACATAGCATTGGTGTGTCGTGTGTGCGATCGTAGAGGGATTTATATCAAATCCTCCAAGAGATCAAGTCTTGCCGAGCTAAAAAGGTACACGTTCTAATACCGGTTAGTTAGATTAATTCATAGGATTCTTTCCGCTGCGTACTCGTGTTTTGATAAAAGTTATATAACCCAACAGTGGTATCACGAGCCACCTATGATTTTAATTAATTACCGGGAATAAAACTTGGAAGGGGGGTAACCAAAACAAGATTCTAGCTTTTCGATTCATTTAAAAATCGTGTTTTACAATTGGAAAAGGTTTCGCAATTGGTAAAAACGAAAAAATTCGACAGAATAGGACTTTTCGACCCGATCGAAAAGCCCCTGATCGAAAAACGCTTCTCGACCCGATCGGAAACCCTTGATTTCCGATCGGAAAACCTATTCCGGTGCGGAGACCATTGTGTTCCGACCGGAAACCCTACTTTTCGATCCAAATCGTAAAGTGTTTACGAACTGGTCGAAAAGTAACCGATCGAAAAGGCTTTTCGGGCCGATCGAAAAGTATCCGATCGGAAAGGTTCCGATCGGAAAGGCTTTTCGACCCGATCAAATAGTCCACGATCGAAAAGTACCCGATCGAAAACCCTGTTTCGATCGGAAACCCCTGCTTTCCGATCGTTAACACAAATAATGAATCGAAAACCTCTTGCCGAATCGGAAACCCTAATTTTTAGTTCTAAGTTTGATTTTTGTGATCTAAAAATTTTAAATCCAAGTTTTTATTAATTATTAGATAATTGTTATGAACAACATGTTGTACCTTTAAAACTTTAAAGTGTTAAAAAGAAGTAAAAACCATGATGTTTTGAAAATGCGTGAGCATCGGATCGTCTACTCGATCTAGCTATCCGGACATCGAAACGTAATTAACCGATTGTTTTATTGATCAATACGAACAATTACAATCAGTGTAAACACAGAGAATTGACACAGAGAATACACACTCAGAAACACACACTTAAGATTTGCTCATACGCTCAGAACTCCTAAACACAAAGACCAAACTACTATTTATACACGACTGGCCGAACTTCCACCGAACCCCAGGTTCGGCCGGTCCGAACTTCAGGTTCGGACCTAGTTCGGCCAACCCTATATTGGCTTGAACTTGGTCTTCGTTCGATACTTCACACGACGCACATTTCAGGTATCAACAAACTCCCCCTCGTCGTGTGCAGTATCTCTTCTCTTTTCTTCTTAACATCATCAAATATGTATCTTCAATCAAGCTCCCCCTCAAGTAAAGAATTTGCTTATCCAACGAAATGAATCTTCGAACAAACTCCTCCTCAACTCAATCGTAGCTTGATCTTGAATACTAGACGACATTCAGTGTATCTCTGGTCTTTATCAACAGCTTCAGAAGACTTGAAGTTGAGATAACTTGCCCGACAGCATCCTGCATTAACACTTAAATAATCTTGGCGCAAAACGTCTCTTCGAGACTCCAAGATATGATTTTGAAAAATTGATTTTATATCACGTGTTGATCAGATCGAAAATAAAGCAGAAACAAAATCTTTTTGGCTTTTTGAAAATTTATATTAAAACACACCCAAAATCTTTTTGATCTTTTCTAAAATGAAACGAAAATTGCAACACAGAATCAGACACTATTTTTGGTATGAGAAAGATCACTATATGGGATCATATTGATCATAACGCACTGAACTACACTTCAATTTCAATTAATTGAAACACATAAGTCATGTCGATTGCTGGTATAATTTGTCCATCTTAAGCTCAGACAGAATCATACTCATAACATCTGGATATGTTAAGGTATTGATTAGATTTGCTTTGACCAGTGTACCCCACACTATCAGACATATTCAGACAATTTCTGTTTGTCTTTCTTTTTCTATTGTGTGATTGCATTTGTGAACTTTCACATTGCATAATATTTTTCATGATACAGTCAACTGTGTTCCATGCAAAAAGAAATAAGAACGTTAAATCGTCTACCTTAAGGTCGATCTTTCGATACGCAGATAAGGCCTCGGATTTAACAAAATAAGGAAAAATAAAACAAGTTGAAGTTGTATAACTCAACAACAATCAGGTCGGTACTCCCGTACACGCAGAGAAAGTCCGATGAGTTATACGAAACACCAAAGAAAATAAAGCAGAACGTCAAACGAACAACAATCAGGTCGGTCTTTCGACACGCAGAGAAAGTCCGATCGTTTGACAAAATAAAGAAAATCAAACAAGATTAAATCTTTGCAAAATGAACACATGTGTACACAGTGACTTCTCATTACTATTGTCACACTTATTTTTCTTTTTGTGTCACGAAATACGCATCAAGATGTTGTCCACATGGTCAAGCATTAGTATTTAGTGTATATCACATCTGAATACTTTCTGATTTGTCAAGCCTACCAAGCACATCAAACAATGATCTTATGGCCCTTTCATCTACTTTATCCATGAGTCAGATACGTACGCCAATGTACCATCATTTCCCAATGATCAATTTCTCACAATTTTTATATTGTGCATGTATTCACCTTCCTTCATTATATATATTGCATGTATTCACCTTCTCCCCATACCATGCATTTTCTCAATTACTCCCCCTTACTTACAATTCTCCCCCTTAAAATGAAAAACTCTATTTTTGGATTTTTCATTTTACACAAAAATAAAACTCTATTTTTGGCTTTTTGAGAAAATCTTGTAAAGAAAGAAAATTGATCAATCAACACGGATATGGTTCAGATTTTAGAATTCAGAAAATTTGCATATGAGAAAAATTTGTCATTAAATTTAAATTAAACAGAATACTCCTCCATCAACAACTTTTCAATTGTCGATAGGTCTTCTAGAAGTACCTGCACACTGGACAACCTGATTAGTTCAAAAATGACCCGAAGCGAATCGCTTCTGGTCGACCAGTGTCCTGATTTTGCTTTGAAACCACCTTAGGTTTCCATTGTTGTTGTTTTGGTAATTCAGTTTTCGATGAAACAGTCACAGGTGACTGTGATGATGAACCTACATTTTGATCCTTTGAAAATTTTGGAACAAAACGGTTTTGTTTATGAAAGAATGTAGGCTCAACTTCATCAAAAACTCTGCCTTGTTCATTGAAGAACTTAGGTTGGGCAGATTTACCAAAAACTGGTTTCTTGTGAAACCTTGAATTTGATTCAGCAGGAAGTGGACAATCTTTTGCTATGTGCCCTCGTTGACGGCAAACATAACATAAACGTGTCGATTTGTCCCACTTTTGATGTTCCTGCACAGAATGACACACATGAATATCTCTAACATGATCAGAATGAGAATCATATACCTGATGCCTATGATCATGCACCCATTTAGAAGTTGGGCTTCGAGATTTAGAACTTGCAGACGAAATGTTATCTTTCACAAAAACTTCGGAAATCTTCCGAGCATCCACGCAATGAAGAGGAAACTCTTTATCAGAAAACAATTGATCAGAACCCTTGAGTTTGTAGAATCTCTCAGGTTGAACTTTTTCAGCTTTGAAAACCTCCTTCTTCACTTGCTTCAACTTAAGCTTCTTGAGATTTGGTGATGCAGATGCTGGAACTTCTGCAGCTTGAGACTTTGGAACTTGAAAACCTAGACCAGTACATTTACCGGAAATCCTTTCCTCAGTAGTTGAATTCTGATGTCCATTCTTAGCTAATCTTGTGAATTCGGCTTTCACATCAGGAATTTTCTTTTGTTCATAGAAAATTGTCTCATCAAATTCAGGTTGAGACTGAATCTTGTCACTTGATGTAGCCGATTTCTCATTATCAGCAGACGACGAACCAGATACAAACATTGGTGCTGGAGGAATCTCAGATTTCAAGACCTTTTTCTTGTTCTTCTTGGGTTTCTTTTTCTTTACAACCTTTGCTTCTTCAGAAGTAGAAACTGATATCTTTGAACAATCAAAATCATCAACCTGTTCCTTCACGTCTTTGACAGCTTCCTTGATATGAGCAGGGGGTGATGCAGTTTTATCAAACATCCTCTCAAAATTTGCATCATTTGCTAAGAAGCTCGTGAAAACTTGTGAATTTGAAACATTGTTGAGCAATCTTTTAGCATCAAGAACTTGAATTTTGAGATCAGAAATTTGCTGTTGAGCTTCTGCAAATTCTTTTTCTTTAGCAATCAAGCGCTTGGCAACTTTATGAGTTTCAAACTTTTGCAGACGAAGATTGTCAAGACCTTCATGTAGCTCCTTCTTCAGTTTATCCTCATTTCTCTTTTGAATTTCCAGATTTGCAGTTTGAACCTTGTTAACCCTAGCCAACTCCCGCTTATCATCTAATAACTTTTCCATATCAACTTGATATGCTTTGATTTTAGCATCAGATTCTTCAATACTCTTAGTAAGCAAATCAAGCTTAATCTTGGATTTATCAAACAAATTCTGAAAATCATTTGCAGCATCTTCTGCCTCTTCCTTCCATTTCTTCACTTCTTTGACTAACTCACCCTTTTCTTCACAAATTTCAGCTTTTGAAATTTCAACATTCTTCTTTTCTTGCTTCAATACTTCTAAAACTTTATTCAACATTTTGATTTCATTAGTCAAATCCTCATTCTTCAAAACCAAATCCTTTTCACATTCTCTAGAAATCTTCAATTCAGATTTAACCACCTCAAACTCTTCAGTCAATTGTTGAACTTTATTCATCAACAAAGCATTTTCCTTCATCAAACTCTCCAAATTTTCAGCAGATGCATACGAACTTGGTATTGAACTAGTATCTGAACTAGTATCTGAACAATAATCTTCTTGTAAATCATGGGTAACTATAAAGGCTGATGAATCATACCCAAATTGTTGACCCCAATCATATACACCATCATTTTGAGCAACCAAAGCAGTGGTCTTGCCTGTGTTACTAGTAGATGGTTGAGTAAAACCAGGCTTTGATGATTGTGGAATATTAGCTTTCTGTTGACATTCTTTGGCAAAATGTCCAAGTTGTTGACATTTAAAGCACTTTAGTTTTGACTTGTCAAATCCCAATTTGTCACCAGAAATATTCCTTCCATGTTTCTTAAAAAATCTTTTAGATCTTTGACACAACATAGCATATTGCCACGAAACATCCAATTCAGTCAATTGATCATCATCAAGAGCATCAAGATCCTCACTGGTTAACTTTGCGTCAGCAACATTTTTGAGAATCAGACCAAAAGATGATGAAATCAATGCAGAAATCATTTTGGCACAATCATCGGTTGATTCTGCTGAAAAAGCATTTTGACTTGAATAATTTGGAATTGTAAAATTGCAACTTCTTGAGGAATTATTATCAGAATTTCCTGATGCTCCAGCTAGAAAAGCAACACTTGGTGCTGTATTCTGATTTGGCTTAGACTTTGCACTCATGCTTGCACTATTTTCACCATGATACAGCTCAGGATGTTGCAAGGTAGCTGTTGACTTCTTTGAGTTTAACATTTCCATTTCACGAGCATGAAGTTTTCCAGTAAGCTCGTGAAATGTCATTGCAGAATAATCCTTGTCATGAGTGAGTAACAAAACATAATTTTCCCACTTTTCAGGTAATGCTTCCATAATCTTTTCCTTTAAATCCGCATCAGATTTTTCAATTCCAACAACCTTCAATTCACTAATCAAATGTGAAAATCTTGAAACTAGAGCAGTAATGTTTTCATTGTCATAATTTTGAAAATTATCAAATTCTTTGTTCAAGACTTTCTTTCGACTCTTCTTATAATCAGCATTTCCTTCACATCTTGCGGATAAAGCATCCCATAATTGCTTAGATTTCTTGCAAGTACTAAATTGATGAAGCAATTCAGTAGGTAAAGCCATAGTAAGATAACCATAAACTTTCTTTTCAAGCTCATAACTTTTTCTTTCAGCACCATCAAAGTCTTGAATTTCTTTAAGATCTCCATCTTCCATTGGTCGTTCATACAACTTTCGAATTGGAATCCATAAATCAATGTCATTCGTGCTAATATACGCAGAAAATCGTTTCTTCCAATTTTGGTAATCTTCAAGCTTTAACAATTTGGGAACTTTCTGACTTGTTCCAATTTCATTGTCAAAATTTAACATAGTTTGCATCGCACTTTGCATTGCGGCAAAAGCTTGAAAATCCGACATCGTTGAAAATTTGAAAAAATTCTGTCCTCCGAACTTGCTCCGAACCTTGTCTGCCGTCCGAACCTCCTCCGAACTTAGTCCGAACCTTGAACAGCCTCCGAACTAGCACCGAACCTTTGTCCGAATCTATGTCAAACTCCGAACTCTGACCGAACTAGCTCCGAACTCAGAAACTCCGAATCCTGACCGATCTACCACCGAACTCTCGCCGAACGCTCTCCGAGACACCACCGAACCTCAAGTTCGGAGCGGTTACTCCGAGCTTGCCCAGTAACCTCCGAACCTCGAAGACATTTTTCGAAAACTCGCAAAAACGAACTGATTTTGACGAAACTTGATATGGTAGATCAGAAAAGTCGATAGAAAGTGGTTTAGGAACAATTTTGACACAAAACACACGTCAAAAATGATAGAAAACACGTAATGAAACTCGAGAAAACTTCAAAAACGCTCAATAATCCGAGAATAGCAACCACAGATCAGTAGAGTGAACCAGAAAGCTCTGATACCACTTGAAAATGCGTGAGCATCGGATCGTCTACTCGATCTAGCTATCCGGACATCGAAACGTAATTAACCGATTGTTTTATTGATCAAAACGAACAATTACAATCAGTGTAAACACAGAGAATTGACACAGAGAATACACACTCAGAAACACACACTTAAGATTTGCTCATACGCTCAGAACTCCTAAACACAAAGACCAAACTACTATTTATACACGACTGGCCAAACTTCCACCGATCCCCAGGTTCGGCCGGTCCGAACTTCAGGTTCGGACCTAGTTCGGCCAACCCTATATTGGCTTGAACTTGGTCTTCGTTCGATACTTCACACGACGCACATTTCAGGTATCAACATGTTTCATGCAAATCGTTCATGGTTATTACTTAAATCAAGGAGGACTATAAAATTAAAATTATATGTGATAATTAGAAACCCTATAAATTATGTGATTATCTGATAATTGTGACATAATAAAAGGTTTAATGCAAATTTGTTTTATGAAAATCGAAATTTGCTTAAATAATCTATTGAAATATGATTTTGTTTATAAAATAAAATTTGTGTCCTAAAAGTCAAAAGAAACACCGGCTCACCCATTTGAACACACTCTAAGAGAGGTATAAGTCGGGTCGCTTTGCTTCCCTAAAGTGGTAGGTTTTTAATTGCAAAAGTTGCAAACCTCACCCCTACGCTTCTTTGTGTGTTGCAAATGGAGCTACCGAGCTCTTTTGACTTGGATGACAAACTAAGAATTTTATAAACACATTATGTGATGAAGATGTGCATGAATCTTCACACATAACTTTTTTGATCACGCATCAAAATTGTTTTGACCCAAACCAAACTTAAGTCTTTGCCATCCACCTTGTAAAGGACACTTGTGGATGTCATCTTACTCATTGGTACACAATGGTAAAATGGCATTTGCATGGCAAATTCCCACTCATTGGTACACAATGGTGGAAAATTTGTGAGTTCTTGGCTGGACGACTTAAAACGAGCTAGGCGGTGAGACCCTTAGCCCGTGGCAAAAGATGGGATGAAACATGACTACAAATCACTTGGTGCAAGTTGTAGGTCCCATAAAACCTAGGAATTGTATTTGGAATACAATTAGTGATCGTCACTTACCATTTGAATGCATCATTTCTAGCAGATCAACTGATGAAATGATGGCATGTCAATTGGATCCTAGCCTTAATAAAGCTTAATTGTTTAAAATGTTTAAACATTGGGTAATTAAATTTATTAAGGAAAAGATTATCGAAAATACTGATTTTTGAACTTAATCTGTTTTGTAGATGGCAACAAACCCTCCTCAAAACAATGTTGGTCATGCTTTTCGTCAAATGTTTGAAAGAGAAAAGCTGAACGGATCTAACTTCAATGACTGGTACCGTCAACTGAGGATTGTCCTTAGAGTTGAATGGAGGACCGATGTCCTTGAACATCATTGGCCGACCGAGCCAGCTGTTGATGCCTCTGAGCAAGAGAAAGCGTTCTACAACGCAGAGTACAGCAGATACGATGAGGTTGCTTGTATGATGATCTCGAGTATGACTCCCGATCTTCAGAAGCAATACGAATTTCATACACCTTGTGATATGATCAAAGAGCTGAAAAAGATGTATGAAAAACAAGCTGGTGTCGAATTGTTCGACCTAGTTGTGGAACTCCACGACTTGAAGCTTGAAACTGGTAAATCGGTCAGTAGTCATGTGCTCAAGATGAAGAGCTACTTTGACAAATTGGAATCGCTCAATTATGGGTATAATCGTGCTGTTGCAGTTGGCATGATCCTCAAATCGCTTACGAAGGATTTTGAGGGTTTTGTGCGCAACTATAACATGCATAGTATGACTAAGACTATACCTGAGCTTCATGCTATGCTTGTCGAGTATGAAAAAATGATTCCTAAAAAGGCCACTGAAACACCCCAAGTTCTTATGATCAAAGGGGGTAAGATCCAAAAGGCTAAACGACCGAAAAAGGGGAAGGGCAAGATTGATGGCAAGGGTAAAGGCAAGGCTGTTGCCCATATCCCTAAAGCCAAGCAAACCCCTCTGGCCCCTAAAGAGCATCAGGCTAAGGACCAGATCTGTCACCATTGTGGTGAAGTCGGACACTGGAAGAGGAACTGTCCTACCTACCTAGCTGAGTTGATGAAGAAGAGAAAGAATACTAGTGGGACTAGTACTTCAGGTATCTTCACAATTGAATTATTTTCCTTTTCTAAGAGTGATTCATGGGTGTATGACACCGGCTGTGGAACTCACATCTGTAATTCGTTACAGGGTCTTAGAAAGAGGAGGAAACTGAAGCCTGGAGCTTTGCAGCTGTTCGTTGGAAATGGTTTGCCAGCAGCTGTGGAAGCTATAGGAGAATTTCATTTAATTCTGCCTTCTGGGTTATCCATTGTATTAGACAATTGTCATTATGCACCTTCTATCACTAGAGGTGTTATTTCAGTTTCTTTGTTGAAAAACCAAGGATACATTAATGTTTTTAATGATATCGGTATTTCAGTTTCTAAAAATAATGTTCATTATTTTGATGCTATTCCTTGTGATGGCATTTATGAAATTGATATGCGTGGTTGTGTTTCAAATAATTCAATGTTCACAGTTAGCAAACGAGCCAAAACTAGTTTGGACTCTACCTATCTATGGCACTGTCGTCTTGCCCATGTTGGCAAAAACCGCATTGAAAGACTTCAACGTGAAGGGATCTTACAATCAAATGATGAATCATTTGATCAATGCGTTTCCTGTATCTCAGGAAAGATGACTAGAAAACCCTTTCCGAACAAGCCGCAAAGGGCAAAAGAGCTACTTGGACTCATCCATACTGATGTATGTGGCCCATTTAGACATGTGTCAAGAAAAGGTGCTAGCTACTTCGTAACTTTCACGGATGATTTCAGCCGTTATGGTTATGTTTACTTGCTTAAACATAAACATGAGGTATTTGAAACATTCAAAGAGTTTAAGAACGAAGTTGAAAATCAACTCGGTAAGACCATCAAGATCCTTCGATCGGATCGTGGTGGAGAATACTTAAGCCAAGAGTTTAAGGATTATCTTAAAGCGTGTGGAATTGTCCAACAACTTACTCCTCCTTATACTCCTCAGCATAATGGAGTGTCTGAGAGGAGGAATCGAACCTTACTAGAGATGGTGAGGTCGATGATGAACCTTACAACTCTCCCATTATCATTTTGGGATTTTACTCTAGAAACCGCTGTACGCGTTCTAAATATGGTTCCAACCAAGAAGGTTGAAAAGACACCATATCAATTATGGCATGGAGAAGTCCCTGTGTTGTCTTACTTAAGAGTCTGGGGATGTGAGGCACTTGTGAAGCGTGATACGCCTGACAAATTACAACCCAGGACTACTAAGTGCATCTTCGTGGGATACCCAAAGGAAACAATGGGTTACTACTTCTATAATCCCTCCGAAAACACTGTTCGTGTTGCTCGATATGCTGAATTCTTTGAAAAGAATTTTATAGCTCAAGAGAACAGTGGGAGAATTGTAGAACTACTAGAAGATGTGTCACCTTCTGAAACAACTAGCAATCATCAACTTGGGGGGGAAAATGTTCAAAGAGATGAACCTCAAGTCGATGATGTTGCGATTCCACTTCGTAGATCCGAAAGGGTCGTACGTAATCCGGATAGATGGATTGGTCTAGTCGAATCCGAGGATAACGTATCAGGAGATCTCAATGAGCCTCCGAACTTCAAAGCTGCATTATCAGATCCGGAATCTGGGAAATGGCTTGAAGCTGCGAATGTGGAAATGAAATCCATGTAAGATAACCACGTTTGGACCCTGGTTGATCTTCCTCCTAACGCAAGAACCGTTGGGAGTAAATGGCTCTTCAAGAAGAAGACCGACATAGATGGAAATGTACACACCTATAAAGCTCGTCTCGTGGCGAAAGGTTATACTCAACGTTTTGGCGTTGACTATGATGAGACCTTTTCACCAGTAGCAGACATTAGAGCTATTAGGATTCTCTTAGCCATAGCAGCGTACTATGACTTTGAGATATGGCAAATGGATGTTAAGACTGCCTTCTTAAATGGTTACTTGGATGAAGAAGTCTATATGGATCAACCTGAAGGGTTCATTGATCCAAAACATCCCAACCAAGTATGCAAGCTCCAAAGGTCCATTTATGGACTAAAGCAAGCATCGAGGAGTTGGAATAAACGGTTTGATGAAGAAATCAAAAAGTTTGGTTTCGTTCAGAATCCCGATGAGCCATGTGTATATCGCAAAGCTAGTGGGAGTAATGTTACTTTCCTTGTCTTATATGTAGATGACATATTGATAATAGGAAAACACATTCCAATGTTGCAAGATGTAAAATCCCATCTTGGAAAGTGTTTTGCTATAAAAGACTTGGGAGAAGCAGCATTCATTCTTGGAATCAAGATCTATAGAGATAGAACTAAGCGGTTGATTGGACTAAGTCAAAGTGCTTATATTGATAAGATCTTGAAGCGATTCAAGATGGAGAATTCCAAGCGTGGTAATGTACCTATGCAGGAAGGACTTGGTCTGCCGGTCAAACAAGGTGCTTCTACACCTGATGAGGTGAAGCGTATGCAGAGAGTCCCTTATGCTTCGGCTGTAGGATCTATAATGTATGCGGTGAGATGCACTAGACCTGATATAGCGTTCGCGCAGAATATCGTTAGCCGTTATCAACAGAATCCAGGTGAAAGTCACTGGACTGCTGTTAAGACCATTCTCAAGTACCTACGGGCTACTAGAGATTTGTTTTTGGTATATGGGGGAAATCCAGATCAAGAGCTCAAAGTGACCGGATACTGTGATGCTGGATTTCAGACTGATAGAGATGACACGAAGTCTCAGTCTGGGTACGTCTTCATTATGAATGGAGGCGCTGTGGATTGGAAAAGCAAGAAACAAACCACTGTCGCTATGTCTGCAACAGAGTCTGAGTACATTGCTGCTTCGGAAGCTGCAATGGAGGCTGTCTGGATAAGGAAGTTTATTAGTGGGCTAGACATTGTCCCCACAAGTAACTTGCCGATCGACATGTACTGCGATAACTCGGGTGCATTAGTCATCGCCAAAGAACCTGGAGTTCAGAAGGGCGCCAGACACTATGCCAGGAGATATCACTATGTTCGTGAGCAGATCGAACTAGGTGAAATCAAATTACTCAAAGTTCACACAGATAGTAACTTAGCTGATCCTTTCACGAAAGCTTTGTCGAGGCCGAAGCTTGAAAGGCATGCCGAGGGCATGGGACTTAAATTGGCTGGTTAAATCATGTATGTCTGATGTTCGGTATTTGGATAAAGGACGTTAAGCAATTTCTGTTTATATAATGAAATAAAGTATTTGATATGTTTGATTTCATTTAATGGTTAAGTTGTGTCTTATATTTGCATGTTTAATCCTTGAGTACTTGTCAAGTATTCTAAATTGTCCATTGTCGATTAACTATATGGGAATATAGTTAAACTAAGACAAAATCTGAGTGATTGGTTAGGATGGTCCCACCAAACTCACATGGTATTCATTGGATGCATACTGGACTGACCCACTAACGAATTGTCACTTTATGGATCGTCGTCATTGAGTGAAATTCGTAAATGGTTGCTTTATTTATCCTTAGACTTGAGATACAAGCAGGTCATGCATGTATGGATTGCACCTACTTGATATAGGTCTAACTATCCTGAATAAGGTAGTACAAAAGGGCTATTTTCAGTAAGTGTAGTGAAGTATGTGACTTGACACGTGTAGTCAAGAGGATTTGTTCCTTCAGCTTTGTGCTGAAGCAGATACCACTGGGCCCCTCATTGGACTAATTAAGATGTTTGCATGGCCGTGCCCAAATGAAATCTAGAGATGTCTCGATTTGCAATTTGGTAATCTTAAGTTAGTTGTGAGAATGAGAAACAGAATCGTTAAAGTATGAAATGACTTGATCCATATTCATATTTAACACGGTATCGGTAACAAAGGGATAGTAAATGACTGTACCATTTAAATACACTTTGAGAAACTGTACTTAAATATTTCTGGGAGCATTGGCGTGTTGCTAGACGCTAACCAATGTTATTACCTTTTCTATTGCAAGCTCAAGTGGGAGCTGTAGGGATATGATCATGTAATAGTAAAAGTATGTCCGGATATTATTTAAGCCTACGGGGTCACACGTCTCGACACCAAATGTATTGATATTAATTAATGGTTAATAATGTTTATCACGAACATTTAACGAGATTTCGTTAAAAAACTGACAGTTAATTGTTAACAGAGGGGTGTTAGTTGTAATTAGAGAGAATTGTAATTGGATTACAATTGAGAAAAGGTTGTGGATAAGGCCTCTAGGCCGATTTCGCTAGGGCTCTTATGCCTATCCCTTTTGCTTGTTTATCAAGTATTCTAATCCTATAAATAGACCCTCTGGGTTTAAGGATTAGTTGCTGCTTTATGAGATAAAGAAAAAACCCTAATTCTCTCTCTAATCTCTCTAATTTTCGGCAACAAGAAAACCCTAGGGGTTTGCGATTTCTTGTGTGGTTCGACCAAGCCTACATCAAGAAGAGGTTCGTGATCGGTTGCTAGCACATAGCATTGGTGTGTCGTGTGTGCGATCGTAGAGGGATTTATATCAAATCCTCCAAGAGATCAAGTCTTGCCGAGCTAAAAAGGTACACGTTCTAATACCGGTTAGTTAGATTAATTCATAGGATTCTTTCCGCTGCGTACTCGTGTTTTGATAAAAGTTATATAACCCAACAGGCTTGGGGTTAGGGTTTGGATATGGGTTTCAAAAATGGGTGAAAAGTGTAAAATAACAACTTTTTTGTATATCCGAAATTTATATGATTCTTTCAAAAAGAATAATCTAATTTAAGAGCCAAGATTGCTCTTTTTATTTGGAACCAGGGAATATATTATGAAAATTCCTTTATTCATCACTTTTTTTAGACAATAGAATGCAAATCTAGGACCCAACGGATCAACTTCTAGTTTTATTGAAACAGAAAGAAGAAATAATTGATTTGAGATTTTTATAAAAGAACCACTTTTTACGAAAATAAGATTGAAAAGAGAAAGGGATAAGTTGTTTTTTTTTTGTTGAAAAAATGGTTTTTAAACAAAAATATTTTGGCTCAAAAGGGTGGTAACTAGGGGGAATGATGTGTTGCAAACACATCCTGTTTTTCCTTGTATTTTGTATAGTATTTTAGTTAGTTTTGCGTCATTTTATTTGGTTTTTATATATATATTTTAGTATTTGAGTCTTAATTGTGTATCGAGTAATTTTTGTACAATTTAGTGTGAGTTTGAGTCTTTTATTTTTAATTGTGTTTATTAGGTTCAGTATGCTTAAAAGTTGTTCAATTATAATTATTTGTAGGTTGTGATAAAAGTCCGAGGGGATGGTATGACATAACATCAAAATTCAAGGGTTGAAAGAATTAATTAATTTAATGAGGTTTTAAGCCAGTTAACCAGTCTTTATAAATAACCTGAAAGCAATTACAATGCGGTAGGGGGTAGCCGGACAACAAGCTGCGTCGCAATCCCCTTCTGGATAGCGAAACCAATTCTACTAAATATAAAGTTTTTAGCTTTTGACGACGACAAATTGCAATGTACCATTCGCTGAACCCTACGTAGTAATTCGACCGCCTCCGGAGCAAGAAAGAAAAGGGGCTGATTTGTAAAAGTTAAAAAAAGAAAATAAAAATAAAAAGTAAAACAAGAAAATAATAATAAGTAATGGATGCATTGTGCCACAAAAGGTGAATATGTTTGTTTGGAGAACTCAAAGAAAGCGCATCGCCACTGCCGACGCTCTCGTGAGAAGGAATGTCGCTGGTATCTCGGTTCTCTGTTCCTTGTGTAAGGAGGGCGAGGAATCTGTGACCCATCTTTTCACCGGGTGTGCTTTCTCCTCGTTTGTGTGGTCTTGGATGGCAAATTGGTGTAAGATCCCTCCTTTTTTCGCTTTCGATTTGGATGACTTGCTTAACTTGTTCAAAAGTGGCAGCATTGAGGATAACAAAAAAGATGTGGTGCATGGTATCATTCTTGTCACGTGTTGGTGTCTTTGGAAAGAAAGGAACGATAGAGTCTTTAACGGTGGTGACGTCTCCGTTAGTAGAGTTATTAATGAGATTAAATGTTGGAGTCAGTTGTGGATTGAAAATAGGTGTAGGAAGTCCATCAATTGGAGTCGGTGTTGTATGATGTAATCTCGTCTGTTGGGTGTGGCCCTGGGGTAGCTCCTTGCTGCGTCCAGTGGCTGTTTGGTGCTTCTAATAAAATTGATGTTCAAAAAAAATGGATGCATTGGTGCTCACGTGAGTGAAAGGAAAAGAGAAAAAAAATGTGACGCAATGTGTTTGGGCTGAACTTCTATATCACGTGGAATTCATAAAAATTAAGATGGGCTGCATTTGCAAATTCAATTGGGTTTAGAGGGCTCCACGTCGGGTGCTCTTTAATCTTTCTAGACCTAACATATTTTTGGGCAGCGCTTGGGCTTTAATTCGGAAGGAAGGGAGGAAACGGCAGAATTCTTTTGGAAAACGGTAACAACAAGAATAGAGAGAAACGTGCGATCGATTTTGAGAGGAGAAAGAGTGAAAGGTTCAATCATTTGACAATGTTTAATCATTCGGGTTCTTTTTTTCTTGTATTTTTCTTGAGCAATTGTTAGACTATAAATATGTTTGTAATTAAAGTGATGATTTTTATTATTGTCTATGGTTCAAACATGGTGGTAGGCTAGACTTTTGCTACCACCTAGACTCATTGTAATGAATTTTCGTTATTGATGATTTTATTCAGTTTATGACTAATTGATTGATGTGCAATTCTATTAAATTCCATTGTTGCGATGATTGTATGCATATGTCTATTATGAGCAAATTTATAATTGTTAGTTGATGCACTTTTTGCCTTCGAATGTCTTTCGGTCTAGGTGAATTGTCTAAAGTAGCTAGCTTTAAGGTTGGTTGCGATAGAGTAGTTTAGGAGACGTCTTGAACTATGGTGTTGATTAATAATTATCTATTTGATTGCAATGTGCTGCCCTAATTAGACAAGGCGGGAGGTGATAGTTAGGTTGAGTAGTCCGGTTAGTTAGTGGAATAGGATAACATTACCTCGGGAGAGGGATGCCCTAGGAAATTAGGTAACTTGCTAATCCTTGTCAGTCATAGTAATTAGTGGTAGCTCCTGCTAGCTTAAGGTGCCTTAGATTGTTTTGAAGGTGGTTAGGTCTAGTTGAGGTTGGATGTATCCACAAGGTGAACTCCTGTTTGAGCGTTAGGATTGTATGCTAGGAAGAACTTAAAAGGTGAACTAGCCCCAATCAGATTAGTCATAACCGATTGAAATTGTTGATAGTGATTAGGATTCCGAGTCTAGGTGGTATCTTTCTCTGTTCTTGAAGTTTGTCCTAAAGTTCCTTGCTTTCCGTTTGTTATTTGCGTCAATTAGTTAAATTAGTTATTTCAATTACTAAAAACCAAAAATCACTCAATTTCCATTCCTTAGGTCCTAGGTCAAGTCTTGTTTTCGTAGTGTCCTTAGGTTCGATATCCGGTCTTCCTTAGCTTTACTATAATCCGGCAGGTACACTTGCCTTTAGGGTTCGGTTAGTTTTAGGATTTTCGGTAAAATTAGGTGTGTCTATGTCTAGGTTTTAATTAGTATTTTTAGCATACTTCCGAACACATCAGGGAATTTTATTGTGAGAAACGGGAAATGAGGTATCCTAGGTGCCTCAATCATTTAAAATATGCGTTCCTAATTTTATACATCTTGGGACGTATCGTTGTGTCAAGTTTTACTTTTGCTGAGTCATCAGGTTTCTCTCATAACAAGGGAAGAAACGAGAATGCTTATAGGTGATCATGCTATTGTTGGATATTGTATGTCCAGATCCGATAATTTCTAAGAACCCGACCCGGTTGTGACCTGTAAGAGTTACACTGATGGCAACAAGAACCGAACACATTTAATTAGTAAACGTTATTCTGCGAAAACAGAAATGATATCACATTATTATTTATATATTGATATGATTAATAAGTAATCATTTCACATTATTATTAATTTGTTAATAATAAAAAGCAGAAAATAATAATTATTAATTAGTAATAATTATTAGCCAGTGAAATACAAATAATAATTGTTATTATTAGTATTACTAAATTAAATAAAAAGATAATTAAATAAAGTTAGTTTATTTAATTAGTTTTATTCAAAAACGTGGTTGGATAATAGTAATTTAAATAAATCAATTTTCTTTAAATATATGATTATCTAATAAACTGTATGGATAAATGGGATGGATTTAAATAACCAATTGTAGTTTATGTACAATTGCTTAAGGGATAGACTAGAGAATTAAATAAACCCTTTGTAGTTTATCCACAATTGGGTTTGTAGGGTTATAAATAGAAGATCAAAATACAGATTTTGGTTGCACAAGAGGTTCTCCTAAACCCTAAATAAATTTCGGCCCCTTTCCTCTCCCCTTGCGACACCGCCGACCGCCACTAGGCCCTACCACCACTGGTCCCCCTCCGGCCAGTTTCGCCGTCGCAATTCACCGCCGACGACTTCACTACGCCGCCGTCAACCATTGATAACCACCCGCATTGCCGCTGACAAACGCCCCTCCCGGTCGACCGCCGCTTATCCGCCGCCGTCACGCCACCATGCCGTCGCTGTCGTGCCACCACTGTCACGCCGCCTTGCCGATCGAACACTGGTTCGCGGCATCATTTTCCTTTGTTTTCTGCAACGATCTACGCGTCACCTAAGCTTGCTTCTCCGGTAAGTTTTCGCAACCCCTAGCGCTTGTCTCGTTGAACCTAGGTGTCTCGAATAGTTGTTCGACATAACCGATCGTTCAAGGTCTAAACACTTTTACTTTAGATCTAGTCATAATATTGATTATGACAATCATATAAAATTGTTGTATTCGATTACTACAAGTTTATCTGATAAATATATTAATGTAGTTAAATATATATATAATTGATATATATATATATAATATATAAATTAAACTAAGTTAAATAAAATATGTATAAATATTTGCTTGGTTGGTCGATTAAGATCCTGTTAATATGTCATTTTGATTATTCTTGTTTATTTAATTATGTATTTGTTATACGCTTTCGCACTCTGATTTAATTCATGTAACTAAATAAATATAAAATTATACCCGGTAATACAATTAGTAAAACGGGTTTTAATTAAAATTATAATTACTACCCGTGACCCGAATACCACTGGAAAATCACCACATGCAAGTATAGACCGGTCGTGTTTTAAAGCGGTGAAATTCACAAACTAGGGTCAATAACCCGAAAGGTGTGAATTAATATTGTAATTAATTTTATTAATTATATTTAATTGCATAAATATATTTTGGCCGATTTAAATCCACCAAAAGAATGTAATTATTATTGTTCAATTGCTTTTATTTATTTACGTGTATTCGCCCCGACCCAATTTATTGAAATTGCGCGTATGGTTGGTTTATATTTTCTATTTGGTTTTGGCATATATTTTGTAGGTTAGGATTTTTGGAATTCTCCCAATTGGGTTCAAAGTTGTAATAAATAGATTTAGTTTATTTATTCTTTTAAATATATTTATATTTTGAGAACTTTCCCGAAATAGCAAGTTTCCAATTGTGGCAAGTCTCTAAGTCGGGCGTGTTTCCAAATTTGGAAATGTTTCCAATTTTGGCAGTTTCCCGATTTTGCAAGTTTTTAATTTTGGAAAGGTTCCACTTTTAGAAATTTTGCTATTTTGGCTCGTGCTTGAATTTCAAAAAATTTTCCGTTTTGGTAGATTTGGCAGGTTTCCAGAAACTGTAACTTCCCAAATCTGGCAAATTTCCAGAATTGGTAACTTTCCAAATTTAACAGGTCTCCCAAAAGGAACATTCTCAACCCGAAGACCAGAAGATCCAATCAAGTTCAAGAAGAGTCTTGAAGTCAGTGGGAGCCAATGAAGACAACAAGATGCTCAAGGTAGACCATTTTATGTTGTTTTATCCCTAGACCTCATTTGGTATTGCTAAGAGGATCTAGCAATACCGAAGCCCTAATATGGCCAAATACATGTTTATGTTGTGTGGTTGTGTTGCTTACTTTTCCTAACCAACTAAAACGTGTTAAAATTAATTTTAAAGGAGTTTAAAAGGATTTAGCAATCGAAAGATATATGAGTTTTAAAATAAGGTATTTTAACTCAATAAATATAGCCAATTATAGAGTTTTTTGAAATTTATGAATTTACAAACTCTAAAAGGCTAGCTTGCTTTGTTTGATTATAAATGCTTCGCGACAACTTAGTCATTTAATTAGGTTATCTAATTGGATTGTCCCGAGCGATGAAAGAGTTTACGATTAATAATGACCAATTAAAAGATGATTAAATAACTCTATTTGGTAAGTCTATCCTAAATCCAGTCATACTTGGAACATATTTTCACTAAAACGTCAGTGTTGGCATCTTCAACACCGCACTTGGCGCGTAGGGTATCTTCCAAGGTGGAGGTATTGGAGTCTTCAATATCGTACCTTGCACAATGACAATTTAGGACAACTATTGCTTTCTCTACATGCACTCGTAGTGTTGGAGTCTTCAGCACTGCACTATTGGTGCTTATAAATGAAGTGGGCATGGATGGCTAAACGTATCTGTATGTGTCCTCGGATACTACAGAGCCTCATAAATGGGTATTGTGACTGATCCTCACAAGTGACAATCGTTGTCTGTCTATTTATTTAATTACTATTGATTGCATACTACAACTGCCTTTAGTAATTAAGTTAAATGGAATCCCATACTTATTCAATTAGAACTTACGATAGTTGAATTTAGGCTTAACATAAAAAATACTAAAATAAAATTGTCTTAATGTTTCACATGGCCAACAATAACAAAAATAATCCGTCTAATGACACCTTCCAAATTAAGTCTATCCTTGAAAAGGAGAAACTTAACAACATTAATTTCCTTGTCTGGTTTCGTAATCTAAAGATTGTGCTCAAAATGGTAACAAGCTACATGTGTTAGAGGAAGCGGTACCTCCACAACGTGCAGCTAACACTGCAGCCGCTCGTGCTGCGCATGACCGTCTGGTAAGGGATGCTACCCAAGTATCCTGCCTTATGTTAGCCACCATGTCTCCTGAACTTTAGAAGAACATGGAAGACCAGAGCGCTTTCCAGATGATCGGACAACTGAAGGGCATGTTTGAGACACAAGCCCGCCAGGAGCGCTATGAGGTTGTTACGTTACTTAAGTCATATGTAAGATGGCTGAAGGCGCTCCTTCCAGCCCTCAGGTGGTCAAGATGAAGTCGTACATTGACTGCTTGGAGAAGCTCGACTATGCCATTCTAGAGGAAATGACTACCGACCTGATTCTACAATATCTTTCCAGTTAATTCACGTAGTTTAGAGTAAACTACAATATGAACAACTTGGTAAAGACAGTCTCGGAGCTTCACGGGTTGTTGAAAACTGCTGAGATTAACATCGCCTTCAACAAGACCCATGCGGTCTTAACGGTCAAGTCGACTGGTGTTAAAAACCCCGATCGTAAGAGGAAATGTTCTGTTACTGGAAAGGGTAAATCTTCTGCCACCACCCACTCTGGCGCCAAGGGAAAAGGGAAGGGCAAGAAGACTTTCATAACAGGTCCGTCGCATGATCAGCGCCAATGTTTTGAGTGTAACAAAATGGGACACTAGAGAAGGAATTGCCCTGACTATATTGCCAAAGTTGAGGCACAGAAGAACGGTGAAGGTTCTTCTGGAGGTATTTAGCCTTATGTTTCATTTTTCTAATTCCTCAAAATGTGAAGCTTTTCTTACACACCTTATACTTTGTAGGAATGTGAAAGATGATGGAGATTGAAACCAAGAGAACGTGAAGCACGCTTGCAATCCAAGGCAACTAGGGTTTGCTCACGTTCAGATTAATAAACTTGGTAGTATTCTAAAACATTTGATTTTTTTTCCTTGGCTGCGTCCAAGATGAATACTTACTTGATTTCCCGGTTTTAAACATGTTTTGCATAAGACTTTGTTTGACATTAGTATTTGCATCGTATGTATAATCGTTTGATGTTTGAGATTGCTTTCTTAGTTATTCTTTTAATTATGTGTTCAAACAACATAACGCATAGCCTGATGATTCTTATAATCCTGAAGACATCATAAGCATTAAAGGATATGTGATCCTCACAATTGCTAGAGGTGATCATGAGTGTCTGAAAGAGCGTGTGCGGACGGATCGTGCTAAGACTCGAGTCCTTTCGATAACGAAAACAATCAAACGGTGTAAATAAACGTAATCTTCTATTGATACGGACAAATAAGAAGTCAACACAAAGATTATAGAGCTCTCAAACTTTCACTCTCAGAAAAATACATTTAAGCAAAACTCTTATGAAATTCTACAAGCAAAAACGAATTTGTACTAAATACTATTACCCGATCTGGACAGCTACATGAACTGGCACTTCGTGTCAGTTCGGGTCCAAAAGGTAGAATCTTTATTTCTTCGTTCTGAACCAGCATCTTGCAATTCTATGTTCCAACAAACTCTCCCTTGGCACATGTTGGTTAGGTTTTCATCTTTACATATCAGCTCCCATCTCAGTCCATGTCTTCAGGTGATTTCTTCCAGCATAGATATCGAACGCAAAGCATATCCAGATCACATTTTGAAATTGTAACGCATGTTCCGTGTAATCTAGATGGAACAATATCCGGCTATGATAAAATTCATCAATGTCAGCCCTCAACTAGTTAATCAACCGCATTGGATAAAAAAATCCGAACCACCTTGCTGTCTTCTTCTACTACAATCACCGCTTCTCAAGTTTTCTAATCGTAGTACCACCAACGCAGATTCTTGATAATATCTAATTCCATCTTTTTCAAAGGAATTTTCTTTATCAACCTAGGCTTCTTCTTAAACTTTAGAACAATCAAAGCCTTGCCTGTGATCGGATGTTTCTTGGTAGGATGTTCAACTCTCTTCGGATTTTGTGGCCTCAGAAGATGGAAAACATCCTGACATTCTTTATCCAATAGTTTCTTGAAGTAAGAACCTTTCCATCCTTCACCATAGTTTAGAAATGGTTTTCTTTTCAGCTCTCTAACATCCCATACTGGCAAACTATTGAAATCAAGAGCTTTCTTCAAATACTGGATACCAAACTGTCGTTTGATTCCATAACAGTTTAGCTCATTATCGTACATCCAGCTTATAATTTCACCAGATGCTTAACCCTTAAACCTCACATGTCTTCTTTGCTTTATCGGTTTTGGAGGAGGAACGTAATTTGCATGAAAGATTATCATGTATTCATCATAGTCTTTTCTCTGTTTTTGTTCCTTAGCCTCTTTGATAACATGATTAGCAGGCATCTCAACTTCTTTTCTCTTAAGTTTAACTTCAGCTTCTGAAATTGCTTGAGCGAATGGATCTTCTACTTAGTCGTAATGAAATCAATATAATACGAGATGAAACACAGAGAGTAAATACAAATGACTTGTATTAACCACAGAGATAACCACAAAGTACACCGAGAAGATATGACTCAGAAGCTTATGAATTCTATACAAGACATCCTATTTATACAAGTTGAACCACGCTGGTCTGAACCTCAGGTTCGGCCCAACGTTCGGCCATGTCCGAACTCCAGGTTCGGCCTGAGTTTGGACCTCAGCAATCTTGTGTGATTCGTCTTGTATTCGATACTTCACATGACGATCAGGACCATATATCAACAAACTCCCCCTCGACATGTGCAGTATCATCTCCTCCATTAAACTTGTATCTTGTATCTTCAATCAAACTCTTCCTCAATCTTGACGATGAGTTCAATCTTGAATACTTAATATTACATCGTGTGTAATCTCTTTATCAACAATCTTCAGAAGACTTGAAGTTGTGATGTTCTCTTCCCACTTAGAAACCTGCCAACATAAATAATCTTGGTGCAAAATGTCTCTTCGAGACTCCAAGATATTTTGATTTTGGAAATTGATTTTGTATTTTGTGTTGATCAATCGAAAACAAATAAGAAACAAAATCTTTTTGGCTTTTAGAAATTTTATATCAAAACACACCTAAAATCTTTTTGATATTTTCTGATAAGAAAAGTAAAAGCATTATAGAATCATACACTATTTTTGTCTTTTGTGAGAAAGATCAAAACTTGGGATCATATTGGACATAAAATGTTGAGCAACACTTCAATTTCGATTATAGAAGCACACAAACCATGCCGATTGTAGATATAATTTGTCCAACAGTAAACTCTGGCACAATCATACTCATAACATCTGGATATGTTAAGATGTTGATTAGTTTGCATTGACCAGTGTACCTCACACTATCAGACATATTCAGATATGCTTTTGCTTATCACATTTTGTGATTTCATTTATGATTTTAACCACATAGTGATTGTAACCATGATATAGTCAACTGGGTTCCATGCAAAAAGAAATAAGAACGTTAAATCGTCTACCTTAAGTTCGATCTTTCGATACGCAGATAAGGCCTCGAATTTAACAAAATAAGAAAATAAAACAAGTTGAAGTTGTATAACTCAACAACAATCAGGTCGGTACTCCCGTACACGCAGAGAAAGTCCGATGAGTTATACGAAACACCAAATAAAATAATGCAGAACGTCAAACGAACAACGATCAGGTCGATCTTTCGATACGCAGAGAAAGTCCGATCGTTTGACAACATAAAGAAAATCAAACAAGTTTAAATCTTCGCAAAATGAACACATGTATACACAGTGACTTCTTATTTTTCTTTTCACATATCTTTATTTGATATATCATGAGATATGCATCAAGATGTTGTACACTAGGTCAAGCATCAGATTTAGTGTATATCACATTTGTATACTTTCTGATTTGGCGAGCCTACCTTGCACATCGATCAAATGGTCTTATGGCTTTTTCATCTATTTTTATCCATGAGTCAGACACAATCAGCCAATGTACCATCATTTCCCAAACATGTCGGATACAATTTCTCATTTTTCAATGTTTTTGGCTTTTTCAAATTTCTCCCCCTAAAAATGACAACTCTATGGTATAGATTTTCATTTTTACTATTTGAAAAACAACACACTATTTTTGTATTTTGCAAAAACAAACTCCCCCTCAGAATGAGACGGAGTGAAAAACGAAGAAAAATTAATCAACCAACACAAATACTCTCAGTTTAGCATTTCGAAAAACAAAATTTGATTTTGAAAGTCAATTTAATTAGAACAGATATTTCACAATCAGTAACTCATCAATCACCGAAAGGTCTTCCTGAAACACCTGCTTGACACCAAATAAAACATTAGTTGCGCTGGGATCGACCCAATATAACAGCGTCGGGTCGCCTGGTGTCTTCCACAAAGTCATCGTGGCCCTTGGAAACAACCTTCGGTTTCCACATTTGTAAAATGTTTAATTTTTTATCAGAACCAGAATCAGAGTCAACTGACGTACTCGATTCAGACCAAGACGATTTACGAGTTGATTTAATCTTTGGGGACCATGGTTCATAAAAAATTTGACCTTTGTTATCCACATATTTTGCAGTTTTGTGGATATATGCAGTCGTCGGACAATCAGCAGCAAGATGTCCCGGTAGACGACATACATAACAAAGTCTTTCTCTAAAATTGTTTAAAAATTGTTTTGAAATTTGAGAATCAGATGAATGTTCAGAATAAAAGTTATCAAAAAAACCATCAGAAGAATCATACCTAGGAGATGGACTCCTTGAAGAGGAAAATCTTCCAGAATAATAAGAAAATTCCTTCTGAGATGGTGATGTCTTTGCAACTTTTTCCTTAGAAGCCTTCTCAGCCTTCACTGGTTTCTTAGCTTGAACAGGTTCTTCCTTCACTTTGTAACCCAAACCTTTGTGTTTGAATCCTTGAGTCTTTAAAGAATTGGAAGAAGAACCTGAAGCCTCTCGTGACTTAGCTTCACTAGTGAATTTAGCTTTGATATCTTTCAGCTTGTTCTTCTCAATCAACCATTTTTCTTCTTCCGTTGCAGATGAAGAACTTGACACAACTTTATCAAAAACTATTTCATTTTCCAGCAAAACAAACTTTGAAACAAATTTTGGAGCAACACCCAAAGACTCCGCTGTCTTCTTAGATTTGGACTTGGTCTTCTTGGGTGGAGAGATAAATTTTGAGTAATCATGCCCTTCAGCCTTAGGATCAAGTGGAGCAGAAGTAACTTCAATTTAATCCACTTTTTGAGGAACCAAGTGAATATCATCCTTCTGAGAACTCTCCAAACTCTGATCCTGCTTGTATAAAAAGTGTAGCAATGTCGGTGACAAATTGTAATTCTTCACTTGCCTTTTTAACTCCAAAATCTCCAATTTCAAATCATTAATCTTCTGTTGTCCCTCAAACACCTCTTGTTGTGACTTGATGAATTTTGCATTGAGATCATCATATTCATAAGTTTGTAACTTCCTGATCTCACATTCTGCAAACAATTCTTGAAGAACACTTTCTCGCTTCTGCTTGTAGATCTCAACATCCTTAGATAAAACTTCATTCTTGTCTCTGTACAAAACATTCTCATCTTGAAGCATAGAGATCTTATTTTGAAGCTTTTCAACAGTAACAGCAGTTGTAGCAATAAGAGCAGTAGCTTCCTCATACTTTTGCTGAACTGGATAACTCTACTCAAACAGGTTTTCAAAATCTTGAGCTGCGTCTAAAGCTTCAGCTTTGGCCTTCGCACACTCTTCAACCAATTGAGCCTTTTCCTTCAAAATATCTTCATGAACATGAACCAACTCATAATATTTCTTTTGAAAATCTTCTAACTCTTTCTTGAGCACCACAATCTCTTCAGTTGATAAATGACAACGTTGGTCAAAACTGACAATCTTCTGAAGCAATTTCTTACATTTAAGACATTCTAACTCGTCAACCTTTGAACTAGTAGAAACTTTAGGTAATTCTTCTTGAATCAAAGATGCACTTGAAGAAGAATCAGACTCAGTTAAAAAACTGTCATCATCAGCATGTTGAACAGTTAAAGCAATTGAGATTGGAGTATGATTCTTTTTAACTGCTGAATCTGCATTCCAAGCAAATTCATTTGAATGCACAAATGTATTAGTCCAATCATGAGCAAGAGTAGCAGATTTCTGCTCAACCTTTTCAGGTTCATTTGATGGATGAATAACTAAATGTGCATGCTGACCAGTCTTCAGTTTACTTTCCGCAGAACTTGGACATTCTCGAGCAAAGTGACCATAAACTGAACACTTGTAACATTTCACCTTAGACTTGTCCAAACCAATCTTCCCTTCCTGATTCAGTCTCTTCTTACCAGTTCTATTGAAGAATTTCTTTGTTCTCCGAACCAACATAGCATACTGCCAATTGAGATCCATTTCCTCTAAATGATCATAATCAATCTGATCGTAATCTTCATTTGCTAATTCAGCATTACTCACAGCACCAGTGATAACACCAAAATATGAAGATACTAATGCAGACATCAACGCATTATAATCATCAACAGTTTGAACAGACAATGCACTCAGAGTCGAAGAACTTGGAATTGACACAGTACAACCAGCAGAGGAATAACTTGGACTTTCAAAATTACCTGCCAGAAATGCTGTAGGAGGAGCAGAATTAAGAATATTAGACTTCACAGCATTCATTGTAGAATCATTTTCACCATGATACACTACAGGATTCTGAATTTGTGTAGGAAGTGATTTATTCACCATTAACTCCATATCTCGAGCCTGAATTCTTTGAACCGAATCATTGAAAGACAATCCTGAAAAATCCTTATCGTGAGTAATCATCATCACATAATTCTCCCATTTTTCAGGCAAAGCTTCCAAGATCTTTTCTTTCATATCAGCTTCTTCTTTAGTAAGATTCACCAAACGCATTTCACTCATCAGATGAGCGAATCTTGCAATCAGATTGGGAATCGTTTCATTTTGATAATGCTTAAAACTATCAAACTTTTTCTTCAAAACCTTTTGTCGACTTTTCTTGTATTGGTCATTGCCTTCACATCGTTTTTCCAAAGCATCGCATAGACTTTTTGATGTGTAGTTACCAGTGAATTGATGAAGTAACTCTTTAGGTAATGCCATCGTTAAAGTACCATATGCCTTTTTCTCAACTTGATAAGCTTTCTTTTGTTCAGATGACATTTTTCTTTGAAGAATAGGTTCACCAGTTTCATCTTTAGGGTAAACATATTGCTCAGTGAAAGATAACCACATATCAATGTCATTTGTATCAACATATGCTTCAAACCGTTTAACCCAACTATGATAGGTCTTCCAATTTTAGCAATTTGGGAACTTTCTGACTTGTGTCGATTTCATTATCATAATTCATCATCTTTGCATCGTAGCTTGAACCGAATTTTGAATAGCCGCGAACGCTTGAAAATCGGACATATTCGAAAAACTCGCTACTGTTCACTCCGAACCTCGTCCGAACCTCCTCCGAACTATCTCCGAACTTCGTCCGAACTTAAACTACACCGAACGTACACCTAACCTGACCTTCGGAAGAACAAAACAGAAGTAAGTCTGAACTTGCTCTGAAAGACCATCGAACTCTCTCCGAGCCTAGACCGATCTGTCACCGAACCTAGATAATGACCGAGCTCCGTCCGAACCTCGAGTTCGGAGCGGTTATGCCGAACTTTTCCGAACCTCAGACGAGACAGATTTCTCTCGACGTCATTTTCTTAATTTTCAACGTTTTTGACTGGAATTTTTGACAGGAATTCAAGCAAACTTGATAGAAACAACTCAGGAAAGAATTTTTGATGATAAGCACATTCGAAACAATCAAACGAACTCAAAAATGATTGACATTTTCGCAAAATCGTGAATTTGAACTCAAAACTCCGAGAAACACTGATTTCCAACTAGTAGAGTAAACCAAATGCTCTGATACCACTTGAAATTGCTTGAGCGAATGGATCTTCTACTTAGTCGTAATGAAATCAATATAATACGAGATGAAACACAGAGAGTAAATACAAACGACTTGTATTAACCACAGAGATAACCACAAAGTACACCGAGAAGATATGACTCAGAAGCTTAAGAATTCTATACAAGACATCCTATTTGTACAAGTTGAACCACGTTGGTCCGAACCTCAGGTTCGGCCCAACGTCCGGCCATGTCCAAACTCCAGGTTCGGCCTGAGTTCGAACCTCAACAATCTTGTGTGATTCGTCTTGTATTCGATACTTCACATAACGATCAGGACCATGTACCAACAGCTTCATCACCATTTTCTTTCGGAAATACCTCAAATTCATCATCATCAGGGTTGTTGTTGAAATTAGAGTACAAGTCAGGATACTCTTCTTCAGTAATGTCTTCAACTTCGACTTCTTCAAAAAAATCGTCATCTAAAGTCTCTGATGATTCATAAGTCTTGAGCTCAACTTCAGTTGCTTTGTTCATCTCCTCATCATTTAAATAAAAAATGGCTTGAATTTGATCTTGGGTAAGTTCAAAAACAAACTCCCCATTTTCTAGAATCATTCTAATCTCATGAATGTCTCTGGCAGCTTGGTTTGACGGGATGGATGATATCGGAATCACATTTTGCAGATCCGACTCCCCTTAGATGCAGAGGTACTAGCAGCTGAGCCAAATGCTCCTGATGTTCCAGAACCTCCTCCAGATGCACCTTTAGGATCATTATTATCCGGATTATCATTCAAGTATCATAGCACATCATCTTTGTATCCCAACTCCCCCTGAGCAGTAAATTTACTAAGCAGGAACTTGATCTGCTCATCCATCTATGATAATCTTGCTTCTTGGGAAGAATTAGCCAGTTTTAACTTCATAATTTCTTGAGTCTTCGCTTCATTGCCACTTTGCATTTGATGATAATCTCTTTTTAGTTCAACAATCTGTCTTGATTGAGCTTCATCTTTGACTCTCAGATCATCAACCAGCTTTGCCTTAGCTTCATCTCTAGCTTATATATCAGCAATTTGAATCTGACAATGAGTAAGAATATTGTTGAATATATGAAGCTAAGAGTAAGATATCCCACTCAAAGAAACATTGATGTTAAAATCAGTAGATGCTGGAGTTGTAGTAGTTGTTGTAGTAGAAGAAACTGGAACATATGAAGTTCCCATTGGCTGATTTACATATTGAGCACCAACACTTGCTGAAGGTGTTATGCTTGTCGAGACAGACTGTGATCCAATATACCTCCTTACCACGTTTGATTGAGTCAACTGTGAAATGATTATCTCCATTGCAGCAGATGATGCAACTGGAATAGATGGAGTAGAATTCAACGGAGATGGAGAAAATACAGGACCTCCAGATGAAGACCCACTACTGGCCGGACATTGTAAAATTTCTGTATGTTTCAACAACTTTAGACGCCTTCGAACACAGTGGCAACTGTCTTCCTCTTTGATGTTTTTGGTGTAGAAGAAGATGCAACTGTTTGTTTACCCTTTCCCTTTCCAACATCAGTATCAGCGCTATAATCTTCATCATTATCAGATGGAGTTGTTTCATATACACGACCTATGTAATGTTAATTGCTCCTTTTCAAAATGGTTCGGTAAGCAAGATGTTCTTTACTCCCCTTCTTCACAGTATCTCTTGAGCTCTAACAGAGATGAACATTTGAGGATTGTTTGTATCAGAATCATCTTCTGAATTCACATTATCCATATCATCATCTTACTCATCTTCATCTTCATCAATCAGAGCATTTACTGCAACTGGTTCAGACACACTAACAATTGTTTGAACTTCAAGTTTTGAAACGACAGGTTCCGTTATGACTGGGGATTGTTGTTGTTTCTGTTGTTTCTTTTGTTTTGGTTGTCGTTGTTATTGTTGTTGTTGTTGTCGTTGTTGTTGTTGTTGTTGTTGTTGTTGTTGTTATTTTATTGTTGTTGTTGTTGAGGCTGTTGAACCTACTGGTTGTAACTTTCTGCCACCCATGAATAATCCAACTCTTCGTCAGAACTACCCTCCTCATGACGTGGTGCACCATTGGCTGGACAAGATTTAAGTTCAGACAAGCAACACAATCAAGTCTTGAATGAAGAACAATCTATCTTCTTGAATAACCGGGTTTACGATCGTAAATATAAGAAGAACACAGAAATCGTAATCAGCAAACCTCTATTAATTATAAACACATGAGGTATTTATACTACCTCTACAAAAGCCCTAGTAGAAATCGTAAATACATAAGCCCAACTAGCCCAAATCGTAAACATACAAGGCCCAAAACAAGTAAGCCCAATCTAATGTTCATGCCTCATAAAGTATAGCCCAACAATCTTCCCCTAGGCATGAACCATTAGAGCGTCCACGGAAGCAGCAAATCAAATCTGAAGGTATTCGGCTTCGTGCTTGACCACCATTCACGTTCCACGATCCGGTTGAATTGAAAATTTGCTCGAATCGGATCCTTTCAATTTCTATTTTCTGTTCGATGAAAGATCGAATCCTTCAACAGTGTCTTGTTAAGATGAACATGACTAACAAGCCCATCATCATCTAATATAGCATTAGCTGTTTCTTGCTGTCTTCTATATTCTATTAAAAATTCCACAGCCATGTCCTTAAGGCTGACTTTTCGCAGATGATTTTTAATCTTATATGCTCCTTTCTCACGACAATGTTCCTTCCCACAATCACAATATTTCAAATAAAGCACAACACGTCGATCATTATGAACATTCTTAAAATTCACTCCACATTGCAGAATCTCCAACATCATATTCC
>JBCNJP010000009.1:55278722-55322030 GCA_039602395.1 Deinandra increscens subsp. villosa | reverse complement strand
CACTTGCATGTCCGGTCTTGACCTATCCTCATCAGCTGGCATCTATATTTCCTATCTCAACTTACTCTACACAGAGTCCTAGTTTAAGTCTAGGTATCGCGCTTGTACCTAAATCTCTTAAACCAAGGCTCTGATACCAACTTGTGACGCCCACTCCCAGACTTGACACCAAGAGGGGTCACATATCGGATTTACTCATGAACACATGGCACAACAGAGATATTAAGCAGCGGAAAATTTAAAACATTTATTTATATAAACCAAGTACAACTGATGTACCTTAAAATATACATGTTTTATAGCCAGATTTCCCCTGCGTATTGGGTAAAATATGACTAACTATCACAAAGAAACAATGTTTTTTTCTTCTTTGTAGTTTTTCATGTTTTACAAAGCTAAAATCATAGAAGGAACGAAAAATGCAAGAAAAACTTATCAAAGCAGAAAAATCTAGGATTTTGAAGTTCAACACGCCCCGTACCTCACCCAACATGGCCCGTGCCCAATGCCAGCTCAGCCTAGGTCGTGCCTCTAAATCAGTCTGCATAACACGCCTCGGGTGTCAGAAAAACATGGCCCGTGCCTACCCAAGCACGCCTCGTTCCCCTGACCACCTTGCAGAACAGCAGAAGTCTCTGACACAGCACGCCCCGTGTTCCGAGAAGCATGCTCCATGGCCCTCTGACACAACACGCCCCATGCCTATTTTGGCACGGATCGTGCCCACTCTGGCTGGTCTATAAATAGGAGAAGCCATTTTTGTATCTCCTTGCGCAATTCTTTCCTTTCTCCCCCTTATATTGAGCCATTTGGAGTTTTTAATTTTTGTAAGTCAAGTTTATAAGAAATATAACTTAAGTAGCTTTTGCAAAGTATTTGTCTATGAATATTTCTTCTTCTCTTAAGTAATCTTTAAAGCTATGCTTGGCTAAACTCTTATACTTACTTAGGAAGTAACAAACCTTTGGGGGGTTGGTTAACAACCTTATAAGCTCGTTTAAGGTGTGTTTAATGACTTTATGAAAACCCTTTTTATTGAAAGTGTATTACTGATTTTCTGAACCATACATGCTCTACGTATCACAAACCAATTGGGGAGTCAAAATCCCAAAGGCCAGACTTATGACACCCGGTCGGGGGAAGAAAAAGATAAATCAACCCGTAAATAAACCAAGCTGTTATGATTTTCTTTTCTAATAAATAAGTTGGAAGTCTTGGTTCACCCGGCGCAGCTTTGTATTAACACTTCTGTTACTACAAAAGCGCCAACAAACAACCAAAACCTCCAACATTAGGATATTATGTTTTTATTTCTTTTGTAGGTTTCTATGTTGAGCCGGATGACAGAAGTAAAGGTATCTATAACCTTGCTGGATGAGAATGTCAGGTAAAGCATGGTGCCCGAAAAAGTCTAAGCGTGGGGACGCCATGTCCAATTTCTCTATCCCTTTCACTCTTTAATTTTCATTGTTTCTCTTTTTGCTTATGGGCGGGCACATTTAAGGCAATGTGCATTTAGGTGTGGGGACGGGATACTGCAGGTCTTGAGTTTTTGTTTATCCATATTCAAGCCTTACACAAAACTCGTTTGAAAAAAATGGCCTCTGTACTGCCCAAATTTTTTAAAAATTTGTTTTTTCTTCAAGAAACCGTGTACATAAAAGTCAGTTCTCCATTTATAAAAGACTTAAATCCCATTGAATAAAAAAAAATTAAATATTGAAATATTTCTTTTATGGCAAGTATAAAATAAGTTTATTTTTATACAACTTTTATTTTGCCCTTCCCCCATTTTCAGTGAGGATTTGAGCCTATATAGCATGATCACCTATGAAGATGCTCGTTTCTTTTTTGATTCTGAGAGAAACCCGTGCAGTTCAGTAGAGGTAGATCTTGACACGGTAATACGTCTCGAGATGAACAAAATCAGAGGACACATAATTAAAGGATTAAGACACTTAGGATTTCCATCTTTCTGCTCCTCATCTCCTTTCTTACCCCAAAATATCCCCCTAGTAAAACCCTTTGAGCCTAAACCTGTTCGTTTCTTCAACCCAATCAATTTGCAAAATAAACCCCCTTTGCAAAATACACTAAAAACCCCCCATAGCCTTTTTTTTATTTTACACCCATTATTTTAGTAGAAAGCGGTTTTTTTTAAACCCAACTGTGACTATTCTTCTCATACTCAAGAAAATGTGAAAAGTCCAAGACGGGCCCTGGATTTTGCACTTCCTTTTGCAAAAAACGAAAAAAAGAAAAATATAAACAAAAAATGATGGAATAAAGGGATAAACCCCTTAAGAGTAATCCAGGAAAGCTCTTAAAAGATTCTTTTGAAGAAAGTCACATAAAAACGGAATATCTCAAAAGACCACTATATACGCTTTTACCCCTTTCAAATAAAATATCCATACCCTAACCCCAAGCCTACCCTTTTTAAGACCTCATGATAATTATGTCATTTCTGGTGAGATCTGTGGAGGTTTGATTGCGTGTTAAGCCTATGCTATCTACTTCTTTTCACCTAGGTATGAGTGTTCACCCCAAATATATACAAATCAATACCCCGAGAGTTGAGTGATCACTTGTGAGGTATATAAGTTTGTGTAAAAATAAAACTTGTAAGTAGTCTTGTCATAATTTTTTTTATATTTCAACAAATGAAAAAAAATTAAAAATTCAATGAAATACAAGTTGGAAAATAAATGGAGGAACGGTGTTTATAGTGCCCGGACTCTTGATTCCACGAATTGATAAACTTTTGGGATGTGTCGGGCCTCATTTATAGAGTTTTGCTTGAGGACGAGCAAAGGTTCAAGTGTGGGGATGTTTGATGTACCTTAAAATATACATGTTTTATAGCCAGATTTCCCCTGCGTATTGGGTAAAATATGACTAACTATCACAAAGAAACAGTGTTTTGTCTTCTTTGTAGTTTTTCAAGTTTTACTGAGCCAAAATCGCAGAAGGAACGAAAAATGCAAGAAAAACTTATCAAAGCAGAAAAATCTGAGATTTTGAAGTTCAACACACCCCGTGCCCCATCTAACACGGCCCGTGCCCAATGCCAGCTCAGCCCTAGGTCGTGCCTCTGAATCAGTCTGCACAACACCGCCCTGTGTGTTAGAGAAACACGGCCCGTGCGTACCCAAGCACACCCCTTGCCCCTGACCACCTTACAGAATGGAAGAAGTCTCTGACATAGCACGCCCGGTGGCCCTCTGACACAACATGCTCCGTGCCTAGTTTGGCACGGGCCGTGCCCACTCCGGCTGGTCTATAAATAGGAGAAGCCATCTTCATTTCTCCTTGCTCAATTCTTTCCTTTCCCCCCCCCCCCCCTTGTATTGAGCCATTTGGCGTTTTTATGTTTTTGTAAGTCAAGTTTATAAGAAATATAACTTAAGTAGTTTTTGTAAAGTATTTGTCTATGAATCTTTCTTCTTCTCTTAAGCAAATCTTTAAAGCATGCTTGGCTAAACTCTTATACTTACTTGGGAAGTAACAAACCTTTGGCGGGTTGGTTAACAACCTTATAAGCTCGCTTAAGGTGTGTTTAATGACTTTATGAAAACCTTTTGTATTGAAAGTGTATTACTGATTTTCTGAACGAAACGTGCTCTACGTATCACAGAGCATTTAGGGAGTCGAAATCCCAAAGGCCGAACTTGTGACACCCGGTCGGGGGAGGATGCATGACACGTTCGAGGTCCTTATGTCTATTTACGCAAACTCGGCTGACCACGCAGGTGCGGGCTGAAAGTATTTGGTTGGGAATGGGGTTGGTAATATTTTGTCACTTCATGGAAGCCGAGATGGTACGTGTTTGGGAACTTGGCTCTGGTTACGCCGGACGTGCATGTGCGAGAGTGGTGCACGGAAGAAACGGACCTTAGTCCCTTAAAAGATAATTTTCATAATAAAATAATCTGGCACGCAGGGTGGTTCCCCTGCTTGTTCATGACGGTGTGTCGAGTACGGTAAGTCAGTCGGTATGAGGGACCCCGTAATTAAGGGGCATTACACCACTTCGTTTGTTCACTAGCAGCACCTTCCCTCGGCATTCGTACTCCTCGTAGACGATTAGTAGTTTGATGGTGAACCAGCCTAAGATTCCGAAAGGTGGTTGGTCTTCTGCTAGTGAACAATCTTAAGCAAGATTATAAGTGTCTGTTTACAAAACCAAAAACACCATCTTATTTTATCTTTATTTTTTTTTCTTATTTTTAGTTTAGTTTAACTAACCATTTTCATACTTAATAGATTTGGTTAGACGTTAACAAAGATAAAGTATTAAAATCCCAATTTCCATTCTGTCCTTGATCGACCCCGATTCAACTTACCACTACAATACTGCTCCACGATGGGTGCACTTGCCCGTGATGTGGTGAAACAGTACTAGTTGTCAGTAAATCAGGTTTTATAAATTTAAAAGCTTCAAATGTTAAAAAGGTGTCACAAAATAATATCGTATTTTATATATACACCAAACACACTAACCATAGTTTGTGAGATATTATATATAACTACAACTAATTATACTAAAGAAATCTATAACTAAGCCAGCTTGCCAAAAACTCTTCCTTGATTGCTTTCCCGATTATCCCATCCTTACGAGATCCGGGCCTTTACTTCTAAACGTCTCTGCAGAACCTAGCATACATACTTTTAAAAAGTCAGCTTACGCTGGCGAGTTCTACCATTTAGTTCAAAAAAATTTTAAGTGTTTACCTGGTTTTCACAACACACACTACTACAAAAATGGCCTTTCTTGACGCTTTTTGCGCGTCATCTGCTTCTTGACGCGCGAACAATGACGCGCATTTTATGACGCGCAAAGCGTGTCATAAAAAACGTGTCAAGCAAGCCCCCGTCATAAATATGCTTATGACACGCATATATGCGCGTCATGAATTAATAAAAAATAAATAAAAAAAATATTTTTGCAGATTCACTAATTTCCACATTAATGACAATTAACCTCCTAATCAAAATACAATACACTTGTAGCAAAATAATACATTTCATATATAGAGCAAACATTACAAAGTTAACATTAGTTTACATTGCACTAACTTATATAAAGATCTCTCCCACCTCTGTAGACATGACTGAATGTATGCTAGCAAGTGCCCAAACAGAATCTGTATGAACAGCATATGAGTGCACACATCGCTGCTGCCCAAGATCCCATAAACTTACAAAATATTAGAAAAATATATAGTACCATGGTTATAAAAAAAATGAGACGGGTATATAAACCACACTAGATGTTTACCTGATCATAGAATGAGAGTATCCTGATAAGCAGAACCTATATCAATAAATAACACATACATGAATAATTAGAGTATATCATAACAACTTTACATACCTCTACGTCTACAAGCAAACCTGGAACCATTGAAACAAAGAAAAGAAACGACAGTTATATAATGAGATTACAACCCCTCAACTGGTTTTGAGTTGTTTGAATAAACGGGTTACATGATTTATGTCACGATTAAAGTGTATCCAGCCTTTGAATCTTATAAATATAATCACATGTAACTGGAATATAAGTTAAATAAACCAATGCTAAACTACTACTTACTATCCTTAGTTCACTTGAAAAGTGGAAGTCGATGAGGCCAACAACCTGCAAGCGTTAACGACAAAATGGACCTGCACATAATCCAACCCGTTACAACATGTATTCTTAAAGCAGAAAAGCAACTTGTTGTCTGACCTAGAATCATGAAAATGCGTGAGCATCGGATCGTCTACTCGATCTAGCTATCCGGACATCGAAACGTAATTAACCGATTGTTTTATTGATCAAAACGAACAATTACAATCAGTGTAAACACAGAGAATTGACACAGAGAATACACACTCAGAAACACATACTTAAGATTTGCTCACACGCTCAGAACTACTAAACACAAAGACCAAACTACTATATATACACGACTGGCCGAACTTCCTCCGAACCCCAGATTCGGCCTGTCCGAACTTCAGGTTCGGACCTAGTTCGGCCAACCCTATATTGGCTTGAACTTGGTCTTCGTTCGATACTTCACACGACGCACATTTCAGGTATCAACAAACTCCCCCTCGTCGTGTGCAGTATCTCTTATCTTTTCTTCTTAACATCATCAAATATGTATCTTCAATCAAGCTCCCCCTCAAGTAAAGAATTTGCTTATCCAACGAAATGAATCTTCGAACAAACTCCTCCTCAACTCAATCGTAGCTTGATCTTGAATACTTGACGACATTCAGTGTATCTCTGGTCTTTATTAACAGCTTCAGAAGACTTGAAGTTGTGATATCTTGCACGACAGCATCCTGCATTAACACTTAAATAATCTTGGCACAAAATGTCTCTTCGAGACTCCAAGATATGATTTTTGAAAAATTGATTTTATATCACGTGTTGATCAGATCGAAAATAAAGCAGAAACAAAATCTTTTTGGCTTTTTGAAAGTTTATATTAAAACACACCTAAAATCTTTTTGATCTTTTCTAAAAAGAAATGAAATTGCAATACAGAATCAGACACTATTTTTGGTATGAGAAAGATCACTATATGGGATCATATTGATCATAACGCACTGAACTCCACTTCAATTTCAATTAATTGAAACACATAAGTCATGTCGATTGCTGGTATAATTTGTCCATCTTAAGCTCAGACAGAATCATACTCATAACATCTGGATATGTTAAGGTATTGATTAGATTTGCTTTGACCAGTGTACCCCACACTATCAGACATATTCAGACAATTTCTGTTTGTCTTTCTTTTTCTATTGTGTGATTGCATTTGTGAACTTTCACATTGCATAATATTTTTCATGATACAGTCAACTGTGTTCCATGCAAAAAGAAATAAGAACGTTAAATCGTCTACCTTAAGGTCGATCTTTCGATACGCAGATAAGGCCTCGGATTTAACAAAATAAGAAAAATAAAACAAGTTGAAGTTGTATAACTCAACAACAATCAGGTCGGTACTCCCGTACACGCAGAGAAAGTCCGATGAGTTATACGAAACACCAAAGAAAATAAAGCAGAACGTCAAACGAACAACAATCAGGTCGGTCTTTCGACACGCAGAGAAAGTCCGATCGTTTGACAAAATAAAGAAAATCAAACAAGATTAAATCTTTGCAAAATGAACACATGTGTACACAATGACTTCTCATTACTATTGTCACACTTATTTGTCTTTTTGTGTCACGAAATATGCATCAAGATGTTGTCCACTTGGTCAAGCACTAGCATTTAATGTATATCACATCTGAATACTTTCTGATTTGTCGAGCCTACCAAGCACATCAGACAATGATCTTATGGCCCTTTCATCTACTTTATCCATGAGTCAGATACGTATGCCAATGTACCATCATTTCCCAATGATCAATTTCTCACAATTTTTATATTGTGCATGTATTCACCTTCCTTCATTATATATATTGCATGTATTCACCTTCTCCCCATACCATGCATTTTCTCAATTACTCCCCCTTACTTACAATTCTCCCCCTTAAAATGAAAAACTCTATTTTTGGATTTTTCATTTTACACAAAAACAAAACTCTATTTTTGGTTTTTTTTGAGAAAATCTTGTAAAGAAAGAAAATTGATCAATCAACACGGATATGGTTCAGATGTTAGAATCAGAAAAAGTTTCATATAAGAAAAATTTGTCATTAAATTTAAATTAAGCAGAATACTCCTCCATCAACAACTTTTCAATTGTCGATAGGTCTTCTAGAAGTACCTGCACACTGGACAACCTGATTAGTTCACAAATGACCCGAAGCGAATCGCTTCTGGTCGACCAGTGTCCTGATTTTGCTTTGAAACCACCTTAGGTTTCCATTGTTGTTGTTTTGGTAATTCAGTTTTCGATGAAACAGTCACAGGTGACTGTGATGATGAACCTACATTTTGAACCTTTTGGAACATAGGTATAAAACGTTTTTGTTTGTGAAAGAATGTAGGCTCAACTTCATCAAAAACTCTGCCTTGTTCATTGAAGAACTTAGGTTGGGCAGGTTTACCAAAAACTGGTTTCTTGTGAAACCTTGAATTTGATTCAGCAGGAAGTGGACAATCTTTTGCTATGTGCCCTCGTTGACGACACACATAACATAAACGTGTCGACTTGTCCCACTTTTGATGTTCCTGCACAGAATTACACACATGAATATCTCTAACATGATCAGAGTGAGAATCATATACCTGATGCCTATGATCATGCACCCATTTAGAAGTTGGGCTTCGAGATTTAGAACTTGCAGACGAAATGTTATCTTTCACAAAAACTTCAGAAATCTTCCGAGCATCCACGCAGTGAAGAGGAAACTCTTTATCAGAAAATAATTGATCAGAACCCTTGAGTTTGTAGAATCTCTCAGGTTGAACTTTTTCAGCTTTGAAAACCTCCTTCTTCACTTGCTTCAACTTAAGCTTCTTGAGATTTGGTGATGCAAATGCTGGAACTTCTGCAGCTTGAGACTTTGGAACTTGAAAACCTAGACCGGTACATTTACCTGAAATCCTTTCCTCAGTAGTTGAATTCTGATGTCCATTCTTAGCTAATCTTGTGAATTCGGCTTTCACATCAGGAATTTTCTTTTGTTCATAGAAAATTGTCTCATCAAATTCAGATTGAGACTGAATCTTGTCACTTGATGTAGCCGATTTCTCATTATCAGCAGACGACGAACCAGATACAAACATTGGTGCTGGAGGAATCTCAGATTTCAAGACCTTTTTCTTGTTCTTCTTGGGTTTCTTTTTCTTTACAACCTTTGCTTCTTCAGAAGTAGAAACTGATATCTGTGAACAATCAAAATCATCAACCTGTTCCTTCACGTCTTTGACAGCTTCCTTGATATGAGCAGGGGGTGATGCAGTTTTATCAAACATCCTCTCAAAATTTGCATCATTTTCTAAGAAGCTCGTGAAAACTTGTGAATTTGAAACATTGTTGAGCAATCTTTTAGCATCAAGAACTTGAATTTTGAGATCAGAAATTTGCTGCTGAGCCTCTGCAAATTCTTTTTCTTTAGCAATCAAGCGCTTGGCAACTTTATGAGTTTCAAACTTTTGCAGACGAAGATTGTCAAGACCTTCATGTAGTTCCTTCTTTAGTTTATCCTCATTTCTCTTTTGAATTTCCAGATTTGCAGTTTGAACCTTGTTAACCCTAGCCAACTCCCGCTTATCATCTAATAACTTTTCCATATCAACTTGATATGCTTTGATTTTAGCATCAGAATCTTCAATATTCTTAGTAAGCAAATCAAGCTTAATCTTGGATTTATCAAACAAATTCTGAAAATCATTTGTAGCATCTTCTGCCTCTTCCTTCCATTTCTTCACTTCTTTGACTAACTCACCCTTTTCTTCAAAAATTTCAGCTTTCGAAATTTCAACATTCTTCTTTTCTTGCTTCAATACTTCTAAAACTTTATTCAACATTTTGATTTCATTAGTCAAATCCTCATTCTTCAAATACAAACCCTTTTCACATTCTTTAGAAATCTTCAATTCAGATTTAACCACCTCAAACTCTTCAGTCAATTGTTGAACTTTATTCATCAACAAAGCATTTTCTTTCATCAAACTCTCCAAATTTTCAGCAGATGCATACGAACTTGGTATTGAACTAGTATCTGAACTAGTATCTGAACCATAATCTTCTTGTAAATCATGGGTAACTATAAAGGCTGATGAATCATACCTAAATTGTTGACCCCAATCATATACACCATCATTTTGAGCAACCAAAGCAGTGGTCTTGCCTGTGTTACTAGTAGATGGTTGAGTAAAACCATGCTTTGATGATTGTGGAATATTAGCTTTCTGTTGACATTCTTTGGCAAAATGTCCAAGTTGTTGACATTTAAAGCACTTTAGTTTTGACTTGTCAAATCCCAATTTGTCACCAAAAATATTCCTTCCATGTTTCCTAAAAAATCTTTTAGATCTTTGACACAACATAGCATATTGCCACGAAACATCCAATTCAGTCAATTGATCATCATCAAGAGCATCAAGATCCTCACTGGTTAACTTTGCGTCAGCAACATTTTTGAGAATCAGACCAAAAGATGATGAAATCAATGTAGAAATCATTTTGGCACAATCATCAGTTGATTCTGCTGAAAAAGCATTTTGACTTGAATAATTTGGAATTGTAAAATTGCAACTTCTTGAAGAATTATTATCAGAATTTCCTGATGCTCCAGCTAGAAAAGCAACACTTGGTGCTGTATTCTGATTTGGCTTAGACTTTGCACTCATGCTTGCTGAATTTTCACCGTGATACAATTCCGGATTCTGTAGAGTAACACTTGACTTTTTGTTGTTTAACATTTCCATTTCCCGGGCATGAAGTTTTCCAGTAAGCTGGTGAAATGTCATTGCAGAATAATCCTTGTCATGAGTGAGTAACAAAACATAATTTTCCCACTTTTCAGGTAATGCTTCCATGATCTTTTCCTTTAAATCTGCATCAGATTTTTCAATTCCAACAACCTTCAATTCACTGATCAAATGTGAAAATCTTGAAACTAGAGCAGTAATGTTTTCGTTGTCATAATTCTGAAAGTTATCAAATTCTTTGTTCAAAACTTTCTTTCGACTCTTCTTATAATCAGCATTTCCTTCACATCGTGCGGATAAAGCATCCCATAATTGCTTAGATTTCTTGCAAGTGCTAAATTGATGAAGCAATTCAGTAGGTAAAGCCATAGTAAGATAACCATAAACTTTCTTTTCAAGTTCATAACTTTTTCTTTCAGCATCATCAAAATCTTCAATTTCCTTAGACTCTCCATCTTCTTTTGGTTTTTCATACAATTTTCTAATTGGAATCCATAAGTCAATATTATTTGTGCTGATATACGCTGAAAATCGTTTCTTCCAATTCTGATAATCTTCTAGTTTCAACAATTTGGGAACTTTCTGACTTGTTCCGATTTCATTGTCATAATTCATCATGGTCTGCATAGCACTTTGCATTGAAGCAAAAGCTTGAAATTCCGACATCGTTGAAAATCTGAATAATTCTGCCCTCCGAACTTGTTCCGAACTTAGTCTGCCGTCCGAACTCTCACCGAACTTCGTCCGAACCTAAATCAAACTCCGAACGAGCTCCGAACCTTGTCCGAATCAACTACTAGCTCCGAACTTACACCGAACTATCTTCGAGCCTTCACCGAACGAACTCCGAATCAATATAGACTCCGATCTACCACCGAACCTCAAATCTCACCGAACCAGACCGATACACCACCGAACTCTCGCCGAACTCTCTCCGAGTCACCTCCGAACCTCAAGTTCGGAGCGGTTACTCCGAGCTTGCCCAGTAACCTCCGAACCTTGAAGACATTTTTCGAAAACTCGTGAAAACGGACTGATTTTGACGAAACTTGATATGGTAGATCAGAAAAGTCGATAGAAAGTGATTTAGGAACAATTTTGACACAAAACACACGTCAAAAATGATAGAAAACACGTAATAAAACTCGAGAAAACTTCAAAAACGCTCAACAATCCGAGAATAGCAACCACAGATCAGTAGAGTGAACCAGAAAGCTCTGATACCACTTGAAAATGCGTGAGCATCGGATCGTCTACTCGATCTAGCTATCCGGACATCGAAACGTAATTAACCGATTGTTTTATTGATCAAAACGAACAATTACAATCAGTGTAAACACAGAGAATTGACACAGAGAATACACACTCAGAAACACATACTTAAGATTTGCTCACACGCTCAGAACTACTAAACACAAAGACCAAACTACTATATATACACGACTGGCCGAACTTCCTCCGAACCCCAGATTCGGCCTGTCCGAACTTCAGGTTCGGACCTTGTTCGGCCAACCCTATATTGGCTTGAACTTGGTCTTCGTTCGATACTTCACACGACGCACATTTCAGGTATCAACAAATCACAGATGGAACGATGACTCAACACCACCTCTTTTCAACACCTGCTGCTGCTGAGACTATTGTTTCCACTACAGGTATTGAGAAATCATAGGGGTGGTTCTGCACAATTTCCAGGTACTGTGTAGTTGAAGAGCTCAATGCAGGGGCAGCAGCTGATGTAGTTGAAGAGCTGATAACAGTTGAATTGGCTGCAGGTGTTGTATTTCTGTAATGGGTCTGAACAGCAAAACATGAAACATGTTGTTGTTTTGCTGTTGTTTGCCACCACAACAGGGCTGCCCCTGTTGCTGCTGTTTTGCTGCTGTTTTGCTGCTGTTTTGCTGCTGTTTTGCTGCTGTTTTGCTGCTGTTTTGCTGTTGTTTGCCTCCACATCCAGGCCTCCTATATCAAACAACAAAGGAGTTGGTCAATAATATGGTTTGATGTTATAGGAACATAATTATATAATACTCAAAGAATTATGAACCAGTTTCCATTGGCACTTATATGATTATATTAAATATGGCTTATATCAAATATGGTTTATATCAAATATGGTTACTGTGTAATACCAATGTCTAAGCACAAGAAGAGTAAAGCCAGGCGACCAATTCCATCTCTATATTAGTAGAATTCCATGCTTACACTACTCCCTCACTTCATTAAGAAAGCGGCTAGAAATATGAATTAATAAACTATAGTTTTATGATCTAATAAGCAAAAGATCATTTTACAGTATTGAATTTTAATCAATAACTTATCTAGGTGATCTCTTATAAGAGCTAGAATTTAGTTGATGTTAATGGTTGTTGCAGTTTGCTTAATTATGGGTATTTTCAAAAAAAGTTCACGAGTTCAACATCACCGACAACGCAATAGAGATCACTAACGCTTCGGTTGCACACTTGCCTCAACAGAAACGCAAGTGCCACCTGCTCCAAACACACCTGTAGCAAAAACGAACCTGTCAATGTTCACTAAACGCAAGTGCCACCTGCTCCAAACACACCTGCAGCATATTTTTCCTTATGATTCATGTTCTTTATGCAAGTCATCATATGAAGTTCCAGAACTGAATATGAGAATCTTGTTAACAGCCTCAAATTCAAGAAATAAATTGGCAATAACAGGATTTAAATTCAAACCCACTAGGCCACTAATTAGCTCTGTTCCTACTAAAGCTCAGCCCTCAACACACATTAATGGTCCTATATTCTTGAAATTAAACCTATGACTATCACTAGATCAACTAATATTGTATTTATACTCATAAACAATAATCCAATTTGGACCGATCAAGAAGTCTCCACAGCCATTATAGACACTTAACATTGCAACTACAGTCATGAGCTTCCAAGATATCATGCTCATTTGATTCTGGTTTACGTATCATTTCTTGTTCAAACAAATTATAAAAAGGAAATTATCATACCACCACCCATGTACCATCATAAAACTCTATTTTTACATAACAACCATCATATTTCTCATTCCATAGTGATGTGGAACTCAACTGGCCATAAACATAGCATCAAGAAGGATTAACACACAACCAACTTTTAGGTTCATTCATGATAAAGCATTACACTTTCACCACAAGAACCACTATAATGCAACTATCCTGTTTATCAATCATACATTAAATTAACCATATTTACAAACATGTGGTGTGCACTTACTCATAACATTCTACAATCACTTCTAGTTAGACCCACTTTCATCTATTATAAGAATGAGTTCAACATTATTTATTGTCTTTAATAGAACTAGAGAAGTTTCAGTTCACGTTTCTACCATTCCTAACCCATCAACATCGAATTCCATATGTGACTTCACACTTAAGGCGCCTTAATAAATGCTAACAGAATGTTCAGATAGGATTGATGGAAAAAGTTAGAATACCTCATACAAATTGATGATGTGATTAAATATACAACTCCTGTTTTGAATAAACTGAAATAAACTAAGCATCCACATAGCAGACAATCCTTATATCCTGCAATCAAAATCACACAAGGAGATTTAATCAAGCTGCAAATGGAACTATGGAAGCTTATGTTAGTTTATGATAAAGTAAACCAAAAGGGACAAGGGTGATTTTGTGTGCATACAGGATCAAGAACCACCAGATTGTGAAACCCTAAATGAACGATAAGTACAGATATGAGTAAGGCGAGTTCGAGGTGATTGAGAAACCCTAAATTAAGCAGTGAATCAGCAAGTATAGATATAGATATGAGCAACCGTAGGTGAATAGAAATTGTCTTTTTTTATGAGCAGCGCACCTGTTTCTCTTAGGGTTCGCTTCACCTTAGAGAAATTGTCTTCAATTTGGGTATTTAGAGCCACGACGCCTCCCTGGTTGCCGGATACATCCAAGTATGGCTCCATGGATCGCTGATTTTGGATCTGATTCGTTCAAGGGAAGGAAAAGAAAGAGCGGGCAATTTAGATGATGAATCTGATTTTGTCCATGAATCGTTGATTTTGAAAGAAGGGGAGGTGGAGCAGAAGCCGATTAGGGCTTGCCTTTTGTCCATGAATCGTCTAAGTTATCGAATGTAGGTAGCGGGTTCGTTGATATCATGAAGCGATGAGCCAGAGAAATTTAGGGCAAAAGTTTTGATGGCTTTTAGTAGAGGCGGCGAGTAATGGAGGATTCTTAGCGGGGGAATATAACTTTTGGCAAAAATTTTAGCGGGAAAATGAAAAACATAAAACGACAGTTTAAAGATGACGCGCGCTTTTTAATCTGTACTCCGTGTTTTTTTTTTTAATATTTATGACAGAAATTTTAAGACGCGCAAAAATGCGCGTCATTTATTCTTAAGATTCTATAATTTATGACAGATTTTTTATGACACGCGTTTTTGCGCGTCATTAAAAACTGAGCGTCATCGTTCGCGCGTCAAGAAAGGCCCTGTTTCTAGTAGTGACATATATATATTTCACATATAAATTCCTAACACATAATTACTATGATAATATTTCACACTATCTTAACCGTGACCCTAGGCTTAACTTCTAGGTCACTATATTTATCCGACGACCGTAACTGTGACCCTAGGCTTGTCATCTGGGTCACCGACCCTTCCTATGAGAAAACCTGACACTACATTCTCTAGGGCACCCCCATTGGAGAAGCAGCGTCGTCCGTACATGGTACTCTAGGGCACCCCCATTGGAGCAACAACGATTCCTCAACTTTAACCACCAACTTTATACTTAACTCTATTAGGTCACTTTCTCCTCTTAGTGACTTAATCTCTGATCATGTATACTACCTACCCCTAGTTAAATAACCATATGCTTTGGGTTTGTTAGTAAATAGTGATAAGGCATTCATACTGCAACAAATGAACATCCCCCAGTTTACCGTAGGTGTATGTATACAGGATGTACCAGCGGTGTATCCTCCATACTTCCAATATACCAGGTAACTTATACTACTATGTATATATAGGATGTACCAGCGGCGAATCCACCACATATTAATATAAGAAAATGTATCACAAGCCAAGGGGAAGATTGTAAGGAAATAATTTGTGGCTTGTGTATTAAATCATCACTTGGCGGAGTATTCTGAAGGCCTATGTGTTAGAATAGGTGAAAATGAGTTGGGTTATGGGTATATTGGGTCATTGGGCCAATTTAGACATGTTTGGGCTCATTTAGAATGAGTTTAGGTGGAGTTTTATGGGCCATTAAAGTCAAATACGGGAATTTTATGTTATTTAGGGTTACCAAAGATAGATTAGCTTGTTTTCCAAGCTAATCTCCTCCTATATAAGGATGGTTTAATTAGAAGATTAGGGTTGGTTGCTCCTAAGGTGTTTGTGGTTTTTGGTAATCTCGAAATTCTCTTTGAGAATTTCGACTAAGTGTGTAAGCAACTGGTGATTAATAGTAAAGTGTTCTCTTCAATCGGTTTGTGTTCTTACTTGTTTTGTTATTGCTTTTACGTATTTTTCTTGATTTATCTTGAATCACTCTAGTGTTTGGATTCCGCACATTCACTAGAGGTTGTGATATCGTGTTTGGGTTATTTCGATCCTTACAATTGGTATCAGAGCCAAGAAACGCAAGTTTCGAGGCTCTCGCGATATCCGATTCAAGTTTTTATTAACTGACCGTTTGAGTTTGTGGTGTTTTCGTGTGTCGCAAGGTGGAAGATTATTTGTTTTGCAGGTTTCGAACTGAACAAGAAGAGATCGTGACCAACAGCTCCTGTTTTAAAGACTTTTCGCCCCTGTCAGAGACTTTTTGATCAGTCAAACTGATCGAAAAAACCCTTTTCTGCCACACTTTTCGATCGGTAAAGCCCCCTTGAGGCTTTTCGATCAGGCTATATCAGTCGAAAAGTCCCCTTTTGTGACTTTTCGATCTGCCAAACAGCTTTTCGATCAACCAAGACAGCTTTTCGATCAGCCAAACAACTTTTCGATCAGCCAAGACAGCTTTTCGATCAGCCAAACAGCTTTTCGATCAGCCAAGACAGCTTTTCGATCAGCCAAACAGCTTTTCGATCAGCCAAGACAGCTTTTCGATCAGCCAAACAGCTTTTCGATCAGCCAAGACAGCTTTTCGATCAGCCAAACAGCTTTTCGATCAGCCAAGCTTGACTTTTCTATCCAAACTTCACCCTTTTCTATCCAACCCTTAGGCTTTCAATTTTCAATCCGTTCAAGTCTTTCTGTTCGTATTTGATCCAGAAGTTCAATCAAAGACATTCATGGCATCCTTTCTTCCAGGTAATTCTGTATCTGCCAGCAGCTCTGAGGTATGTCTTAACCCTAAATGTCAAACTATACTCAATGAATCTCAAGAATGGCAAAATAAGTTTTTCAATGAAACCCTAAATCGTGAATTTGTTGATAGAGAGTTGAGGGAATATAAGGGTAGAAGTATAAACTTGAGTGAGAAACTTGAAGCTGCTAAAATTGACATAAAAAATCTTCAAAGGGACTTGAGTAACAAAAACACATATCTGACAGTTGCTAATGAAGAAATTGCCACATTAAAAACTGAACTTGAGCAACTTAAAGGGCAATTAGAAACATCACAAACCAAAGTTGAGCGAAATGATAAGATTGTGTCTGAAATGATGAAGGCTAGCTCACTTTTCTACAACACAGACGTTCGTATGCGTCATCTAAAAGCCAACTCTGGTTTGGGACTCGGTACTGAAATAAAAGATAAAAAATCCACTCATACAGTACCGATGCCCCTGATGCATGAAATGATCTCAGATTATGAGTGTTCCAAGACTAACTTGGATGCTAAAGCTGAGATCGAAAAGAAATTGGCAGCTTGTCCTATTAAAATTTCTGCTCCTGTTTCTAACATTACTAACACTTCTACTTCTTGTGCAGATAAAGTAAATGAAGAAGCAGGTTCAAAGGGAAAAAGTGTTTGCGTTGAGAGTCAAAAGTTTCCAGTTTTTAAAACTGATAATTTTGCTTCAAAAAGTTTTGAGTCTGAGTCAGCATTTCCCAAGTCAACTGTGTTTGATGAATCTGTTACTAGTAGTGTGTTTAACTTTGGGAAATGTGATGCTAAACCTGTGAAACCCTTAAAAACTGTTAAAATTTTAAGAAGGGATAAGGGACCACAGGTTGCTGGTCCCAAACTCACAAATGGTGGGGTGTTGGGTGGGAAACCTACAGAAAATAAGAATGATTGTCATGATCAAAATGTGCAGAAAGTGCGGGACCTTAGACCTCATGATTTTGTCCCGTACCCAGAAATCAATTCTGCATATGACCAGCTTAAGCCAGTTCAGCGGGAGTACATTTTAACCACAAAGCCCCACGGTAAAACCCATTGGATCCACAAAAATTGTTCAAAACCAACTTGGATTTCCACTGGGCGTAACCAACCACAGGCTCCCGTTTACCCAAAGAAACAATCTTGCCATGTCTGTGGTAGACCAGGACACGTGGCAAGAAACTGTTTATACCGGCCTTATGAACCCTATTATCCCAAAAGGGTTCATCAGAGACCCAGTCCAAGGACCCAGAAACAAAGTGACCCAACTCCAAGGCCCGGTCCATCAAAACCCAAGGTGCAGAAACAAGCACCTCAGAGTCACAAAGTTCAGCAGAAACCCAAGGCTCCTAAGCAACGGCCAAAGACCATTTATAAAGAAAACAAAACATCTCAGAAATCTGTCAAAACAGCTTGGAGACCAAAATCTGTTGAATCCCCAAAACCTGTTTTCAAAACTGTTTCAAAATCACCCATCCATCCAAATCCAGTTGGTTCAGCTAAATCAAATGGTTGGAGGAAGGATGACAGGTGGAATGTTTCAAAAGTTGTGAACTTGTCTTTCAAGCCTACTGGAGTGTACAAGAAACACTCCAAACAATTTCAAGAAGTAAGAGTTCAAAATTCTAATAAGAATCCACCGAGAAAACCACAGGTTTTTGGGAAAGAAAATCACAAACCCAGAGATGTCAACAAAAAGGACATTCTCAGTCCACCCAAGGCAGCCACACCCCCAATCCCTGATGTTACCAAGGGAATGTTTTTAAAAGAAATTTCTTTCACTGACTCTTCAGGTATACCCAGAACCACAATGGCCTGGGTACTTATGGCTAACTGATCTCTCACCTTGTGAAGGAACAGTCAAGGAGGACTTTCATTAACCTTGTTTGTTTGTGATATTGATTGTTCCAGGCACTGGATAGGAGGCATCTCTCTACCACATGACATGAAGATTTCAATGGAGGGTATGTTTCCTTGTGAGAGGTAAATCTGAGAAAATCAGCAGTAAAGGTAACACTGTCTGAATTGTTTATTTCTTGGCTGATTTAATGTGAAGTATGGTTGTGCATGAAACAAAACCCATTTCTGAAAAGTTTCAAAAGATAAACTTTGAAGGTTAGCTTGGCCAGTTTTTAGTACATATTAAGTATTGTGTCAGTGAGTGTTAAAAAAAATAAATAAATAAAAAAAAAATAAAAAAAAAATGTGTGTTGTTATTAAAAATCAAAAAGCAAGGGGAAGAATAGAAACGATGAAATTGTTGACCCCTCAAAATTGTGCTTTTTAATTTTTAATCTTTTGTTTCCTTTAGAAGGTGGGAAGTGAAATATTTCCGTTCTCAAAATGACTGACACGCGTAAGGCAAAAGTGAAAGACATGATCCAAGGTGATGTGCTCGGTAGGCTCAGTTCCAAAAACAAAGGTATGGGTCACAACACTTAAAGATAAAGTATGTCATTTGACGGGAAACACACACTTAGGTTAAGTGCTTGTTCTATTTGACTGCGAAATTGTTCCCGATACACACGCCGGACTCCAAAGTGTTGAATCAAAAATCTCAAAAAGTCGGCGTCCCCTCTGTTTTGTGTGAGCAAAGATCTGGGGATGTCAAAGCCGTCAGTCAAGTCTTGCCTCTGCTTTGCGTGAGCAATGACCTAGTGTAGAATGGTTGACGTGTTAATCAGACTTTCCTCTGTTTTGCGTGAGCAAAGACCTGGTTAGTCTGTATTAACGTGCTTGCAGATCACTGTATATAATTTACACCCCAAAAGATGCCAATGTGCATAACAAAAGAGACCCTCTAGCGTCTAAAACCCTTTAGCCCTGACTTTGTGACTAGGCTTATGTGTTTGATGAAAGGTTACCACCTGACTGATAAACGCCTCTGAGTTGAAATCATACAAGTCTTTGTATATTATCCCTATCTCTTTTATGATCTGTTCTTTCTCTTCTCAACCAAGTCTCGATAAAAGATTCAAAACTCTGGATATGGGAATGTGAAAATATGTGGTAGGGAATGATCAAGCTTGATAGACTGCACATATTAATTACCTAGGATTTGTGTGTGACTGTCGGATGTTCATAATTAATGCACCTAAAAGATAAATAAGTGACAAACAACCGGGAAAATGAGGAACATGGGTTTAAGAAGGACCAATATACTGGCAATCGCCTGGACGTGTTCGAGTAACAGATGCTGAAAAGGGTTCCTCAGTTCAGACAAAGACGGTTTGATCCCAAAATAAAACCTTCTCGTTTAGAAATTTGGTATGTTTGTTTTTAATTTTATTTTTCTTTTAAGTTATCTTAATTTTTTATTATTTATTTTCAATCATGGCCAGGTTGATTTGAGAAGTTTAAATAAGTTTTATGGGTTTTATACGAGAATGTTTCACTCCTCCAAATCTCAAGGGGAGATAATGCGAAGAGTCATCGGGTCAAGGGGAAGTGCTTTTGGTTAAATAATGCTAACTCGATAACCAGTCATCATTGTCTGGTTAGTGTTTGTTCCATGTTCTGCATGACAGGTTAAATGAGATGTCATGGAGAAGAAAAGTCAATGAGTGTTGCTACTGTTTGTGTTGAAGAACCAGCCGGAAAAGGACTTACCCTATGCTCAGGGGAAGTTTGTTGGTTGTTCAAGTAAAGCTTCCAAAGACACCGTTCTCAAGTTTAGGGGAAGCTAATTGAAGAAAAGATGCCGAGCAGTCACAACAAGAAATTCAAGAATGCCAAGACAAGGGTTTTTAAAAGTTTTACCCTCTGAAGTCACAAGCAAGTCAAGACAGTTACTGATGTTTCAGCAAGGAATCAAGAAGGAGCAAGTATTTGAGAATCCTCCCCTCATTACTTGTTTGTCATTTGAAGTCCAAGCTGATGCTGATTGAGAGAAAACTCCCAGAACTCGACCGTTGCTGCCCAATGAAGATCGTTCAAGAAAAGAATCTTCACCAACCCATGTTCAAGCCAAGGAGAAGACTGAAGTCTGAAGATTGAAAGTAGAAGATATTTAATAGCACAAGCCAAGGGGAAGATTGTAAGGGAATAATTTGTGGCTTGTGTATTAAATCATCACTTGGCGGAGTATTCTGAAGGCCTATGTGTTAGAATAGGTGAAAATGAGTTGGGTTATGGGTATATTGGGTCATTGGGCCAATTTAGACATGTTTGGGCTCATTTAGAATGAGTTTAGGTGGAGTTTTATGGGCCATTAAAGTCAAATACGGGAATTTTATGTTATTTAGGGTTACCAAAGATAGATTAGCTTGTTTTCCAAGCTAATCTCCTCCTATATAAGGATGGTTTAATTAGAAGATTAGGGTTGGTTGCTCCTAAGGTGTTTGTGGTTTTTGGTAATTCTCGAAATTCTCTTTGAGAATTTCGACTAAGTGTGTAAGCAACTGGTGATTAATAGTAAAGTGTTCTCTTCAATCGGTTTGTGTTCTTACTTGTTTTGTTATTGCTTTTACGTATTTTTCTTGATTTATCTTGAATCACTCTAGTGTTTGGATTCCGCACATTCACTAGAGGTTGTGATATCGTGTTTGGGTTATTTCGATCCTTACAATTGGTATCAGAGCCAAGAAACGCAAGTTTCGAGGCTCTCGCGATATCCGATTCAAGTTTTTATTAACTGACCGTTTGAGTTTGTGGTGTTTTCGTGTGTCGCAAGGTGGAAGATTATTTGTTTTGCAGGTTTCGAACTGAACAAGAAGAGATCGTGACCAACAGCTCCTGTTTTAAAGACTTTTCGCCCCTGTCAGAGACTTTTCGATCAGTCAAACTGATCGAAAAAACCCTTTTCTGCCACACTTTTCGATCGGTAAAGCCCCCTTGAGGCTTTTCGATCAGGCTATATCAGTCGAAAAGTCCCCTTTTGTGACTTTTCGATCTGCCAAACAGCTTTTCGATCAGCCAAGACAGCTTTTCGATCAGCCAAACAGCTTTTCGATCAGCCAAGACAGCTTTTCGATCAGCCAAACAGCTTTTCGATCAGCCAAGACAGCTTTTCGATCAGCCAAACAGCTTTTCGATCAGCCAAGACAGCTTTTCGATCAGCCAAACAGCTTTTCGATCAGCCAAGACAGCTTTTCGATCAGCCAAACAGCTTTTCGATCAGCCAAGACACTTAGGATTTCCATCTTTCTGCTCCTCATCTCCTTTCTTACCCCAAAATATCCCCCTAGTAAAACCCTTTGAGCCTAAACCTGTTCGTTTCTTCAACCCAATCAATTTGCAAAATAAACCCCCTTTGCAAAATACACTAAAAACCCCCCGTAGCCTTTTTTTTTATTTTACACCCATTATTTTAGTAGAAAGCGGTTTTTTTTAAACCCAACTATGACTATTCTTCTCATACTCAAGAAAATGTGAAAAGTCCAAGACGGGCCCTGGATTTTGCACTTCCTTTTGCAAAAAAAAGAAAAAAAGAAAAATATAAACAAAAAATGATGGAATAAAGGGATAAACCCCATAAGAGTAATCCAGGAAAGCTCTTAAAAGATTCTTTTGAAGAAAGTCACATAAAAACGGAATATCTCAAAAGACCACTATATACGCTTTTACCCCTTTCAAATAAAATATCCATACCCTAACCCCAAGCCTACCCTTTTTAAGACCTCATGATAATTATGTCATTTCTGGTGAGATCTGTGGAGGTTTGATTGCGTGTTAAGCCTATGCTATCTACTTCTTTTCACCTAGGTATGAGTGTTCACCCCAAATATATACAAATCAATACCCCGAGAGTTGAGTGATCACTTGTGAGGTATATAAGTTTGTGTAAAAATAAAACTTGTAAGTAGTCTTGTCATAATTTTTTTTATATTTCAACAAATGAAAAAAAATTAAAAATTCAATGAAATACAAGTTGGAAAATAAATGGAGGAACGGTGTTTATAGTGCCCGGACTCTTGATTCCACGAATTGATAAACTTTTGGGATGTGTCGGGCCTCATTTATAGAGTTTTGCTTGAGGACGAGCAAAGGTTCAAGTGTGGGGATGTTTGATGTACCTTAAAATATACATGTTTTATAGCCAGATTTCCCCTGCGTATTGGGTAAAATATGACTAACTATCACAAAGAAACAGTGTTTTGTCTTCTTTGTAGTTTTTCAAGTTTTACTGAGCCAAAATCGCAGAAGGAACGAAAAATGCAAGAAAAACTTATCAAAGCAGAAAAATCTGAGATTTTGAAGTTCAACACACCCCGTGCCCCATCTAACACGGCCCGTGCCCAATGCCAGCTCAGCCCTAGGTCGTGCCTCTGAATCAGTCTGCACAACACTGCCCTGTGTGTTAGAGAAACACGGCCCGTGCGTACCCAAGCACACCCCTTGCCCCTGACCACCTTACAGAATGGAAGAAGTCTCTGACATAGCACGCCCGGTGGCCCTCTGACACAACATGCTCCGTGCCTAGTTTGGCACGGGCCGTGCCCACTCCGGCTGGTCTATAAATAGGAGAAGCCATCTTCATTTCTCCTTGCTCAATTCTTTCCTTTCCCCCCCCCCCCTTGTATTGAGCCATTTGGCGTTTTTATGTTTTTGTAAGTCAAGTTTATAAGAAATATAACTTAAGTAGTTTTTGTAAAGTATTTGTCTATGAATCTTTCTTCTTCTCTTAAGCAAATCTTTAAAGCATGCTTGGCTAAACTCTTATACTTACTTGGGAAGTAACAAACCTTTGGCGGGTTGGTTAACAACCTTATAAGCTCGCTTAAGGTGTGTTTAATGACTTTATGAAAACCTTTTGTATTGAAAGTGTATTACTGATTTTCTGAACGAAACGTGCTCTACGTATCACAGAGCATTTAGGGAGTCGAAATCCCAAAGGCCGAACTTGTGACACCCGGTCGGGGGAGGATGCATGACACGTTCGAGGTCCTTATGTCTATTTAAGCAAACTCGGCTGACCACGCAGGTGCGGGCTGAAAGTATTTGGTTGGGAATGGGGTTGGTAATATTTTGTCACTTCATGGAAGCCGAGATGGTACGTGTTTGGGAACTTGGCTCTGGTTACGCCGGACGTGCATGTGCGAGAGTGGTGCACGGAAGAAAGGGACCTTAGTCCCTTAAAAGATAATTTTCATAATAAAATAATCTGGCACGCAGGGTGGTTCCCCTGCTTGTTCATGACGGTGTGTCGAGTACGGTAAGTCGGTCGGTATGAGGGACCCCGTAATTAAGGGGCATTACACCACTTCGTTTGTTCACTAGCAGCACCTTCCCTCGGCATTCGTACTCCTCGTAGACGATTAGTAGTTTGATGGTGAACCAGCCTAAGATTCCGAAAGGTGGTTGGTCTATAGCTAGTGAACAATCTTAAGCAAGATTATAAGTGTCTGTTTACAAAACCAAAAACACAATCTTATTTTATCTTTTTTTTTTTCTTATTTTTAGTTTAGTTTAACTAACCATTTTCATACTTAATAGATTTGGTTAGACGTTAACAAAGATAAAGTATTAAAATCCCAATTTCCATTCTGTCCTTGATCGACCTCGATTCAACTTACCACTACTATACTGCTCCACGATGGGTGCACTTGCCCGTGATGTGGTGAAACAGTACTAGTTGTCAGTAAATCAGGTTTTATAAATTTAAAATCTTCAAATGTTAAAAAGGTGTCACAAAATAATATCGTATTTTATATATACACTAAACACACTAACCATAGTTTGTGAGATATTATATATAACTACAACTAATTATACTAAAGAAATCTATAACTAAGCCAGCTTGCCAAAAACTCTTCCTTGATTGCTTTCCCGATTATCCCATCCTTACGAGATCCGGGCCTTTACTCTTAAACGTCTCTGCAGAACCTAGCATACATACTTTTAAAAAGTCAGCTTACGCTGGCGAGTTCTACCATTTAGTTCAAAAACATTTTAAGTGTTTACCTGGTTTTCACAACACATATATATATTTCACATATAAATTCCTAACACATAATCACTATGATAATATTTCACACTATCTTAACCGTGACCCTAGGCTTAACTTCTAGGTCACTATATTTATCCGACGACCGTAACTGTGACCCTAGGCTTGTCATCTGGGTCACCGACCCTTCCTATGAGAAAACCTGACACTACATTCTCTAGGGCACCCCCATTGGAGAAGCAGCGTCGTCCGTACATGGTACTCTAGGGCACCCCCATTGGAGCAACAACGTTTCCTCAACTTTAACCACCAACTTTATACTTAACTCTATTAGGTCACTTTCTCCTCTTAGTGACTTAATCTCTGATCATGTATACTACCTACCCCTAGTTAAATAACCATATGCTTTGGGTTTGTTAGTAAATAGTGATAAGGCATTCATACTGCAACAAATGAACATCCCCCAGTTTACCGTAGGTGTATGTATACAGGATGTACCAACGGTGTATCCTCCATACTTCCAATATACCAGGTAACTTATACTACTATGTATATATAGGATGTACCAGCGGCGAATCCACCACATATTAATATAAGAAAATGTATCACCCGTTCTCATATAATCAATCATACATATTCACTATATGTTTACTAACAACTCCCTTGTCACTTGGCCACCTAATTTCAAGCAAGTATACACACATCACATTATAATCAACATAATTGCATAACACGTATAAGTAATTTAGCAACACTTTCATTATATAACACCTATATATCAAGTCACAATTATCTTGAATATATTTTCCCAAATATTATATGTATACCAGCCCGAAAACGTTAAAAGCATTTATAACATTTAATAATGGCCTCATAGGACTCACTGTATAAAATAGGGCTTGTAGAAACTCACCTTATATCTTTAATCGGTTCACATGGACAAAACTTCTGCTACGATTCCCAATTTAACCTAATTCGCATATTGTATGGCGTTAACGCAAGGTTATGTATTATAGACACTTTCTATGTTTATTTATATGAGTTATTATCTTGATAACATTTACTTATTAAGGTTTATCTCTTTTAAAGCTAAAATGACCAAAATGCCCTTATAGGCATAATAACTTTTTTATTGATAATATGAAGACGCGCATTCCAATAAGTAAACGCTCACCTCGGGATCGCCCAGTGAGGTATGCCAGGTCCCAGTTGGGATTTATGCGACACCCCCGCTTTGCCAGAAACCCTAGTGTACAGGCGCTTACCCTTCCGGTCCGCACGAACTTCTAATCTCCTATTAACTCGGTATCTTTAATACTTTATTATTTATTAATTTTAAATTCATATATACATATTATATATAAAAAACATGTTACCATACCAAAAATAAAGTCCCCATACCCTTCGGATTATTTTATATTAATTAACTATCTTTAGAAATCCTAATTTCACGTATTTCTCGTTTCAATATCAAGACTCATTTTTATTTCAAACCAAATTAGGTTATTCACCATTATAACATTTTATAATATACTTTAAAATAACAAAGCTTAATTCAACACCGTTTATTCAATTTAGGCAGAACAACGTCACGAAAACCCTAATTTTGACCCATTAATAAAATCTTTACCAAACCTTTTCCAATTATGAAATAAACTTATGGATTTCTTAAAACACATTATTTTCAGATTACCTACAAAAATTCCCACTCGATTACCCAATTTTTACAAAACAAGCTTAAGAACCCTAATTTTAACACATTTTTAGAAATCATACTTAGAGATTGATTCAGCCAAAACTGAAAGAGGTTATTTTAGATCATACCTAAGGGAGTACAACTGCAGAATTTCAGATCTTGAGTCCTCTTGCGCAGCTCACATTTGATCAATGAAGATTCTGGGTTTTCTTAGGGTTTTGGGGGTTTTCTTGATGGGTTTTCTCGAAATTGGTGAGATTCAAAGGCTGTTTGATCTGATTATTATAGGCGAAAGGTTCGTACTAGGTGCCTAACACGTAAGGGAGTGATTAATCAAAGAAAAACGATGTCTGGGTATTCCAATCGTGTGAAACAAGGCTGAAACGTGGCTAGAAAATGACCTGGAACCTTTCTGATGTTGTTGTTGCGGTTGCTGTTGCTCTTCGGGTATCGTGCCAGGAGGGTTCCTAGGCTATGCGATACGCAAGTCCCTCCTGGTTCGGCCAACTTTTGGATATTTACATATTTAGCCCTTAAACTTCCATTTTGTGCATTCTAGCCCCTCGAACTTCTATCCTTTTATCATTTTATGTACCAAAACATTATGGGACATATTTTTAATGTTTTCTAGGGTTTTTATGGCTCGGGATTCGCACGATAATATATATATATATATATATATATATTTCTTAATTATTGTTAATTTGCATTTTAGCCCCTCAGACTTTATAATACTTATCATTTCATGTTATAGATCATATTACAAGTATATCCAGATAACTTGGAGGAAATGGATCTTAACTGGCAATATGCAATGTTGGTTAGAAGGTTTAAGAATTTTCTGAAGCAAACAGGGAAGAAAGATCATAATTCTGGAGTTTAAACAACCGAAAAGCGGTCAATCTAATGCTAGTAACAAGGCTCAACCTTCTAGGGTTCTCAAAAGCAGTCCAAGTCCAAAGGCATTGGTTACCCAAGGTGATAAAGGATATGACTGGGGTAGAGTGTTTGGTGATGAATCGGCATTTGTGGTTAAAGTTAATCAGATTGATGGAAGTCTAATGGATTATGATTCGGATATAAGTGGTTATGAATTAGTTTGTGAATTTTGCACAAAGAAAGACAAAGATATTACTTAATTGGTTAAAGAACATGATTTGTTAAAGAAGAGTTGGAAGTGTCTAAAAGGAGGCCTGAAAATTTTGCTGAAAGGGAATTAAAATATCAAAATGATAACACAGATCTTGTCACTAAAATTTCAAAGTTAACTGCTGAAAATGATCTTTTAACAAAGGATGTTGCAAAATGGGAAAAAGAAGCAAAAGCACTTGGAATAATTTTTTGATGATCTTTTTGCAAAATCAAAGAATAAGATGGTTGTGCTTAACAAGACAAGTGCTGAACTTCTTGAAAAGTTGATGATTCTTCAAAAGGAAAATGTTGATCTTAATGTCATAGTTCTTAAGCATCAAGAAGCAAGTACAATCTGGCTTAACCCTAAGACGAAGTTAACTGATGAAAATAAACTTTTGAAACGAAACGTTGAAGTGTACAAGGAAAATGGCAAAAGGTCACTGAGGATGTCTTAAAGGCTCATGATCATAGGACCAGAGAGAAATTAACAACAAGTAAAGCATCAGAAAAATTTGTCGCTTCTAAAAAAGAATTGGCTGAGTTTGAGGTCAAATCTGCAATTAAGATTGAGAATTTAGATTTGATGCGACGAAATGCGCATTCATTTACAAGATATTTGTGTAATGATGAAAATTTCAAGAAAGTTTTTGGTGGAGAAGATCTCAATCAACTTCCTCCTCCGATTGTGAACACTGAGATAATTTTTGAATTACATCCTTCTACTGAAAAGAATGATTATTCTGAATTTGTTGTTGAAAGCCTGCAAAGAAGAAAAGTCAAAAGTCAAAGCAATTTAACAAGAAGATTGAGAAGGAGAAAATTTGTCTGATATATTAAAAACTAGATTTGTTTCTGGAAGCACATTGTTAGATGGTGAACAAATTTTTGATAACAAGGTGGTTGTGAAAGATGAGAAGAGATTGGATGAAGAAAAGGTTGCTGCTGAATTGGACATCTCTAATAATTTGAAAGGAATTAAAGCTTCTCTAACCTAAGTTGCTAAAAAAGGAGATTCTGGTTCTCAGGTGGGACTTTCAAAATTACCTGGTTGGAGAATAGGGTTGGGTTGCAAGACGAAAAAGGTGAAAGAGATTTCAAAGAAGTTGAAAAAAGTAAATTTAAAACAGGTGAAGAAGAGTGTATTCAATGCTAACAAAGTTCAAGCTGAGAGGTTATACAAGCTGAAAGGCTCTGAGCAAATCTTTTCTAATAAAGAGTTTCCGTTACACTTCATTGAAGCCAACAAAATTGCTCAGGTCTTTGTGATGGAAGATGGTGGATAGAACAAGCAGGAATTTTCATCAAATTCATCAAAAGTTAGTCAAAGGTCACCAAGATTTTTTCGTCTCATGGTTCAAATCCTACACCAACAAGCCCGACATCACAATGGGTGCACAAACATCAATGTCAAGTACATGATGACTTTTATGATTATTTTAAATCTGATAATGCTTGTGGTGTTGTGAAGGGTTCATCAAGACAGAAGAAGATAGCACAACGTTTATGCTATCAATATCGGCAAAAAAGACATATGGCAAAATATTTTCCTGCCATTGTTGTTTTTAAAAGTGGAAAGGATAATGAACCATCTGTTGGTAAAGATGCCAAATTCTTTGATTAAAATGGCAGAGTTTTACTGAACCAAAACCTACAAGTTTTCAATCTAAAAGAAACATTTTTCTGAATCTAAAATTGATAAAAATATAGGTGGTGCATCCACTTCCAAAGTGGTTGGTTCATTAAAAGTTGAATTGCCACAGATGAAATGGAAACCTAAGGTGGTTTTCAAGGCAAACCAAGACACTGGATGACCAGACGCTATATGCTTCGGGTCATTTGGAAACTAATGTTTTTGCCCAGTGTACAGGTTTCTCAAGAAGACCTATCGGTTGTTGGTGTAACATACTGAAACCCATTTTGAATTTAAGTGGATTATGTAAAGAATTGTGGAGTGATCGGGTGAAGTACAATATGAGGAGGACCCAACATAAAATGATCAATGTTTTAGTTAGTTACAAAATTTTTAGGTGACTAACAAAAAATGTCATGAAAGATGAGAGTATTTTGCTTAAAATATAAGTTAGTATCTAGATTTAAAAAAAAGGATAAAGTGCAAGGGGGCACTATGTAAATAATTGGATTAAAATAAAAGTCTGGACTTTTCCTAAGGGAGAAGGTCCCAGACATGAAGGGGAGAAGATGGGGAGTAAGGGTTTTGAGCAATTTTGATTTCAAGGCTAAAAACTTGATGGGTTTAGTGGTGATATTCGATATTAGGAGGATTCTTTGTCACACCCCCACAAAACTGCCCACGTAATACCCGCGAACAAGGGGATGCAACATGATCAGGATCCAAGTTGTCATACACTTCGAACATCTACATGCTCGACTCAACAACTAGTTTAAGTTTTATAAAATAGTTTATCAGAGTAAAACGTTAAATAACAAAACGGTGCGGAAGCATTTTCATCATGTGTCGAAAACCATTACGGAAGCGATAAAGTAATAAGTTAACAATTTAGATGCGGAAGTGAAAATATAAAAACAATTTAATTTATCTTTTCGCCAAGGGCGATAAATGATGTTTAATTATTACAAACCATGCGATACACACCATGAATGATACCTAACGTGCTCCTTAGCTGCTCCTAAGGACCCTGAGAAGAACATACTAAAAAGTGTCAACGCTAGGTTGAAGAGTTCATAAGTTTAAGCAGATAAATAACATTTATCAAAACAGTTCATTAACCAGTTACCCTTATCGAGGCATAACCCAAGCAGGAAGTCCACCCTGGAAAAGTAAGCTTGTATTTATACCCGTGGGTAGCTAGCCCATAAGATTTTTATAACACCATGGGATTCATGACACCATTACTGACAGCTTACGTTGCCTTTCAGTCATACTTTTTACGAGTAATGACCGAGCTAGAGAAAATATAATACCCGCCCTGTCACTGGCGATCGAGTAGCGCTGTCAGGCCCAGTAGATCTACCTTATAATTCCCCGTAAATAATTATTCATGGTTCACCTTGTGTAAGGACTTTCAGCAAAGGTTTCAACCATGGTCTATAAAGTATTGGTATAAATCATCAAGTTCAGTTATAAAACAGTTATCGTATGTCTTCTCCCCCAAAAGCATAAACAGTTAAAAAGTGGGGTATGAACTCACCTTTGGGTGTAAATGATTCCAAATAGTAAACGCTATGATAGAGTAGGTGAATCCCTCCTAGACTCCACCTATGACACGCAAACATGTGAGTGTTGACTAAGTTTGACTGACCGTCCCGACAACGCGTGGACAATAAATAAGTGGACTCGAATACACATTGGTGATTGAATTTAGGTTTTCTATACACAACCTAACACGTATCACACATACATGTAAGTCCCGAAAACGGTCCGAACGCGATATCTAACCTCGATTGAGAGTGCGGAATCCAAACAATCGAGTGATTCAAGTATAATCGAAAAGTATTAAGAAGAACAGTTGAAAACAGTGAAACACGCAAACCGATTGGAAGAACACTTGATTTGAAACCTTGGTTGCAGTACACAGGATCGAAATTCTGTAGGGAGAATTTCGATAATCACCTTGAACCCTTCCCACAATCAACAACCATCCCAAGATCCTATAGGGTTCTATTTATAGGAGATGATATGCTTGGTCAACAAGCAATCCTCCTTAACCCTAAAACACAATAATTCCCGTATTAGACCTTAAAGGCCCACTAAACACTATCTAAACTTCTTCTAAATGAGCCCAAACATGTCTAAATTGGCCCAATGACCCAATATAACCATAACCCAGCTAATTTTCACCTATTCTATCACATAGGCCTTCAAAATAGTCCGCCAATAGGTGATTTAATACACAAGCCACAAATTATTCCCTTACAATCTTCCCCTTGGCTTGTGATATTAAATGTCTTCTACTTTCAATCTTCAGACTTGGAGTCTTCTCCTTAGCTTGAGCATGGGTTGATGAAGATTCTTTATCTTGGAGAATCTTCATTGGGCGGCATGTGGGATGATTGATGGCTCTCTCTCTTTATCAGCATCAGCTTGAACTGCAAATGATGAACAAGTAATAAGAGGAGGATTCTCAAATACTTGCTTCTTTTTGAACACTATTGAGTCATTGCTGAATCAGTAATAACTGTCTTGACTTGCTTGTGACTTCAAAGGACAAATTTTGAAAATCTCTGTCTTGGCATTCTTTAATTTCTTGTGGTGAATGCTCTGCATCTTTTCTTCAATTAGCTTCCCCTAAACTTGAGAACGATGTCTTTAGAAGCTTTACTTGATAAACCAACAAACTTCCCCTAAGCATAGGGTAAGTCCTTTTCCGGCTGGTTCTTCAACATGATCAGCAGCAGAGTTCTTGCTTTGGTCAACTGAGTCCTTGACCTTTTTGTCCATGAGTTCTCTTTTCCATTTAACATGTCAAGAACAACATGGAACAAACACTAACCAGACAATGATGACTGGTTATCGGGTTAGCATTATTTAACAAAAAACCCTAACATAGGTTACGAATTTCCTTTAAATACTTCCCCTGAACCCGAGGACTCTTCACATTATCTCCCCCTGAGATTCTGGAGGGGTGATACTTTCTTGCATAAAACCTATATAACTTATTAAAACCTTTAAATTAACCTGGCCATGGTTGAAAAAATAAACACTAAAAACTTAAGATAACACAAAAGAAAAATAAAAATAAAACAAACATACCAAATTTCTAAACGAGAAGGTTTATGTGGGATCAAACCGTATGAATCTGACTGAGGAACCCTTTTTAGCTTATGTTACTCGAACACGTCCAGGTGATTGCCAATATACTGATCCACTTTAAACTCAAACCCTTTTCTTAATCAGGGTGTTTGTCACTTTATTATCTTTTAAGGTGCATTAATTTATGAACAGCAAGTGGGTTTCAACAAATCCTAGGTACATGTTATTACACACTATCAAGCACATAAATTCCCTACCACATATTTTCACAACCTGATCCAGAAGTTTGAAACTGAGCTCGAGACTTGGTTGAGAAGAGAAAGAATAGATCACATAAATTTTTGGGTATAATATACAAGTCAACTGAATTTTTGAAACATTTTTGATAATGCTCTCATCAGTGACAAAGGCTGAGGGTTTTGGACTCTTGATGGTCTCTTTTGATGTGCTCTTTGGCATCTTTTGGGTGTATACATGCATTTTTTTTTGTATATATTATTTAAGGTGATCTAGAAGAACGTATGTATGGACAACTCCAGGTCATTGCTCACGCAAAGCAGAGGAGAGCCTTACATACACGTGAAGCATCCCCATGTCATTGCTCACGCAAAGCAGAGGGGACACCGACTTTTTGAGCTCAATTTCACACTCTTGGAGACAAGCGTGTGTATCGGGAACTTAAACACGCAGTCAAATAGAAATGCAATTAACCTAAGTGCTATTACCCAACAAACTGCCATACGTTATCTTTAAGTGTGTAACGCATACCTTTTCAGATTTAAGAGTTGAGCCTACCAGCATATCACCATGGATCATGTCTTTCACATCTGCCTTACGCGGGTCAGCCATCTCCAAGACGGAAGTTTATTTCACTTCCCACCTTCTCAAGCAAACAAAAAGATTAAAAATTAAAAAGCACAATTTAATCCAGTGACTTTTCGACCAGCAGCTTTCAATCGAGAAGTCCCACTTTGAGACTTCTCGATCAGCATCTTCGATCGGAAAGTCCCCTGTGACTTTTCGATCAGTCACCTCTCAATCGAGAAGTCCCCTCGAGACTTCTCGATGTGTCATCTTGATCGGAAAGTCCCCTATGACTTTTCGATCCACTGTGCTCTTCGATCGAAAAGTCCCTTCAGAGACTTTTCGATCCACACCCTACTTCTCGATCGCCCTACACTTTTCGACCAGCTACTCTTCGATCGAAAAGCACTTTTCGATCCAGCCTTGCACGACCGAAAACCCCTTTTCGACCCATTTTTAATCCGTATCCCTTGCCTCTCTGTGCTAGCAATGGCCTTTGACATGTCTATCTTGTCAAGTGCCACTCTTGAAATGGATGCCAAAATCGGAACCAATGCCAGACCACCTCGTCTGATGTCTAGCAAGGATTTCATGAGCTGGAAGTACCGATTTGTGAATTACATAAACTACCATGATCCCATAGATCATGCGATCGGTCGAAGTGGGAGACTTTGTCCCATCGACAGCTGGAGCACAGGGTCAGCCACCCAAACCTAAAGAAAAATCTGAATGGCTTGATGACGACTGGGAAAAGGTGGAACGAGATAGAAAGGCTCTGGCGGCTCTAACCATGGCCCTATCACCTGAAGTGGCTGAAGCCTTCAAGGAGTACACCTCCGCTAAGACCCTTTGGGATGCTCTTGTGGCCGCCTACGAAGGAAATGATGATATGAAGTAATCTCGAAGAGAAAATCTAAGAGAACAGTTTAATGAGTTTAGCCACATCCCTGGTGAAAATATTGAGACTCAACTTCAACGCTTCATCAAGATAGTCACTGGAATGAAAGATGCTGGAGTCACATATACACAGGTCGAGGTCAATAGAAAGCTAGTAAACTCTCTTTCGCCAAACTGGGACAGCACTATTGAATTGATAGAAAAGACGGTGCAAATGAAAACATCACCGCTAAGCGAGCTCATGTCTACCATTAGAGCATATGAAGAGAAAAAATAGAAGAGGGCCAGAAAACTGGGCAACGGGGCTTTAATGAATCAACTGAATCAAGCATTTATCTCACAGCCAGCTGTTGCTCCAAACAACCCATAGTCTACTCCAATGGGATTTATTGCTCAAGCCACTGGGTCGAGTACATCTGGAACATCAAATGTTGTCTCTTTAGATGTTAATGCTCTAACCAAAGATCCCAGTTTTGCTCTTGGGGTAGGAATTATGAGTTGCTACCAGGCACTCGTAGCAGGCTCACTTCTTCCCAGTGATTTAACTCCAGATGATGTGAATCAAGTTAACCCAGATGACCTGGAGCATATGGATATCTCTTACCAGATAGGAATGTCAGCCCTGAGAGCTAGACAGTTCATGGCAAAGACAGGAAAGAAGGACTGGAACGGTGGCAAAGGGATAAAGCTCAGCTTCAATAAAGCAAATCTGAGGTGCTACAATTGCAACGAGTATGGGCATTATGCAAGGGAATGCACCAAACCAAAGGTCGATAGAGAAAGAAAGACTGAGAATAGAGGTGAAAGCATGAAGAAGGAGACAGGGAAGAATGACAAGGCACTGGTTGTTCAACACACACCAGGATATGACTGGACATCTCAGGTGGAAGACTTGAGTCTGACACTTGATCATGTAGCCCTGTTGGCTGAAGAAGAAGTTCAGAAAGAAGCTGCTGAAGTATTCCATCATGCATTCATGGCAGATATAACTCCAGGGTCCTCGGCCAGCAGCACTGAGGTATGTCCTAACCCTATATGTCAAACCATATTTAATGAATCTCAAGACTGGCAACGTAAGTTCTTCAATGAAACATTAAATCGTGAACTATCTGATAAAGACTTGAGAGAATACAAAGGTAGGAGTAAATCATTAAGTGAGAAACTAGAAGCTGCGAAAGTCGATATAAAAAACCTTCAAAGGGAATTGAGTGACAAAACCACATATCTTAAAATTGCTAATGAAGAAATTGTCACATTAAAATCTGAAGTTGAACAACTTAAAGGTAAATTAGAAACATCACAAACCAAAGTTGAGCGAAATGATAAAATTGTGTCAGAAATGATGAAAGCTAGTTCTCTTTTCTATAACACAGATGCTCGAATGCGACATCTAAAAGCCAACTCTGATTTGGGACTCGGTACTGAGGTAAAAGATGAAAAATCCACTCATACAGTACCGATGCCGTTGATGCATGAAATGATCTCAGACTATGAATGTCCAAAGACATCCTTAGAAGCTAAGGCTGAGATAGAAAAGAAACTGGCCGCTTGTTCCATTAAAATTTATGCTCCTGTTTCTAACCTTACTAACACTTTTACTTCTTGTGCAGATAAAGGTAATAAAGAAGCAGGGGTAGTAAATTGCAAGGAGTCCCCTAAGAGTCCCATTAAGTCTGAAGTTGATTTTTGTTTTAAAAATTGTAATTTTGAGAAACCTGAAACTCCTGTTAAGTTTGAGTCAAAAACTTCAGAGTCTGACTTGTGTAATAAACTTTCTGAATGTGGTGTGTTTAATTTTGGTAAATGTGATTTAAAACCTGTGAAACCCCTAAGAACTGTTAAAATCTTAAGGAGGGGTAAGGGACCGCAGGTTGATGGTTCCAAACCCACAGGAAATGTGAAAATTTCTGAGGATAAGATTAATTATCCTACTCAAAATGTGCAGAAAGTACGGGACACAAGACCCCATGAGTTTGTTCCGTACCCAGAAGTTAACTCTGCATATGACCAATTCAAACAGTCTTGCCATGTGTGTGGCCAACCAGGACACATGGCAAGAAACTGCCTGCACCGCCATTATGAGCCTTATTTTCCCAAGAAGGTCCAACAACAGAATGTCCTATTGGGCCACACACATGTTGGCCCAAAACCTAAATTTGGACCTTCAAATTCCAAGGTGCAGAAGTTAACATCTCAACCTCCACAAACAAAGTCCCATGCAGGACCTACAGCAAAGGCTACACCCTCAAACCGAAATGTGCAGCAGGCCATACCACATCATCCCAATGTCCACAAAGGGAGTCCAAAACCCAAGTCACCTAAACAGGAACCAACAACTGTGAAACGTGAAATGAGTAAAAATGCTAAGAAATCTCCAAAGCATTCACAGATATTCACAAAACCTGCTAGGGCTCCAAATGTTGTTGAACCTTCAAAATCTGTCTCTCGCCCAAAGCAGAATACCTTGTCAAAATCACCAGTTCGTCCTCAACCTATTTTAAAATCTAATTTTAAAAGTTTTTCAAAAACACCTTCTCACCCAAAACCTGTAGGACTCACAAAATCAACCAATTGGTGGGACGATGATAAGTGGAATGTCCCAAAAGTTGTGAATTTGTCCTTCAAGCCTACTGGAGTGTATAAAAAACACTCCATATCTTTTCAAGAGGTTAAAAGTTCAAAAATAAGTAAAAATAACCAACAGTGGCTTGGCAAGGAAAATCATTCAAGAGATGTCAACAAGAAAGACATTCTAAGTCCAAACAAGGACAGACCAGCACCACCTAGACCAATTAAGGCCTGGGTACCAAAATCTAACTAATCTCCTTTGAATGCAGGAACAGCCAAGGAGGACTGTCAGCAACCTATGGTACATTGACAGTGGTTGTTCCAGGCACATGACGGGCGACATATCTCTACTGCAAGATTTGGAGAAATTTGATGGAGGATATGTGTCATTCGCTGGAGGAGTTGGAGGTTATATCAGTCAGAAAGGCACAGTACGCAATGGTTTTCTCAGCTTCCACGATGTCAATTATGTCGAGCAGTTGAAGCACAGTTTGTTAAGTGTTTCACAAATATGTGATCGGGAGTATCCAGTCCTTTTCAACAATAAAGAATGTATCATTCTTAAACCTGGATACTCCATCCCTGATGATTGGGTGTTAATGAGAACACCAAGATATGGTAACTCCTATGTGCTCAACATGCAGAAACCCCCCACGTCTGAGGTGGCCTGTCTTCTTTCTAAAACGGCTGAGAACCACGCTCAGTTGTGGAACAGACGATTGGGGCACATGAATCTGAAGAATTTGTATCAACTTGCGAGAGGAGGGCTTGTTAAAGACCTTCCAATCAAAGAATTTGTGCTCAAGGAGAAATGTGTGGCCTGTGCTAAAGGGAAGCAACACAAACATCCACATAAACCGAAAGTGTTCAACATAATTTCATCTGCACTGGAGCTGCTTCACATGGACCTATTTGGTCCAGTCAGTATGTTAAGCCTTAACCAATGTGCATTCTGTTTAGTTATTACTGACGATTTTTCTCGTTTCACTTGGGTGTTTTTCTTGTCAAAGAAAAGTGATGTTGCAGGTATACTGGTCGCGCTTATCAAGCTCATCGAAAACAAATTAAAGCTGAAAGTGAAGGCCATCAGGAGCGATAACGGAACGGAGTTCAAGAATAGAAGTATTGATGATTTCTGTGATGAAAAGGGAATTGAACATCATTACAGTGCCCCCTACACCCCTCAGCAGATTGGCGTCGCAGAACGACGCAATAGGACCCTAATTGAAGCTGCTCGCACTATGCTGTGTGATTCAAAGCTACCGACCATGTTTTGGGCAGAAGCAGTCAACACTGCATGTTATGTCCAGAATCGGGTGCTCATCAATAAGCGGCAGCAGAAAACCCCATATGAGATTCTTTACCATGACAAGCCCAGAATTGGGCACCTTCGTGCTTTTGGGTGTCTCTATACAGTTTTAGTAAATTCTGACGTACCTAAATTTGCTGCTAAATCGGATGAATGTTATTTTGTAGGTTACTCTGCTAGCTCTGCTTATAGGGTGTTCAACAAAACAACCGGGACTGTGATGGAATCTCCGAATGTGGATTGACTAGAAGAAAATCCATCAAATGGTGGAGTTGGTCCTCCTCAAGCTTTCGGTTACAATCAATTCTTTCGCCCGTTGGGATTGGATACAGTCATAGCTGAAGAACTCTTTGAAGATACAGTTTCAGGACCGTCAGTAACACACTCCATTACAAAGGCTCCAGTCACTGCCCCAGATAGAGAAACCACACCGCAAACACAGGGAGCTGATGCAGAAGATCAAGCCGCTTCTGGAAATGATGATGAAGCAGACGTCTACCCCGGGTCAGACACAACTCAAACACAGGGAGCTGATGCAGAAGATCCAGCTGCTTTTGGGAATGATGATGAAGCAGACGTCAACCCCGGGTCAGACACAGTTCAAACACAGGGATCTGAGGCAGAAACTGCACCTGAAACAACCGATGCACCCGATCAATCAAATATGCCTCCTGAAATTCCTGTTCAAGCTGTTTCCGAAACCAGAATCCATAAATATCACCCCTTGGACAACATCATTGGTTCGTTAGCATCAGGGGTGGTAACACGAAGCCAGTCAGGGGACATCAATCATTGTATGTACTATTGTTTCATCTCATAAATTGAGCCCCCCAACATTACTATGGCCTTGACAGACCCTAGTTGGGTAGAGGCTATGCATGAAGAACTAAACCAATTCTCACGGCTTCAAGTTTAGGGGAAGCTAATTGAAGAAAAGATGCAGAGCAGTCACCACAAAAAATTCAAGAATGCCAAGACAGAGATTTTCAAAAGTTGTCCTCTGAAGTCACAAGCAAGTCAAGACAGATATTACTGATTCAACAATGACTCAATAGTTTTCAAGAAGAAGCAAGTATTTGAGAATCCTCCTCTTATTACTTGTTTATCATTTGCAGTTTAAGCTAATGCTGATAAAGAGAGAGAGCCATCAATCATCCCACATGCCGCCCAATGAAGATTCTCCAAGATAAAGAATCTTCATCAACCCATGCTCAAGATAAAGAATATTCATAAACCGATTGAGGGGTCAACAATTTTATATTATCTATTCTTCCCCTTGTTTTTTGATTTTAATAACAACACACATTTTTTTTCTTTTTTTTTTAACTTGAACACACTGACACATCACTAAATAACTACTAAAACTGGCCAAGCTAACCTTAAAAGTTTATCTTTTGAAATTTTTTGGAAATGGGTTTTGTTTTATGCAGAACCATACTTCACATCAAATTAGCTAAGAAACAAACAATTCAGACAATGTTACCTTTTCTGCTGATCTTTTCGGATTTACCTCTCACATAGAGACATACCCTCCATTGAAATCTTCATGTTATGTAGTAGAGAGATCCCTCCTATCCTGTGCCTGGAACAATCACTATCACAAACATAAAGGTTAATGAAAGTCCTCCTTGACTATTCCTGCACAAGGTGAGAGATCAGTTAGCCATAGGTACCTAGCCCATTGTGGTTCTGGGTAGACCCGATGAATCAATGAAAGTTACTTCTTTTAAACACATGCCCTTTGAAAAATCAGGAATTTGAGTTGCAGCTGCCTTTGATTTTGGTTTCCAAATTCCAGGTGATTTGAAAGTTGTTTTAGTCACCTTTGAAGTAGTGACTTTAGGTATTTCAACCTTCTTCATTTCAGGTTTCCTTTTTAAAACAGTTTTAGTTACCTTTGGAGGGGTAACTTTAGGTTTGTCAACTTTGTGTTGTTTTGAAATTGGTTTCTTCACCTTTTTATGAAAATTTTCATAATTTGAAAAAACATATTTTTGATTTAAAAAAATTTTCTCCGCTCTTTGGCATCGCCCCAATGTTGATCAGAGGGTTTTATCTTAGGAGAAACAGTCTTCATTGCCTTAGGTGGTTGCACATTCATTGGCTTAGACTTAACTGATTCCTGAGATGAAACACTTTGACTGTGCGGATAATATGGCTCATAGGGGCGATAAAGACAATTTCGGGCAATGTGACCAGGATTTCCACAATTAAAGCAAGTCTGCTTCTTGAGATAGAAGTCATACATGTAACCGTTTGTCCTTAGCTGCTGAGGTGGATCACCATTTGCTTGTGTCTGCATCTTTGACCCGTTTGCAGATCTTGGGTTGACTGTGGACTGGTTCCTTGAAGCTTCAGTTCTTGTGCTCCATGTTTTCTTTGATGCCGAGGCAGTATTTCCACAACTGTAACTGCATGAGCCTACTGATGAAACTGGAGACTTGTTTGTCATCTTGGGCCTTTCAATCTTGACAGGAGCAGAAGTTGGAGGCTTGATGGTGATCTTGGGCCTTATACTCTTAATATCAGATGATAAGCCACCATCATGACCCAAGCCTTTGAACTTAGTGGTGAATGAGGGTCGCTCTTCTCCTTCAATCGGAATGAACATAGACCCTACTGTCATGAATATCTTACCATTGGGCCTTGTAGTCATCACCACTCGTTCCCGCTTTACCTCATCCACAACTTTGGAATAAGGAGTCTCGATCTTTGGATAAGGAACCAACTTTTCTCCATCAGCTCTATTTACTTCACTAGAGCTTGAACCTGCACACTCAGTAGTGTTATTTGACTGAGTTGCTTCAGTGGCTGTCTTTTCATCTTTATGTACAGGTTGAGGCCCATATACCATGGTTGCTTCATTCAGGGACTCTTTCAACAATTCATCGGTAGTTTGGGGCACTCTGATGTATTCATGTTGTAATGGGGGAGGAAAATTTCCATCCCCGAGGCCAGATGTTTCTTTTACATGCTCGATTTGCTCCTCTGATTTGAATAAAGCACGATGTGAGTCCATCATTTTATTTTGAATAACTTGATGTTTCTCAAGGGCAGATTGGGAAGCGTCAAGTTTGGATCTTAGTTCCTCTACCTCCTTAGTTAGCTCTTCTACCTTAGCGTTAGCAAGCCTAAGATAGGTGCTTTTATCACTCAATTGTCTTTGAAGACTCTTAACATCAATCTGAATGGCCTCAAGTTTCTCTCTAAATATCCTGGTCTTACCTTTGGACTCCCTAAGGTCTCTATCAATTAATTCGCGATTTAGGGTCTTATTGGTAAACTTACGTTCCCAGTCTTTACATTCATTCAAAATAGTCTGACACTTAGGGTTTAGGCATGCCTCATTATTGTTGGTGCATGAAGTGGTGCCTGGTAGAATGGGTGCCATGAACTTCTTTGGATGGAACTTTAGAGCAAATCGGGTAAGACGGAAAAATCACTATTCAACTAATAGTGTCAAAAACTTAAAACTGAAAAACGGAGGCCTTCGGAGTGGAATTTGGAGGTCCAAACGAGCTCCCCTGGACATTAGTCCGGGGTAATTCTAGGGCTCGTTCTCACGGACGCCGTGTTAAAATTTGAGCTTCTAACTCCAAACGAGGCCCAAGTTACGTCCGTTTTAGTGAAACAGTGCGAAATAGTGTTTTTGCCGCAAAAAGAATTTGGACCGAAAAGTGGGTTTTTGATCGGAAAGTGGGTTTTCGGTCGGACAAGGGTTGGATCGAAAAGTTCTTTTCGATCGAAGAGTAGCTGGTCGAAAAGTGTAGGTCGATCGAGAAGTAGGGTGTGGATCGAAAAGTCTCTGAAGGGACTTTTCGATCGAAGAGCACAGTGGATCAAAAAGTCACAGGGGACTTTCCGATCAAGATGACAGATCGAGAAGTCTCGAGGGGACTTCTCGATTGAGAGGTGACTGATCGAAAAGTCACAGGGGACTTTCCGATCGAAGATGCTGATCGAGAAGTCTCAAAGTGGGACTTCTCGATTGAAAGCTGATGGTCGAAAAGTCACTGGAGGGGACTTTCCGACTGAAACTGCCTAATCGAAAAGACACAGGGGGTCTTTCTCGAGCACAAGGAGGCAACAGAAAAGGGTTTTCGATCAACCCGGCTGATCGAAAAGTCTCTGGTTGGGTCGAAAAGTGTCAAAATCACGAGCAGTCGATCACAATCACTTCTGACTCTGTTCGAAACCTGCAAAAAAATCCTTCCGAACCTTGCTAATGCTGAAAAACACCACAAAACTCAAACGGTTAGTTGTCAAAAACTTAAATCGGATATCCTGAGAGCCTCCAAACTTGCGTTTCTTGGCTCTGATACCAATTGTAAGTCCCGAAAACGGTCCGAACGCGATATCTAACCTCAATTGAGAGTGCGGAATCCAAACAATCGAGTGATTCAAGTATAATCGAAAAGTATTAAGAAGAACAATTGAAAACAGTGAAACACGCAAACCGATTGGAAGAACACTTGATTAGAAACCTTAGTTGCAATACACAGGATCGAAATTCTCTAGGGAGAATTTCGATAATCACCTTGAACCCTTCCCACAATCAACAACCATCCCAAGATCCTATAGGGTTCTATTTATAGGAGATGATATGTTTGGTCAACAAGCAATCCTCCTTAACCCTAGAACACAATAATTCCCGTATTAGACCTTAAAGGCCCACTAAACACTATCTAAACTTCTTCTAAATGAGCCCAAACATGTCTAAATTGGCCCAATGACCCAATATAACCATAACCCACCTAATTTTCACCTATTCTATCACATAGGCCTTCAAAATAGTCCGCCAATAGGTGATTTAATACACAAGCCACAAATTATTCCCTTACAATTCAACACATTGTACTATGGTAAACATAACACGTTACAATGACTTACGATATTATCCTGTGTATACGATGTACGATTGATTAGGCAATCGCACAAAGTCTTGTCATTCCCACCGAGGTAGGAAACTTAGGACTTGTACACTCGTATAACTCATAATCAATATTACTTATGACATGAAAACACATAGCCATGTAATCTCATGCCCATATTTTTCACACCCCCAAATAACCACTAACGGAGTTTATACCGTTAAGGGGTGCGAGCAAACCAGGACCACAACCATTAGTTACAAATACTAAACGAATCAGAGTTAGTCCAAATACATGTCATAAATAAAATTTCAAAATACGCAGCGGAAAATATTGTCTTAGCACTAACCACGTGCTTTACAAAGTCATTGTTTTAAATTCCCAATATGATTTAAACAACAGTAAAATGTCTTCATGTGCCATGCCAACCCGCTCCGGATACTCCTCAGCGATCTGCAAAAGTTTAAACCACGCAAGTGTCAACCTAACGGTTGGTGAGTTCACAGTGGGCTTGTCACGCAGTGGCCCGGTCTCATAATTATAATTGTGTCAACATACACTTATGTAATATTTATTTGTGAAAAGCAATGCTCAGTGATAATACACCAGTCCATAATCATAGTAGCGTGATTTAGTAAAAGTAATGTCCGTAACATGCGTTATCGGGTATGTACTAGTTATGTAAAATTAAAGTGCTC
>JBCNJP010000009.1:55228402-55278222 GCA_039602395.1 Deinandra increscens subsp. villosa | reverse complement strand
TGTAATTATGTATATATATATATACCATCTGAATTATCCTATATCTCATCACTTAGAAAGCCTAGAGTAGAACATGCCTCCTAGACGTAATGCTAGAACCAACACGCCCCCACCAGTGATGAATGCCGCCGACATTGAGGCGCTAATCACTCAACGAGTCACTGAAGCAGTCGCCACTAGTGAAACACAATGAGAACACGATAGGCAACACAACTCACCCCGCGGTCCACGTGAGTGTTCCTATAAAGACTTCATGAGCTGCAAACCCACAAACTTCAAGGGCACGGAAGGTGCCGTGGGCTTGATCCGATGGTTCGAGAAGGCCGAATCCGTGTTTCGCATCAGCTATTATCCCGATGGCTATAAGGTCAAGTACGCCACCTGTACGTTCATCGATGGCGCATTAACGTGGTGGAACTCCCACGCCGATGCCATGGGAACAGACCTAGCCTACGCCATGACATGGGATGAACTCAAGAAACTTTTGCGAGACGAATATTGTCCTCACAAAGAACTAAACAAACTCGAAGCAGAGTTTTGGGGACTAACCATGAACGGTTCTGACGTCGCTGGATACACCAAACGATTCCGAGAACTTGCCCATCTTTGCTCGACCATGGTTACGCCACCACACAAGAAGATTGAAAGATACATTTGGGGACTTGCGCCACACATTCAAGGAAACGTCCTTGCATCCAAACCAACTACATTCAAAGAAGCCGTGCGTATAGCACATAGCCTAGTATACCAAGCCACCTGCCAGGGTGTAGCCTTTGCTAAGAAGAATACCGAAATCGAACCCGCAGAGGTCAGTGCGACCACCTCATCAGGAAAGAAGCAAGACAACAAAAGGAAAAGAGATTTTTGGAAGAGCAGAAACGATAAGAACTCGGAAGAAGTTCCTGAGAAGAGCCCGGAACCGGTGAAGATCTATGCTGCTACTGCCCCCGTACAGGAGCATAGACGGTCAAGTTACACTGGTGACGCACCCTTGTGGAACAAGTGCAACCTTCACCACACCCTCGACTTTGGAAATATGTTTTGCACCCACTGCAAGGCCAAGGGCCACATTACTCGCAATTGCCCAGATCGCGCATGCTTCAATTGTGGTGCCAACGGTCATTGGAAGAGGGACTGCCCGAAGGCAAAGAACTAGAACTCCAATCGTGCAACGTAGTGACGGGTACGTTTCTAGTCAACCACCATTATGCCTCCGTATTGTTCGGTACTGGTGCTGTTAAAAACTTCATGTCTATCGAATTTAGTCAAATATTCGAAATCGCCCCCGTTGCCTTAGACAGTAAGTTCACCGTAGAATTAGCAAATATTGAGATAATAGAAACTGGAGATATCTACAAAATATGTCCAATAGAACGCTTCGAACATTTGTCCGACATCGACTTAATGCCAGTCGAGTTAGGAAACTTCGACGTTGTCATCGGAATAGATTGGTTAGCTTAGAACCATGCCAAAATCGTCTATCACGAGAAGATAGTCCGAGTGCCACTAGCAGACGGAAACACTCTTAACGTGCAAGGCGAAAGGAGTGAGGCCTAGCTAAAACATCATATCTAGTATGAAAGCACGAAAATTCCTTCGGAAAGGATGCCATGCCATTTTAGCACACGTCACGGAGAAGAAGCCTAAGGAGAAACATGTTAAAGACGTACCAATGGTCCACAAATTTCCAGAAGTATTCCTGAAGACTTGCCCGATTTACCACCCCTTCGACAAGTAGGATTCCGCATCGAAGTAGCACCCGGAGCCGTCCCAGTCACCAAATCCCCTTACCTTCTTGCACCATCCGAAATACAAGAACCATTTAGCCAACTACAAGAGTTGTTAGATAAAGGATTTATCTGACCAAGCCACTCCCCTTGTAGTGCACCGGTACTGTACGTGAAAAAGAAAGTCCACACATTTCGAATGTGCACGGACTATAGAGATCTGAACAAACTGACAGTGAAGAATCGTTATCCATTACCAAGAATCGGCGACTTGTTTGACCAACTTCAAGGATCAAGCTACTACTCCAAGATCGACCTAAGATTAGGTTATCAACAACTTCGAGTGAGAGGTGAAGACGTATTAAAGACAGCGTTCAGAACACGCTACGACCACTACGAGTTTCTAGTAATGCCATTTGACCATTGCACCAGCAGTGTTCATGGACTTAATGAACCGTGTGTGAAAACCTTACTTGGATAAGTTTGTTATCGTGTTCATCGATGATATCCTGATCTACTCACGTAGTAAGGAAGGACACGAGCAACATCTGAGTCTTATCCTGGAATTACTAAGGAAGGAAGAACTGTACGCAATTTTTTTTTCCAAATGCAACTTTTGGATACGCGAAGTTCATTTCTTAGGCCAAGTAATCAATAACAAGATTATTCACGTAGATCCCTCTAAGGTAGAAGCTATCAAGAACTAGAGTACTCCCACGACCCCATCAGAGATATCTATGGACTTCGTCACCAAGCTACCAAGAGCTAGACCTGGATGCGATGCTACTTGGGTAATAGTAGATCGAAAAACGAAATCAACGCACTTCCTGCCAATCAAGGAGACCGACAACATGGAGAAGCGAACCAAGACCTATATGAAAGAAGTCGTGTCGGGAAACGGAGTGCCTATCTCTATCAATTCTGACTGTGACAGTCATTTCACTGCCAACTTCTGGCAATCTCTCTAGAAAACTTTGGGTACTCGCCTCGACATGAGTACTGCCTACCATCCGCAAACAGATGGCCAAAGTGAGAGAACCATCCAAACGCTCAAGGATAGGTTGTAAGCACGTATGATTGACTTTGGACCCAATCGGGACGACCACCTGCCTCTTACAGAATTCTCTTATGACAACAGTTATCACACAATCGTTCAAGCCGCACCATTCGAGGCACTTTATGGAAGAAAGTGCAAATCACCGCTCTGTTAGACTAAAATTGGCAACATCCAGTTAACAGGTCCCGATCTAATCTTCGAAACAACCGAGAGAATATTCCAAGTAAAAAACCCTTTGAAAGACGCTAGAGAATAACAAAAGAACTATGCCGACAAATCGCCATAAACCATTGAAATTCGAGAAAGGAGACCGTGTCATTCTGATAGTGTCACCTTGGAAATGTGTCATCAGATTCGGCAAACGAGGAAAGCTTAACTCTCGTTACATCTGTCCTTTCGAAATCATAGAAACAATTAGCCCAGACACACTACTAGAAAAAGGGCTTTTCTTGACGCGCGAACGATGACACACACAGTTTTATGACGCGCAAATACGCGTGTCATTAAAATTCTGTCATAAATTGTAAAATTTTAAGAGTAGATGACGCGTAATTTTGGGCGTCATAAATATCTGTCATAAATAAATAAATAAAAACACGGAGTACACCTTAAAAAGTGCGCGTCATCTTTTTACTGTCGTTTTATGTTTTATTTTCCCGCTTAAACTTTTGTCTAAAAAATTCACTCCGCGTTGGAATTTTTGTTCTAAAAAATTCACTCCCGCTATTACTCACCTTTCTTTCTCAAAATAACCCTAATCTCTATCTGCCCCACCGCCCTAAATCCCTCGCCAGTCGCCTCCCCCCAAATTTCTCCCTCAGCCACCGGCCTCGCGACCACTCCTCCGACCACTCCTCCGACCAGTACCGTCATTCTCCACAGAGTTCTCCCGTCGGCGATAGTTACGATAACAGCCTTCCCACCATCTATCGCACCGACGACATAATTGTTGGTTCCGAGATCTCGATTCCGATAAATTTCTCGGCAACTCTGAGAGCGCAATTACGGCGGTCTAAACCCACAAACAGTCGGCGGCCTAAACCCACAAACACATTACTTCTCGTCGCAACACAGAAGAATCAATCTTCGGCAAAATCACCAAACTGGTCGTTCCTCGTCGGATTTGCCATCACCGGAACTATAATCACCAAACTCTTTCTCGGTCTTCTTGAAACCCTAGATCTGAATGTTCATATCTGAAGCGTTGTGATTTGCTCAAAGGCACAAGAGGTACGATACTAGATCCCTAAATTCTAATCTGATTGAATTGCTAATTAGGCAGAGATTTGGTATAATTGTTCGAATTTATATTCTGGTACTTTAGGGATTTATAATCAGTTATAGTTTTCATCTTCAAATTAGCGGTATAGGCATGCAATGTTAGCGTGAATTTAAGCAATTCAGTTTGATTCTTCGGAAGTTTGTATCAATGAATATGTGTATTTTATGATAAAAGATGGATCTGGGTGGAATCTGCAGGCACTAGTACACATGTGACCAAAAGCTGCGAGAAGGTTTTTGCAAATGGTGCGGTTCATTGATAAACCGCAGCATTTGTCATGCTCCTCACCGATTTCATTTATTTCCCTCTTTATATTCATATTCCCGCCCCCAAACCCTAAATCGGACTTTCATCCCCAAAACTGCTTCATACCGTTTCGTTTACCTCCATCGATTTCTTCTATCGATTCTTCATTTGTATCCCCTATCCACATCCTAAGCTCTAATACGGTCTCAGTCCCGTCCTATTTCTCTGCCGGATCAGCTTAATTGAAGAGGTAATATCGACTTCTACCCTGTCTTTTGAGACCTAATCCATCCTCATATATTGTTTATGTTATCTTGGAATTGTGATTGCATGTGTTTCTCAGCTCCGATTGTTACATTTGCTGGCCTGAGTTTGTTTTTTGTTGTTGCAGGCCTTATCACGAGGTGTGTGCACAGGAAAGGTGCATTTGCTTCCATTTCTATTGATTTGATTTAGTTTGTAGATTTGTAGTGTTTTAGGTGATACAGGAACTCTCTGATCTTACATTTGGTTTTCTATTATTGTTTTTGTGATGAAGTTTTTTTTGTGTATCTTTTTACTCTTATTTCTCAATATATACATAAGAAATATGATTTTTGACATGGATTGATATTGACAGGTTGTTGCTGGATTGTGGGTGCTCTCAGTTGTTGGTAGCTGGTGCAATTTCTTGACTTTAATTTACATGAGTAAGATCTTTTGGTTTCATGGTTGTGGGTGACTGTTTTTAGTTTATGTATTATTTATGTACTATCCGACCATTATTCATCCTATATTACTACAATACTTTGTTACACTTGTCATATTTTTGTTTGATGGCAAAACAAGTTTTGTAGTTCATTTTTTGATAGAGTATAAGCTCCATTCATATAACAGAAATGGTCTATGTGTGGTGGGCTTCATGGATGATCACTATCCTATAAGAAGTGCATTCTCTGTATTGAACAAGGTATATTACTCCCATTTTTATTACTCTATTCAAGATCAGATGTCATTTTAGAAGATAATGGTGTTTGGACTGTAATATGCAATTACCATGTGAACATATATCAATGGAATAATGGTCATGCTTAATTATTTATTAAATATGTAAAACAATGTGTTAGTGTTTAACTTTTCATCTGTGGTTGACGTAAAATAGGGGTTAGTTGTTAGGAGAATGGGGTACTGGTAAAGGATCTTCAAATATAGGGTGTCAATTTTTATTATCATTTACAACTTTTGACATTTGTCATGACATTTGTGTGTATTCTACTATAATTACCATTGAAGGCTTTGCGTGTGGCCCTATATGTTTCCCTTGCTATTCTTGGGTTCAGTCCGCTAGTGATTGTCTTGATCCCAGGAATTTCCCCTCTAATAAGGTGGATTGTTGTTCATCCTCTTATGCTATGTTTGTGCATTCAAGTGTTACAAGGATCAGAATATCATTAATTAGATCATTGGGTGCACATCTATGACCAGGTAATTGTGTTGTTCCTTTGTTTGTGAATAATCAGTTGCAGTTTATGTGTTTGTGTAAATGTCTGTGTGGCTGGGTCGTTTTAGTTTTTGTTTATCTCTGCTCATTGCCTCTGATTTTGGCGATGCAGGTGTTGAAAGTCGCTTCTACTGTTTGTTCTTCGTTATTTAAGGTGATGTTCTTATGTTGCTTCTGCCTTTATTGTTTAATTTTATCCGTTTGGTTAACGGCAAGGAAATGTTGTGTCATTTTATCCTGAGTTGTTCTTGGTTAACCTTACTCCTGCTGCCTTGAATATCTTTGTTAATTATGCAGAAGGGGTTGTTGAATCATTATGGTTAATTGACCAATACTTCGAGTTCATATTGGTACTCATGATTAGTACATGCTTGTCTTTCCAGGTGATATTTTATCTCTTCAAGATTATTTTCCATCTTTTTTAATTTGATGTGTTTTCTCCAACACTTTCCAAGCCCTTTAATACCATGTTACATTTGTTTATGTATGTAGGTCATAGTTATACAACTTTTACTAGGGCGAGTTGGGTTAGTATCCGTTGATCAAATGTTATCAAGAGGAGAGAAGTGTTGGTGGTTCTAGACAATGACCAAAACTCAACCTAACCCTATTCACTTTGCTACTTGTTTTTTGCAGGTTGTTAAGTATAAAAGTCTTATTCACAAGTTCAATCCTTAAGTATGAAGGTGTTTATGTCTATTTAAGTTTTAACCAGAACTCTAGAGAGTTTGTGTGTAGTTAATAGTGGATTCCATATTCATTTTGTTTGCTACTCCTACCTGATTCCTCACACACAGGTATGCTTATCGTATGAATGTTATTTGTTTATTATCTTTATTCTTAATTATATTTTAAAACCTTTTCAAACTTTTCAAGTTGTGTCAGATGAAGTGCATGTTAAAGGAAGTACTTTGACATCTTTGCTATCCAGAATACACTGCCCTGCTGAAGCAAATCATTTGTGGAGATGGTAAGTTCTCACTCCTATGTGTGATGCAAATATTTAGCTTCTAATTTGCATGTATGTATGATTAGTTAAAGCCAAATTTCCAAGCTAGTAGCTTACATTCTACCCTAATACATGTTATTGAAGCCATCTATTTCCAGTTCTAATTATCGTTCGTTGTTTGGTTCTTGTATTTTTTTCTGTTTTGGACTTCAAGGCTTGCTCTGGGCTGCTACTGCTGTTTAGACCCGTCTAGGTGGGCTGCTGAGTCGTTGACTGCATTTTCTGCCGCAAGGGATAGTTCTCAGCCTCTTAGTCTCTCAAAGGTCTGCACCTGATCTCTGCATCTGCTTTGAGCCCTATACTCGACCAGTTAAAGCATTCGACTCCGATTGTAGACAAGAAGCATTCGATCAGGTTGTATTGTTTTTATGTGTGAGTTGAGGTGTTCCTTTATGTATTGAGTTTCTGTTTAAATTTTGAACCTTTGGTTAATTCTTGTAATTTGTTTGCTACAAGTGTATTGTATTTTGATTAGGACATTAATTGTCATTAATGTGGAAATTAGTGAATCTACAAAAATATTTTTTTTTAAATTTTTTTTTTAATTCATGACGCGCATATATGCGTGTCATAAGCATTTTATGACGGGGGCTTCCTTGACACGCATTTTATGACACGCTTTGCGCGTCATAAAATACGCGTCATTGTTCGCGCGTCAAGAAGAAGATGACGCGCATTTTGCGCGTCAAGAGGATTCTTGACCCTGCCTTCCTTGACGCTTTTTTGCGCGTCATCTGGGCCCTTTCTTGACGCGCAAAAAGCGTCAAGAAAGGCTATTTTTGTAGTAGTGACACCAATAGACTACACCTACCCGCCGAGTTAAGTAGTGTTCATAATTCCTTTCACGTCTGTAATCAGAAGAAGTGTTTATCCCATGAAACACTCATCGTCCCGCCTGACGAAACTCAAGTTGACGAACCCCTTCACTTCATAGAAAAACCCGTAGAAATCCTTGACTGCGAAGTCAAAAGATTTAAAAAATAGCCGCATTCCCATTGTAAGGATACGTTGGAACTCTCGATAAGGCCCAGAGTACACCTGGGAACGTGAGAATCAGATGCATCAGAAATACCCCGGTCTGTTCGACGATGTCACTTGCACCAGTACTCAGAACTAAATTTCGGGAGGAAATTCTTTCAACTGGGGGAGAATGTCACAACCCGTCCGAAAATACCGGGTCAAACCTATACTTTAACTATATATATATACGTATATACATGTGCCTAACGTGAACTAGTAGTAATATTAGTAAATATTGTGCACGTAAACGTCCACCCTTGACAAATTCCCACGTTTGTATTGGAAGAACAAACCCATAACAATATCAAAAGTTCACCACAAGATCGGTGGAACTTTAATAACAAGAAAATTTGAGAATATAAAATGACTTTTATATTTTACCGAAACAGTGTCGTGAGAAATCACGCCGACACTCGACAAGGTCTTTGAGCGAACATTTTATTCAAAACTCTAGTTAATTTTAATAGTATAAAATATTCGAGCTCGAAGCGGATCAAAACAGTTATTTATTTTCTGAACGCGGTACGCGAGCAAATAAAATAAATAAAACTAAAATTTCTAAATAATTAATTTACGACTAAAACAATAATTGTTTAACAATATTAAAGCCTCGTAACTAATTTAGAAACCTGTCTCGACCAAAGCGGTAGGACGATTCGGTATGAATCGCCCGTATACTGAATTGGGCCCGACATGGCCCAATAACGTGAAACGAACGAACCTAGCCCAAAAACATGACCCGACGAGTCAACCGACAATATAAAACTCAAACATATCGATCCCGACTAATTTTGGTGAATAACAAAACAAACCGCGTGAAAATCGAAGAAAGCCCCGCATACCGGCCTGACACGAACTATACCGGCCCGACAACCGTTTTTACAAATTTTAAGCCATTCAAAGTTTCAGTCAACTTTTTAATAATTATTTTATGAAACGTTATATTTTTATATTTCATAATTTCATAAAATATCCGGGTGAAGTTGTTAGTTTTTATAAAACTAATACCACCTAAATATCTAACCACTAAAATATCTAACTAACTCATGCTCTAACCTAGGTTAGTCTCCTAACCTAACCATGGTTAATAAAATGTCTAGTAAATCTTCCAAAAGATTTAAACATGTGGGATTTAGTACAATACCACCATCACCCCAATACCACCCTAGCACACAACCCCCATTACAAAACCACTCCACCATTTCTTTTTCTCCTCACCGCCGACCGAACACCACCACCGCCTCCTCCCTCACGCCGCCGGATAACTACCACCACCATTACAGCCTCCTGCTACCGCCGTCCCGTCCGTCGCACTGCACCCCAGCCGTCGCCACAGATCCCTCGGCTCCTCCTACCCCCGTCGCAACTGTGAGCCACCACCACCATCCCCATCACCGTCGACAATCATCATCACCACCATCATCATCATCGTTGAACACCACCACCGTCATCATCGTCTCTGACCACCATCATCAACTGTCGCCACCAACACCGATTACCACCGCCACCTTTTACCACCGTCACCATTTCTTGTAGCTTGCTAGTCGTAAGCTTCTAAGACCCATTTCCTTTCATTTCTTTGATTTAAAAGTTCACCCAAAAGACCCATTTGAGTCTTGATGATCCAACTCGAATTCCGGGTTAAAAACCCACATAAAATGATGAATTTTCTTACTTTCTTTTTACATTTATTGAATCGAACTGCAACGTGATGCTCTCGGGGCTTTATATTGTCACATTGTGGGTCTCGTGGTTAGAAAAACCGGGTGATGAGCCGAATGGTATACCCACAAGTATTTAAACCCGAGATTGATTCACGAAATTGTTATGATTTTATGTTAGTAAAAATGGTCATCCGAAAGCCTAAAATGTTTATACAAAGTTAAAAGAAATCATTAGATTTCTTAAACACTAATAAACACTTAATAACTAAAAAGAAATGGTAACTTATACTTACCTCATTTTTTTTTACTAAACGTTGACTAATTAAACGAAGTCAAATATAGCAACTATCTAAGTTTAATCTTATACTTATGTTATTATTGTTAACCCGAGCTTAAACGACATTATATGACTTGATTTATTGATGAAATGAACGACATGAAGAAATGGTTTAGAACCTATTTACAAGCAGAACCTAATGAATTTTTTAAAAAATGTTAGTCACTTTTATAAGTTAAAAATTGATCAAAAGGTTTGATAAAAGACTTATATTATTTTTCCAAATAAACAAGAGATCTTTGTTTAAAAATAACAATAGAAATTTGCAACGATCGAACGAAGTTAACCAAACAAACACGACGAACCAAAACTCTTTCGATCTTATTTCGTCGCCATGGCTTAACTATATTTTATGCCATATTTCATTCAAAACCTTATTTTTTCTAAAACTTTGAACCATTCAAGTGTTTGTTAAAAAATAAATGTTTTGAGTAATCAATCGGTTTGAAAGAAAAGTTGTATAACTTAAACCATTGGAAAACTTTATCAAACAAAGTTCTCGAAGCCGCAATAATAATAGTACCTACTATTATAACATGCTTCAAAGTAACGACACAAATATAAGGAAAATAAAACATTTATTTTCACGAAGTATATATATGTTCGAACTCGAAAATAATAAACTAACTTTATTTTCATTAAAGTTCCATCGTAAAGTTATTAACTTCCTTATGACTAAAACTATCAATGTTTTCTTACACAAGTTATAAGAATTATTTGAATAGTAATTTTTAACTTATACGTGTAGTTACTTATCAATAACTACGAACGTAGGACCAACTATGAATCAAACAACAGAGTAAATAATACATATTATTTATCGCAATGTTTGAGGTCTAAAATAAATATATATGTTCATATATATTCTTACAAATCTTTAAATAATTATTTACTTCGAATCTATAGCAAGTCTAAATATTTATACAACTAATAAACGTTACGAACGTGTTTTCCAAACATACAAACGGGAACAAGTTGTCAAGACTCGACCAGGATCATTAGGTAACAGAACGTTATTCAAACTAAACCAAGGGACTAAATCATGTCTATTAGGACATCGGTTACTTACAGCTCGTCTCAGCTATCACGATCATTCACCTGGAACAGGTAAGTCTGACGACCCCTTTTTTTTAAAACTGTTTAAATACTATGGGGGAGAAATCATGATCAAACAAATCTTTTTACTTGATATTATGGTACAATTGTCACACCTTATTGATTATATGTTCTTTCATACCCCTTCATAGTAATTTTTTATACAACATATTGCTACAAATCCCACCAACAATTGATTTCAATTAGTTCATGTAACGAAATGATAACTAGTGAATACATCTATTTGGGTTGACAACCCTGCCCTATCTGGTCACTCTAGTTCTGTCTCCATGCATACACGTCTAGGGGTACATGTCAATTATTCTACGCCATTGGTATTTCTTAGGGGAAGTTACCATAGGTGGGTAAATATGTTAGTGTTTGAAATCAAGGAACAGGTAGATCAATGCAACGACGAGTAAACCATTATAATATCTTGTATATCATCAACTGTTTTACAAATACATTTTGTAGAGTCCTAAACCTATGAACTCACCAACATTACGTTGAACCTTTCAAACTCATGTATTTCTCAGGTAACTAAGATCGCTCTCGGTGTGCAAATGGGAAGTCATTGTCACCTTTTACTATCTAAATAAATCATGAACAATCGTATTTCTTATCGTAACGTTCTCGTTTCAGTAGTGTAAGACAATGTTATCTTTTATACAATCCGCTGCATCTTTGATAACATAGGTTTTCAAACGTAAACAAAACTGATAGAGGTTGTTCCTTGTATCCACGACTATGACCCCATGACGTCACACGCCCACGTAATCGGGAACATCGGGGTGTGACAGATTGGTATCAGAGCCGTGGTTATAGTGAACTAGGAAACAAAAACAAAGAAACCTAGACTATAGCCCGCTCTACGAGACTTTCATTTGCATACAAGACTCGCTACCAACATCATGAGGTACACAAATTCAAACACGTGTCATAAACTTATGTGTAGCTTTACTATTATTTATGTGTATATTTACTGCTTTACATGCATATATATATATATATATATATATATATATATATATATGACTGCTACTGACATTATGTTGTCTTGGAACATGTATCGCAGAGATGACTTCAGAGCAAGTCGTTTGCATATGTTCCGGGGCAAAGCATAGTGCATCTACACCTTGAAATTGTAAAACAGTTCATCAAATTCATAATCAAGTTCGGATTTCTCAGTTGGTGGTTTTGCTGGATGTTTTTCATTTGATTTTTTAGACATTTCCTTCATGAGCGAAGGATAATCAAACTTCTCTCCAGATATTGCTTGAAAAGATGGAGTATTTGTGATGATTGTGGGAGAAGGAACCTGGTTGAATTTCAAATTTTTATCTAACATTTGACTTTGTTATGTTTTATACAAAACGTTTGTAAATGCCAAAGAACCTTTAGAATTTTCCAATTTGTTTGTCAAATCCAGAATTTCAACTTTTAAATCAAGCACATGTTTATGTGTCTCAACCAGCTCCTTTTGGGCTGCCACAAGCATATCAGACTGTTTACCAAATTCAAATTTTTGAACTCATAAACGTTCATGTAAAGTCACCAATTCCTTAGTGTCTCTAACCTTTTCTTGTAAATATCAATATCTGTTTTAGCAACAGATAATTGATCTACCATTTCATTCTTCTCATCTAACAACTCAGCATTTGCCTTTGCTACTTTACTACATAACTCACACAAAGAAGAATTGGCTATCTTTTGAGTATCAGTCATGAGAGCCACAACTGATTCTGTCAAAGCATTTCTCTTTAACGCTGCATTCTCAGACTACAGAGTTTTGTTGTCATCAACCATCCTTTGTAGCTCCTCTTGTAATGTGATAATATTCTCAGCAGCTTCAAGAGCAATTTTGTGGGTCTTCTCATACTTTTGCTGAACAAGATAGCTTTTCTAAAACAAGGCTTCGAAATCATCAACCGCTTCTTTCGCTTGAGCCTTAGCTATCACTCATCCTTTGATCAATGCTTCCTGATCTTTTATCAAAATTTCTAACTCTTTCTTCATTAGTAAAATTTCATCAGAATTAGAATCAGATACAGAGTTCGCCATAAATGCAAATTGAGCATTTGCAAATTGATTTGTAAATTCTTGACTACCTTCTGATACATCTAATAAGTCATTAACTTCACTGCCTTCTGAAGTTGTATCAGTCAAAACATCTTCATCCTGCACATGTTTAACAAGCAAAGCTTTATTGATTCACAAAGAGATATAGTGTAGAGAGAGAGAACACACTCAGTTACATACACTTAAGAGATATGAATGATAGAACTAGAACTAACTATCTCTAACACGAACTATTTATAGGTGCAACATATGAACCTACGTACCATCTGGTACGGACGTACCAATTGGTCCGGCGTACAATTTGGTACGGCCACCAATATGTTGCCACTAAGACTCCCAAAGATGCTCTAACCTAGATACAATACACGAGACACAAGGTAGCATATGAATATGCTCTAACAAACTCCCCCTTAACGTGTAGTGTATCTAGCTATCTAGCTATCTAACTAAACTTCAGTCTTCAATCTTCGGAATAGTTGCATCTGATCTTCAACTTGAAATCTTATCAGAAATAGAGCTTGCATGGCTGGATCAATCTTGAACATTCTTTGAACATCAAGATCCACTTGTGAAAGATATTACATACTCCCCCTTTCACCATGCTTGAGTCTTGTCACACAGAATAACGTGCAATTTCAGAAGACAGAAACATGACTTTCTTTTTCTTTTGAAATATAATTTAATCTTGGCGCAAAACTTCTCTTCGAGAATCCAAGATATAGTTTTGAAATCATAATTTTGTATCTTGTATCGATCGGTCGAAAACAAATAAGAAACAAAATCTTTTTGGGTTTTTGAAACTTTATATCAAAACACTCCGAAAATCCTTTTGATTTTTCTAAATTTATGCTAAAACACACCTAAAATCTTTTTTGAATTTTCAGATATGAAACATAAATGCAATACATAAATGAAATACTAAATCACACACTATTTTTGTCTTTTGCGAGAAAGATCACAACTTGGGATCATATTAGTCATAACATGCTGAACTACACTTCAATTTCAATTACTTCAGCACACAAGTCATGTCGATTGCTGGTTTAATTTGTCCATCTTTAACTCAGGCACAATCATACTCATACCATCTGGATATGTTTTGTATTGATTAGATTGCTTTGACCAGTGTACCCCACACTATCAGTCATACTCATATATGTATTTGCTTATCACACTTTGTGATTTCATTTGTGATGTGATCACATAATGATTGTATTCATGATTTAGTCAACTGTGTTCCATGCAAAAAGAAATAAGAACGTTAAATCGTCTACCTTAAGGTCGATCTTTCGATACGTAGATAAGGCCTCGGATTTAACAAAATAAGAAAATAAAACAAGTTGAAATTGTATAACCCAACAACAATCTGGTCGGTACTCCTGTACATGCAGAGAAAGTCCAATGAGTTATACGAAACACCAAAGAAAATAAAGCAGAACGTCAAACGAACAACAATCAGGTCGGTCTTGTGGACACGCAGAGAAAGTCCGATCGTTTGACAAAATAAAGAAAATCAAACAAGTTTAAATCTTTGCAAAATAAACACATGTATACACAGTGACTTCTCATTTTTCTTTTTCGCATATCATTTTCTTGATATCTTGAGATATGCATCAAGATGTTGTCCACTTGGTCAAGCATTAGTAGTTAATGTGTTTATCACATCTGAATACTTTCTGATTTAATGTCAAGCCTACCAAGCACATCGAGCAATGATCTTATGACTTTTTCATCTATTTTATCCATGAGTCAGACACGTAAGCCAATGTACCATCATTTCCCAACCATGTCACCTCAATTTCTCATTTTTCAATGTTTTTGTATTTTCTGTTTTTCAATGTTTTTTTTATATTTTTCCATTTTCTTCCCCTTAAAATGAAAAATCTATTTTTGGATTTTCATTTTAACAAAAACCCAAAGACACTATCTTTGATTTTTCAATTTTCTCCCCCTAAACTACATACGGAATGTAAAAGAAAGAAAATTAACCAATCGATACGGATACCTTTTACGTTTAGCTTTCAGAACATTCAGTTTGAAATTTGATATTTCTTGAAATTTAAATTAAAAACACAGAATATTCTCCATCAGCAACTTTTTCAATCACCAACGGGTCTTTTAGAAGTACATGCACACTGGTTTTAAAGAATTAGTACTCAAATGTAGAAGCACACAGCTTCCGGTCGACAAGTACCTTCCACAAAATCAGTAGCAACCGGGCTGAAACGTCATCTTGTGATGAATCACCAACACTAGAATCACTTTTAAAAACTTTTTTACTTTTCGATTTAAAAAATGAAATTAGTGAGTCAGTAAAAATTCTTCCTGATTCATCAATTATTGTGGCAGTTACAGGACAATCTTGGGCCATATGTCCCTTTCGGCGACATTGGTAGCACAAACGATATGATCGTTTAGAATGTAGCTTGTCCTGAACTGGATGACATGTAGACGAGAACTCAGTATCATCAGAAATATCATCAAAAACTTGAAATTGATTAGAATGTGCCCATTTAGATGTAGGACTTTGATGTGTAGCATTAGAACCAGATGAAGAAGATTCTTTTGAAAAACTTTCAGATGAAAACTTCTTCTTTTGCTTTCCCCCAACTCCCTTCTCCATGGTACAAATAAACACCCGGGTCAGATGATATATTTGACCTAAATCTGTATCCTTCTTTTCCTTCTTAACCTTCTTTGACATGTTCTTCTTCTTTTCCTTCTCAAATTGCATACACTGACTTCCCAAACCTGAACCTTTATAGCCTGGTAACTTTGTCAGATCAACTTGAGAACCCGAGGACCCAACTTTAGCCGCTTGATTAAATGAAGCTTTGATATCTTTTAATTTGTTAGCTTCAACCAGCTTTGCAGCAACAACTTCTTCATGCAATTTCTTTTCATCTTTCTTAATCTTTTCACCAGTAGAAATAACACCTTCTTCTGACATAAATCCACTAGAAACAAATGATGGTGGTGTTTTATCAACCAAACATTCCTCCTTTTCTATCACCTTCTTTGATTTCTTTGATGGCTTTAAGTCAGAATTTTCAACAACCAATTTAGAATAATCGTGCTTTGTATTTGAAGGACTCAAACCAACAATAGCTTTCATTTGAATCACTAGATATGGTATTTGATTAAAATCATCGCCTCCAAACGCCTTCTTGTAATTATCATCCTGACACAAATAACTTGCAAAAGAATGAGAATTCTTTAAATTATGCAATTGAAGATTGAGATCTAAGATTTTAATTTTCAAATCTGCTATTGTCTTTTGAGCTTCAGCAACAATCTTTTCTGACTGAATCAATTTCTCAGATGTGTTGTTAACTAAAGACTTTTCTCTTCGCATACCATCATGAGCAGCAAGCACTTCTTTTCTAATTTTCTCCACTCTTTCTTTATAGATCTCAACATTTTTGGTTAACAAAATCTTGTCCTTTTTCAGAGTAGTGATCTTATCTTGCAATTCAGACTGCACAATTTGATATTGAGTTCTTTCAGCAGTAACCACATCTAAATCTTTTTGAAGTTCAACATTAGATGTTTTAAGTGCTTCAACTCTTGCTGTAGATTTTTGGAATAGATTTTCAAAATCTTCACTCACATCTTTAGCTTGAGACTTATATTCTTCAACCTCCTTGACCAACTTTTCATTAGCAGAAGTTAACTTGACAATTTTTGTCATGAACTCATCATTCTCATGTTGAAGTTGTGACTTTTGGTGATCATTCTGAATACAACCTTCTGACAATTTTTGCTGAATATCGGCTAATTCTTCCAACAACACACTCTTTTCCTTGAGTAGATTCTCATTAACTTTGCAAAGTTCATCAACTTCTTGATATTTCTTGACATAATTTTTCAACTCGTCTTCGTTTCTTTTGATTTCAGCAAGTTGACACTCCTTTTCCTTTATCAACTCTTGAATTCGAGTATCATTTTGTGAACAAAATTCACACACTGATTCATAACCACTCACTTCCGTCTCAGAATCACTTGAGTCCACTTGCACAGTAGCAATCAATGCATAATTTTCTAGTGAGTGAACCAAAAATGCAGATTCATCCTGAAAATCTTTAGCCCAATCATAACCTTCATCAGTTTGAGATATCATAGCTTTAACTTCTTTATCTTGAACATTCTTATCAGAAGTACCCTTGTCAGATGACGGTTTAGGACAATCCCGATCAAAATGTCCATATTTGTCACATTTAAAACATTTAATCGTTCGTTTATCCAAACCAAGGTTTCCTCCTTGAAGAATATATGTCTTGCCATGTTTCTTCATGAATCTCCTTCCTCTCTCCACTACCATAGCAAACTGCCATTCCAGATCGAGTTTAGTCAATTGATCTTCATCCAGATGATCTAAATCTTCTCCAAACAAAATAGATTGTCCGTTTTGACTAAAACCCGATCCAGACGAAGATGATATGAAAGCAGATAACAAAGCAGCTAGATCTTCGGTTGCTTGAGCAGGAGTAGACTTAGTTGATGATTTATCAGGAATCGTAAAACTGCAACCTGAAAAATAACCAGAACGTTCAGACTATCCAGCTAGAAAAGCTGTTAATGGTGGATTAACACTTGAATCAGAATGTGATTTTGATTTAGCATTCACAGTGGCTGAATTATCTCCATAATACAATTCTGGATTCTGATTGAGAGCAGGTGCAGATCTTTTCACTCTCATTTCTAACTCACGAGCTTGCAACTTTCCAATTAATTTGTGAAACGACCATTTAGAATAGTCATTATCATGTGTCGGTAAGAAAACATAATTCTCCCAGCTATTCGGCAACGCCTCCAAAAACTTTTCTTTCAAATCCTCATCATCTTTGGTAACTTTGAGTTCTCCAAGTTCACTAAAAAGATGTGAAAATCTAGAAACCAGATCTGAAATACTTTCTTTTTCACAATGTTGAAAGTTGTCGAATTCTTTTAACAAAACTTTCTTTCGACTTTTCTTATACTGATCGTTTCCTGCACATCTATCTTTTAATACATCTCACAAAGTTTTAGAAGTTGTGCAAGTTTTAAATTGATGCAAAAGTTCTCTTGGTAGTGCCATAGTGAGATTTCCGTACGTTTTCTTTTCTCATGCATAAGATTTCCACTCATCTTCATCCAGATCACTTCGCATGACCGGTTCTCCATATTTCTTAGGATACTTGTATTCTTGTTCAATTGGTATCCAAAGATCAACATCAAGTGCATTGAGATATGCTTCAAATTGTTGCTTCCAATAATGATAATCTCCCAACCAAAGCAACTTAGGAACTTTCTGAGTTGTTCCTATCTCGTTATCATAGTTCAACATGGCTTGCATTGATAATTGAACAGCTGAAAACGCTTGATAATCGATCATTTTGAAGTTATGATACCAAACGCAAAAACTTCAAACTCAAAAAACGAAGATCTTCTAAGCGGATTTTCGGGGTCAAACTGGATGGTACAACTAGATCTCGTCGAGACGGTCGTTTTGGCTGGTAATAGCTCTCGTAACTCTTAACAGTTCTCAAGTTACGCCAGTTTTAGTAACAACTACTTTTCTGCCAGCGAACCAGTAGCGGACCAGAATTACCAATGTACCAGATTGACTAGCGTACCAGCAGCGGACCAAATCAAACCAGCGGACCAGAATGCTCAGCGTACCAGTTTGGTACGGCGTAACTGCCAGCGGACCAAACTTGAAGATTGCCTAGCGTACCGAATTCCAGCGGACCAGAAACTGGTGAATATTGCCTTGCATACCAGCAGCGTACCAACGGCGTACCAGCAGTTCTTCGAGCGTACCAACGACGTATCACACTGAAATCGACGGATTTTTCAAATTTCGACTTTTGGGACTGGAATTTGATTCAGTGAGGTGCGAAAACTCACTAGGAACACTCATAAATCATTTTTAACCTTGAAAACACTCGGAATTGGAAGAATAGATGAAAAACAAAGAAAACCTGGATTGCTCTGATACCACTTGTAAAACCACTGACGGATCTTGATACTGCATGATTCGGTAAATCGATAATGAACACGGATGTAAATAAAGCAAAGCTTTATTGATTCACAAAGAGAAACAATGTAGAGAGAGAGAACACACTCAGTTACACACACTTAAGAGATATGAATGACAGAATTAGAACTAACTCTCTCTAACACGAACTATTTATAGGTTCAATATATTAACCTACGTACCATCTGGTACGGACGTACCAATTGTTCCGGCGTACCATTTGGTACGGCCACCAATATGTTGCCACTTTGACTCACAAAGATGCTCTAACCTTGATACTATACACGAGACACAAGATAGCGTAGGAATATGGTCTAACACCAATTATTAGTTTTATCAGTTTGGGAAGCTAGGGCTTGAGTAGAATAATATTTTGAAGTAGAAGCACTCCCTGAATTTGTTGCTATGTACTTATGGTTACTAGAAGAAGAATCAATTTTCTGTGTGGACTTGTGATATTCTTGCTTTTTGGGCTGTTGACACTCTCGTACTAAATGTCCAAAATTTGAACAGTTGTAACACCGCACTTTGGATTTATCGAACCCAATTATGCCACCTGAATTAAGATCTTTTCTTCCAGTCTTCTTCAGAAATCTCTTCACTCTCCATGCTAATTAGGGGTGTGAAAGAATCCGAAAAAACCGACTCGAAACCAAAATAACCGAAAAAACCGAATCCAAATAGAAACCGATGGTTTTGGATTGAACTTTTCTAAAATCCTAAATTTCGGATCGGTTTCGGTTTTAGCTAAAAAGCAAATCCGAAAAATCCGAACTGATCCATTTAATTATTAAAGGGTTTCAAATTTTAATTTTAAAGTTTTATTTATAATCATTAGATCTTTGAGTCTTTAAGATTAGTTCGTTATGCAACTTTAATTTTTGTTTGAATGTCGTTTGAGTGTTTAAGATTAGATCATTAAAGGTTTGTTTGATTTTGGATCGTTATGCAACCTTATCGATCCTTGAGTCTTTGTGATTAGATCATTAAGGATTTGTTTGAATGTATTTGTTTGAGATTGGATCACTTTGCAATGTTATGGATTTTAAAGTTTTATTTTGAAGGATATCAGTAATTAATTAATCTATAAATGAAAAATAAGTAGACCCAATTTAATATTATTAGTTTTTTTTCCAGCCCAAAAATTCATATGGATTTGAATCCCAAAAAACCGAATCCAAACCGTAAAAAACCAAAAACCAAAATCCATGAAACCGAAAAAACCGAATCCGAATGGATTTGGAAATCGTAAAATCCGAAGTTCGGTTTTGAATTCGGTTTTAGCCAAAATCCGATCCAAACCGGTCCATGCACACCCCTAATGCTAACATAGCAAACTGGTAGTTTATGTCCATTAGCTCCAAGTCATCGGGATCTACCTGATCATAGTCTTCCTCAGTGAGCTCAGCATTACTCACCTTTCCAGTAATTACCCCATAGTATGACGGCACTAGAGCAGTCACTAAGGCCATGTAATCTTCAGTAGTATTAACCGACAGAGCAAGTTTGCTTGCATTTATAGTATTACTTGATGGAATAGACAAAGTAAAACCTCTAGATTCATAGTTCTTAGCACTTGACATGTTGCCACCTTCAGATACACTTCCTGCCACAAATGCTGTTGCTGGTGCTGAATATACACTTTTTCCTAATTTACCAGAAATCGTTGCAACATTTTGACCAATGTATACTTCCGGATTTTGCACTTGAGCGGATGTATGATTTACATTCTTCATTTCCAAATCCCGTGCTTGAAGTTTTCCATTCAGTTGCAGAAAAGTCATCCTTGAAAATTCTTTATCGTGTGTCAACAAAAGAACATACGGTTCCCCTTTTTTCGGTAAAGCTTCTAGTAACTTTTCTTTCAATTCTTCATCATCCTTCTTAATACTCACAACATCCATCTCAGATTGCAAATGACAAAACCTAGAGATTAAGTCAGATACTCCTTCGCCATCAAAATGTTTAAAATTTTCAAATTCTTTCCTTAAAAGCTTTTTCTTGCTTTTCTTATATTGATCATTTCCTTCACAACGTTCCATTAAGGCATTCCAAAATTCCATAGAATTCTTGCAAGTTCTAAATTGATGAAGCAATTCTTTTGGTAACGCCATAGTAAGCGCACCATAAGCTTTTTGCTCTCGTGTATAGTTTGCCTTTTTATCCACATTCAGATTGCATTGAATAAGCGAAACACCATTGCTATCAACCGGATAAGTAAATGCTTCATCAATTGCGATCCAAAGGTCACAATCTGATTTCCCGATGTAAGACTTGAACCTTTTTTTCCAATTGTGGTAATCTTCAAGTTTCAGTAACTTAGGAACTTTTTGACTCATTCCAATCTCATTGTCATACTTGAGCAGTGCTTGCATTGATGTTTGAATTGCGGAAAATGCTTGAAAATCCGACATCTCGACAAGTTGTGAATACTGTTTACACGAACTGATCCAAAGTGGAAATTTATTATAACAAGTGATGCGAAGTGGATCCGAAGTGAACAATAGAAACGAAGTGATCCGAACTGATCCGAAGTGAAGAGTGAAGTGACTTGACACAAACTGATCCGAACTGAGTTCCGAAGTGAGATGCGAAGTGGAACTGAACTGAACTGAAATGAAGTGACTTCCGAACTAATATGAAGTGGACTTCACCCGAATGAGAAATCAAACAAAGTAATCCAAAGTGAAATACGAACTATTCCGAACTGTGACTTCTTATGACTTCGTGACGGTTATTTTTCCGAAGTGTCACTTCGGGTGATGGTTATTTTTCTGAACCGGATGTTCTTGACGCGAAGTGATCCGAACTAACACGGATTTTGGACGTTTTTCGAACCGAACGATTTGGACAGACCAAAACCACTTGAAAGAGCGTGTGCATATGGATCGTGCTTAGACTCGAGTCATTTCAATAACGAAAACAATCAAACGATGTAAATAAACGTAATCTTCTTTTGATACAGACATACTAGAAGTCAATACAAAGATTACAGAGCTCTCAAACTTTCACTCTCAGAAAAACACACTTAAGAAAAACTCTTATGAAATTCTACAAGCAAAAACGTATTTATACTAAATACTATTACCCGAACTGGACAACTACACAAATTGGCACTTCGTGTCCCACTTCATGTCAGTTCCTGTTAGTTCGGGTCTAAAAGGTAGAATCTTCATTTCTTCATCTTGTTTCTTCGTTCTGAACCAGCATATTGTCATTCTATGTTCCAACATTGTCTATTAATCACTTGACTGATTAATAGCTCATTGAAATTCTACATCTTGTGATGAAGAGTATCAACAATCTAATAGACAAGGAATTATTTTGAACTTCGAAAATGGGTGTATTTATATAGCACTTAAATTAAGCATAAGAATACTTGATTTTGATCCAGCATTAGCTCAAAGAAGTTAGGATCATCATCCTTGATTATTAATAATAATCATATGGATCATTAATGATTAAAAAATACCATGACCTTAATAATCCTATATTTGAATTTTATACATAAGTAGTTGATAAAATTCGAAATCCCTACAAAGTTAAATTGTTAAACTCTTGAGTCCAAAAGAATTAAGCACCAAGAAATTGAGGCTTAAATATAGGAAACCCTTTTGCCAAAATTACCCTAATTAACCAGATAAATACTCTAATCCATAACTTGACAGCTCAAGTCAAGTACCAAGAAACAGTTCTTTGCCGTTAATTGCACTTGACCATAAAATATACTTTTAAAATCCTTATGGATAAATGTTCCATCCAAAAGAAAGGAAGCAATTCCTTTAAGTGTTGGACTATAACGGAACATGAAGTATATGATGATAAGCTTGAAGAAATTCAAGTATAACAATATAGATACCACATTACCTGACCAACAAGTTGTTGCCTTAATCAGAAAATATGAGTTTTATTCTGACCAACCAATTGTTGCCTTAATCAGAAACATGTAAACATTCTTCTGACCAATTGGTTGTTGCCTTAATCAGAAAATGTGAGCGTTCTTGAAGGAAATGGACTTGAATGGAACCTAACATTCTTTTGGAAGAATATTCCATAATCCATTATCTAAAGAATAAAACGTGAATCTATATCAGATGCGTGATAGATGATTCAGTTTCATGAAGCTAAGATATCAATTATGCACTAGATTGCATAAATATTCAAACCCATAATCTTGCAGATTAAGTTGGTCTAACTAGTAGACCGAGAGAGGTTTAAGCAAAACTGTTTGTGAATATCCTAAAGGTTTGAACTGATAATCTTAAAAAACGCTAAATCTATAAAAGGAAAGTGGGAGCAGTTTAATAGTAATCATGTTTGTGACAATGATATGTTGCTTAAGGTAGTTTGATTTAATCAATCAAATTAAACAATGGATTTAATCATTGGATGATTATGAAGTTACTTGCGTAAATGTAGACTCTGGATAAAGATCCACAAAGATAAGTTACTTCTAGGGCTAGTTCAAAATCATTAGGAACTTGAACGAATGAGTATAATAAAGAGTTATTATGTGGATGTCACTGTAAACGGTTACACAATGACACAATTAGAAGTTGTAACACCCACGCCCGTTTAAGATCCACTTTAACTTACTTGTCATTAGGTCCCAGAAAGTTAATCATTAACTACATACGTTTATCCATATTACCACATTAAGGCATCACCATCTTGGTGTGCCTTTCAAAACTATAGGGTTTAATGTATATTTTGACCACAATGGCTTCTAGACAACTACTATAGTTTAAGCACAGAATACAATTTATTGGGGGATAGTTCTGGTTGTCATGAAGATCCTATGAGATATTTGAATGATGATCCCGATCAAGATGATCCTTAAGGGAATGTTGGTGGAGGATCAGGCCCGACTGGAACTACTGGTTCAGGTGCTGGGACATCTACTTCCCAGGGGGAGAAGAATTCACGAGAAGCTGTGCCAATAAATTTAATCCCGTCGAATCAAGCGGCAACAAGTTTGGGTGAATCTAAACAGATGTTGCAGACGCTAGAAGATGGAGAGTTTGTTGGTGATTTGACGGCTGAGCAATTGCAAGCAGTATTTGATCTAAATGATGAAGAGATGAGGAGGGTTTCTGAAACAGTACCAAGGAAATATGAATCGTCTGAATCAGAATCTGATGAAGATGTTGAAGATATATTTGATGAGGAAGTTGAGGTAGAAGATATTACTGAAGAAGAGTATCCAGACCTATACTCAAATTTCAATAACAATCAGTCTGGTGATGATTTTGAAGTGTTTCCTGAAGAAAAAGGTTCTGAGGCTGAAGAAAGATTAAAGAAAAAAAAGCAGAAAAACCTGAAGACTCGGTTGCTAAAGAGGTTAAGGAACAAGAACAACGTTGGGCATTTGATGAATATATGAAGACGATTCATGCCAACTACATTCCTCCTCCGAAGCCAATCAAACAAAGATCGTTTGTCAAATTCAAGGGTCAAGCTTCAGGCGATATTATCAGCTGGATGTATTCTGATAGTTTGAAGTGCTATGGGATTAAACGTCAACACGGAATTCAGTACTTTAAATGTGCTAGTGATTTCAGCAGTTTACCAGTTTGGGATGTTCGAGAGCTGACTCAAAAGCCTTTTTGCAATTATGGCACTGATTGGAAGGGTTTTTACTTAAAGAAGACTATTGAGAAAGAATGCCGAGAAGGATTTCAATTTTTGGATCCTAAGAAACCCAAAAGGCATCGATCTCGAACAAAGATTCATGAGAGAACTAGAAAGAAGCTGATAATATTAGTGTTCAAGAAAAACCCTACTGTGATGAAAAAGATTCCTCTGATGAAGATGGAGTTAGATTTCATTAAGGAATTGACATGGTGGTATTACAATGAAAAAATTAGTGAAGCTGTGATTGTGCTGAAAGAAGAAAACAGGGTTGTGAAAGTGTATGATCCAAAGTGGCTGATCAATCTGTCTAAGGCTGATATAGATGTGCTGTATCACAACAAGATCTTGTATCATCCTGACTATACGAAGCAGGCGTTGCAATTTCAAAGGATGATACGAATTTGTTTTGCTTTTAACATCTATGTCGGGCATAATCATGAACTGGTATGGACTAATAAAGAACGGTCCAGCATTTGCCAAGGGGGAGTTTGTTGATACATCATGTGGCAACGTGCTGGATCAGACAAAGACTTGAAGATTTCAACCTTTTTGCTGCTGGCCGAACTCTGGCCGAACCCCGACCGAACCTTGGCCGAACCTCGGGTTCGGACCAACATAGGAGTTCGGACAGTCGATAGTTATAAATAGGTTGTTAGCTTTGTTATTTGTAACAACTTTTTGAGAAGTGTGTGTGTTTCCAAAGTGTATTTGTTATGATTCTCTCTGTAACTGGTCTTGTTATTGAATGAGAGATTGAACATGTTATTTACACGTTTGTTCACGTTTCTATTACATGATTGATGTCGAACTGATCCGATCCGTACGCTCCAGCGTTTTCAAGTGGTTTCAGAGCCAGGTTTCGATTCTACATCAATCGTGTAATAGAAACGTGAACAAACGTGTAAATAACATGTTCAATCTCTCATTCAATAACAAGACCAGTTACAGAGAGAATCAGAACAAATACACTTTGGAAACACACACACTTCTCAAAAACTCGTTACAAATAACAAAGCTAACAACCTATTTATAACTATCGACTGTCCGAACTCATATGCTGGTCCGAACCCGAGGTTCGGCGAAGGTTCGGCCGGGGTTCAGCCAGAGTTCGGCCAGTAGCAAAGGTTGAAATCTTCAAGTCTTTGTCTGATCCAGCACGTTTCCACATGATGTATCAACACAATTCCCAAAAAAATCCATCTTCAATGTTCGGTTCTTCAAAACTATGCTTGATCACATGCTCGGCCCACCCGGTTCGTTACCTACCACAGTACCAGTAACACGTTAGTAACTGTGGTGATTAATACCACTTATAATATTAAACAAGTGATTAGTAATGCAGGAAACAACAATAATCGACATTTTTGGATGAAAGCACCCCTCGCGTGTCGCTAGGGTTCCTCGCGTACCGCGACACTTCTAAGCATATCGTTTGGAACTCCTTTGGTTCCAGGCGATACGCCTGGAATGTTTTTACCCGGGCTTAAGCCTGGATTTCCCCTGTTCCATACTTAGTTTATTTTCTGCAATTTTTCCAGTTTGCTCCAATTCCAAATGTTATAATTTCCATTACCAATTCAACCAAAAACACATCTAAAAATAGGATTATATCAACATTACGACACAACGAATTGTTATGGCGTTTAATCTCCTGACCCGTTAACCTGTTAAGGCCAACCCAGACTAACATTCAACATAAATCTTTATAAGAATATTCTACTAGCAAGTTCTTATTGTCACAACTATCATCACATGAAAATTCAAGGCTAAGTCGCCTAGAGGATCATAACATACTTCATATCAATACATATTTAAGACTAATCACCTAGATATGGCATATGCTACCTATCCAATTAGTTCAACATATCATCCAACAACAATTATTATTAATGGATGCCAAGATCCCATCTTTCACTTCAAAGTGTAGGGAGATCATCACCCCCGTCACTCCAAGTGTTATAACAACATTATGGATCAAAGATCCCAACTTTTATTTAGAAGTAGCCATTGACAATGCGATTACCACTTCCATCTACAACATGGGCAATTAAAATTAACCAATTTCAATCTTATTATGTGCCACATCCGTTCCTAAATCATGTATAAAACCTCCGACTAGATTGTCATGTCTCCAACTACATGTTATCTCAAATAACCACAAAATCTTGTAACAATATAAAACAACTTGTGTTACCTTATCAAGCTTTAGCTTTCCCCTTACTTGCTTGGTTGGAGCCTTCACCTTCTTCAACTATAGATTGGTGACAACTTTAGTACAACAACTAAACTAATTACATTATTTCATCATGTTATACACAATTAATTCAACCCAACATATGCATTCAACAATTACGCGTCTTGCAGGCATTTTATCGAACTAAGTCCCGAAAATGGTCCGAACGCGATATCTAACCTCGATTGAGAGTGCGGAATCCAAACAATCGAGTGATTCAAGTATAATCGAAAAGTATTAAGAGGAACAACTAAAAATAGTGAAACACGCAAACCGATTGGAAGAACACTTGATTAGAAACCTTGGTTGCAATACACAGGATCGAAATTCTCTATGGAGAATTTCGATAATCACCTTGAACCCTTCCCACAATGAACAACCTACTCTAGTGATTAGAGAGTTCTATTTATAGGAGATGACCAACTTGACAAACAAGTCATCCTCCTTGCCCTAATTAGCTTAAAATTCCCGTATTGGACCATATAAGCCCAATAAACTCCCTCTAAACACTTTCTAATTGAGCCCAAACACCTCTAAAATGGCCTAGTGACCTAATATACCCATAACACAACTAATTTTAACCTATTCTATCACATACGCCTTCAAAATAGTCTGCCAATAAACTATTTAATACACAAGCCACAAATTATTCCCTTATAATCTTCCCCTTGGCTTGTGATATTAAATGTCTTATACTTTCAATCTTCAGACTTGCAGTCTTCTCCTTGGCTTGAACATGGTTTGATGAAGATTCTTTTCTTTTACAATCTTCATTGGGCAGCATGTGGGATGTTTGATGGCTCTTCTCTCTCTTAATCAGCATCAGCTTGAACTTCAAATGATAAACACGTAATCAGAGGAGGATTCTCAAATACTTGCTTCTTCTTGGAAAATGTGGAGTACTTGCTGAGTCAGTAGTAACTGTCTTGACTTGACATTAACTTCAGAGGATAAATTTTGAAACCTCTGTTTTGGCATTCTTGAATGTAGATCTTGAAATGACGTCATTTAGCTTCCCCTCAACATGCGAGCAGTGTCTTTTGAGTCTTTGGAAGCTTTACTTGAACAACCAACAAACTTCCCCTAAGCATAGGGTAAGTCCTTTTCCGGCTGGTTCTTCAACTTGATCAGTAGCAGAGTTCTTGCTTTGGTCAACTGAGTCCTTGACCTTCTTGTCCATGAGTTCTCTTTTCCACTTAACCTGTCATGCACAACATGGAACAAACACTAACCAGCAAATGATGACTGGTTACTGGGTTAGCAGGAGATCGACATAATTTAACACAAACCCTAAAATTAATTACGGGTTTCCTTTAAATAATTCCCCTGAACCCAATGACTCACTTCACATTTTCTCCCCCTGAGATTCTGGACGGGTGATACTTTCTTGCACAAAACCCATAAAAATTATTAAAACCTTTAAATTAACCTGGCCATTGTTGAAAAATAAACAATAAAAACTTAAGATAACTCAAAAAAAATAATAAAAAACAAACATACCAAATTACTAAACGACAAGGTGTTATTTGAGATCAAACCGTATGAATCTGACCAAGGAACCATTTTCAGCTTCGGTTACTCGAACACGTCCAGGTGATTGCCAATATACTGATCCACTTTAAACTCAAACCCTTTTCTTATTCAGGTTGTTTTTCTTTTTATTATCTTTTAAGGTGCATTAATTATGAACAACAAGTGGGTTTCAACAAATCGTAGGTACATGTTATTGCACACTATCAAACATATAAATTCCCTACAACATATTTTCACAACCTGAACCAGAAGTTTGAAACTGAGCTCGAGACTTGGTTGAGAAGAGAAAGAATAGATCACATAGATTTTTTGGGTATAATATACAAGTCAACTGAATTTTTGATAATGTTCTCATCAGTGACAAAGGCTGAGGGTTTTGGACTCTTGAGGATCTCTTTTGATGTGCTCTTTGGCATCTTTTGGGTGTACATTATTTTTAATTATTTTTTTTTAATTTTAGATGATCTAGAAGTACGTATGTATGGAAAACTCCAGGTCATTGCTCACGCAAAGCAGAGGAGAGCCTTACATACATGCAAAGCATCCCCAGGTCATTGCTCACACAGAGCAGAGGGGACACCGACTTGTTGAGCTCAATTTCACACTCTTGGAGACAAGCGTGTGTATCGGGAACTTAAACATGCAGTCAAATAAAAATGCAATTAACCTAAGTGCCGTTACCCAACAAACCGTCATATGTTATCTTTAAGTGTGTAACGCATACCTTTTCAGATTTAAGAGCCAAGCCTACCAGCATATCACCATAGATCATGTCTTTCACATCTGCCTTACACGTGTCAGCCATCTCCAAGACGAAAATTTATTTCACTTCCTCCCTCCTCAAGCAACCAAACAAAAGATTAAAAATTAAAAAGCACAATTTTTGAGGGGTCAACTAAAAAGCACAATTTTTGAGGGGTCAACTATTTCATATTTTCTATTCTTCCCCTTGCTTTTTGAATTTTAAATAGCAACATTTTTTTTAACCTTGAACACACTAACACATCACTAAATAACTACTATAACTAGCCAAGCTAACCTTCAAAGTTGATCTTTTGAAAAATTTCATAAATGGGTTTTGTTTAATGCACTACCATACTTCACATCAAATTAGCCAAGAAACAACCAATTCAGACAGTACCTTGTTAATTTCACTAGATTTACCTCTTACCAAAAGAGCATCCCTACTATTGATAATCTACATGTCATGTAGTTGAGAGATGCCTTCTATCCTGTCCCTGGAACAATCACTTTCAAAAACAAATAAGTTAATGGAAGTCCTCCTTGACTGTTCCTGCACAAGGTAAGAGATCAGTTAGCCATAAGTACCCAAGACATTGTGGTTCTGGGTATACCTGAAGAGTCGGTGAAATAAATTTCTTTTAAAAACATTCCCTTGGTAACATCAGGGATTGGTGGTGTGGCTGCCTTGGTTGGACTGAGAATGTCCTTTTTGTTGACATCTCTGGGTTGGTGATTTTCTTTTCCAAAAACCTGTGGTTTTCTCGGTGGTGAATTTTTAGTTTCATTTTTCTTTAGAAATTTTACCTCTTGAAACTGTTTGGAGTGTTTTTTGTACATTCCAGTAGGCTTAAAAGACAGGTTTACCACCTTTGAAACATTCCACCTGTCATCCTTCCTCCAACCATTTGATTTAGCTGGACCAACTGGATTTGGATGGATGGGTGATTTTTAAACAGTTTTGAAAACAGGTTTTGGGGATTCAACAGATTTTGGTCTCTAAGCTGTTTTGAGAGATTTTTGAGATGCTTTGTTTTCTTTAAAAATGGTCTTTAGCCGTTGCTTAGGAGCCTTGGGTTTCTGCTGTACTTTATGACTCTGAGGTGCTTGTTTCTGCACCTTGGGTTTTGATGGACCGGGCCTTGGAGTTGGGTCACTTTGTTTTTGGGTCCTTGGATTGGGTCTCTGATGAACCCTTTTGGGATAATAGGGTTCATAAGGTCGGTATAAATAGTTTCTTGCCACGTGTCCTGGTCTACCACAGACATGGCAAGATTGTCTCTTTGGGTATGCGGGAGCCTGTGGTTGGTTACGCCCAGTGGAAATCCAAGTTGGTTTTGAACAATTTTTGTGGATCCAATGGGTTTTACCATGGGGCTTTGTGGTTAAAATGTACTCCCGCTGAACCGGCTTAAACTGGTCATATGCAGAATTTTGGTCATGACAGTCATTCTTATTTTCAGTAGGTTTCACACCCAACACCCCACCATTTGTGAGTTTGGGACCAGAACCTATGGTCCCTTATCCCTTCTTAAAATCTTAACAGTTCTTAAGGGTTTCACAGGTTTAGCATCACGTTTACCAAAAGTAAAGACACCACAAGCAGACGATTTTGCAAGCAAAACAGACTCAAAAGTTGTGGACTCAGACTTAACAGACGATTCAATTTTTTCAAAATTAAATTTTTTGTGAAAATCATTAGAACTGGAACTCTCAGAAGACTCCTTGCTATGCACTACCCCTGCTTCTTTATTACCTTTATCTGCATAACAAGTAGAACTGTTAGTGGTGTTAGAAACAGGAGCAGAAATTTTAATAGGGCATGCAACAAGTTTCTTTTCTATTTCAGCCTTAGCTTCTAAAGAGGTCTTTGAACTCTCATAGTCTAGGATCATTTCATGCATCAATGGCATCGGTACTGTATGAGTGGATGTTTCATCCTTTACCTCAGTACCGAGACCCAAACCAGAGTGGGCTTTGAGATGTCGCATTCGGACATCTGTGTTGTAGAAAAGAGATCTAGCCTTCATCATTTCTGACACAATCTTATCATTTCGTTCAACTTTAGTTTGAGATGTTTCTAATTTGGTTTTAAGTTGTTCAACCTCTGATTTTAATGTGTCAATTTCTTCATTAGCAATTCTAAGATATGTAGTTTTATCACTCAATTGCCTTTGAAGATTCTTAATATCGACTTTGGCAGCTTCTAGTTTTTCACTTAATGTTTTACTCCTACCTTTGTACTCTCGCATGTCTCTATCAGATAGTTCACGATTTAACGTTTCATTAAAGAACTTACGTTGTCAGTCTTGAGATTCATTAAATGTAATTTGGCATTTAGGGTTAGAACATACCTCATTGTTGTTGATGCATGAAGTGGTACCTGGTAGAATGGATGCCATGAAATTCTTTGAATGAACTTTTAGAGCAAATCAGGTAAAACGGCAAAATCACTATTCAAAGAATAGTGTCAAAAACTTAAAACTGAAAAAACGGAGGCCTTCGGAGTGGAATTTGGAGGTCCAAACGAGCTCCCTTGGACATTAGTCAGAGGTAATTCTGGGGCTCGTTCTCACGGATGTCGTGTTAAAATTTGAGCTTCTAACTCCAAACGAGGCCCAAGTTACGTCCGTTTTAGTGAAACAGTGCGAAATAGTGTTTTTTGCCGCAAAAAGGATTTGGACCGAAAAGTGGGTTTTCAATCGGAAAGTGGGTTTTTGATCGAAAAGGGGTTTTCGATCAGTCAGGGTGTTGGGTCAAAAAGTACTTTTCGATCACACAAGGGGTCAGTCGAAAAGCAGGGTTCTCGATCGAAAAGTATCAGCGGATCGAAAAGTCTCAATGGGGACTTTCTGATCGAAATGGGCTGATCGAAAAGTCACAAGGGGGACTTTTCGATCAAAAGAAGGCTGATCGAAAAGTCACAGGGGGACTTTCCGATCGAAATGAGCTGATCGAAAAGTCACAATGGGGACTTTCCGATCGAAATGGGCTGATCGAAAAGTCACAAAAGGAGACTTTTTGACTCAGATCAACTGACCGAAAAGACACGAGGGGTCTTTCTCGATCACAGGAATGCGACAATAAGGGTTTTTGATCAGAAAGGCTGATGGAAAAGTCTTCTATGGGCTCGAAAAGTCACAGATTTACGAGCAATGGGTCACAGACACTTCTGTCTCAATTCGAAACCTACAAAAAAATCCTTCCGAAACTTGTTAATGCTGAAAATCACCACAAAAACTCAAAACGTTAGTTGTCAAAAGTTCAATCGGATATCGCGAGAGCCTCGAAACTTGCATTTCTTGGCTCTGATACCAATTGTAAGTCCCGAAAACGGTCCGAACGCGATATCTAACCTCGATTGAGAGTGCGGAATCCAAACAATCGAGTGATTCAAGTATAATAGAAAAGTATTAAGAAGAACAATTGAAAACAGTGAAACACGCAAACCGATTGGAAGAACACTTGATTAGAAACCTTGGTTGCAATACACAGGATCGAAATTCTCTATGGAGAATTTCGATAATCACCTTGAACCCTTCCCACAATGAACAACCTATTCTAGTGATTAGAGAGTTCTATTTATAGGAGATGACCAACTTGACAAACAAGTCATACTCTCTCCTTGCCTAATTAGCTTAAAATTCCCGTATTGGACCATATAAGCCCAATAAACTCCCTCTAAACACTTTCTAATTGAGCCCAAACCCCTCTAAAATGGCCCAGTGACCTAATATGCCCATAACACAACTGATTTTCACCTATTCTATCACATAGGCCTTCAAAATAGTCCGCCAATAAACTATTTAATGCACAAGCCACAAATTATTCCCTTACAAGTTAGTGTGCTTCAAACTCAATCAACTGATTCATATTCCTTTCATGCTTGAACCATCCCTCAAAATGGTTCCTTTCATCAAGTGTTTGCCACATAACATCAATTACACTATCAACATCCAAAATAACCCCCACATAGTTAAATTTTATAAATTTACCGAATCCAACCCATCTCCTACACACCTAATCAAAAATTTAGAAGTGAGTGCCCACCCCAACCCTAAAAAATTTATCAACATACAATTTTTCTCACATGTACCCTAAATTTGTGATTCCAAGGTGGATAATATACAACATACTACTACAATTATGCATCAATTGTAGCTAATAACAATCACCTACTCAAGACATGAACAAATCAACTTACTTGGAGAGGATTCTATGGAACAAAGGGGAGTATAATAGTCAAGAATTCCTTAGGCCCCTAATTTCGACCCCTCCTTCCTTGAATCACCTTTCAAAAACATCAATTTCTAGCTTGGGAGTGAAAATCACAGCTTCCCTTCTCCCTCATGTCACGATTGTAAAACTGGTCTGGGTATTCCCAGACTTGTTTCTGACCCATTAATTACAATTCAGCCCCTACACTCTCTATCTATTATCAACCTTCACCCAAAATCTCATAATTTAACTAGCCCCCTCTACATTCAAAATTTTTCACCACTTAATAGACAACTTATAAATTAACCAAATTGTAGCATATAAGGGGCCTATACCATATTATTATTTAGATGGGTTTAATACATTCAACACAACTTTATTTTATTATAATTAAAACATGGGGTTTTACAGAAGTTTATCATAACAAAGAAATTGTATTGATATAGCCACGTATTTATAGGATATATATAGTATAAATGTGTAAGCCATCTCAAGTGACCTTTACATGAACGACACTATTCATTTAGAGTCTTAGTTTGATTAAGGTGTAATCATTGAAGATGAGTTATGTGATGACACAGACTTATAGTGCACACCAAGGACACTTATTATCACTTGAGCACACTTCACTGTTTAGGAAATAATAGTGGAAGTATAGAAACATTTAATAAAAGACAATTAGCACAGTATCAATATTTGGCTATAAATAACTAGGAAACTATCATTTAGACATCACCTGTTTGATGCAATATCTCAGCACGATAAGTCAAAGTTTGATTTAGTATTTGGGATATACGAACTGTAACAATTATACTTTATTAATTTCGAATATATTTTAAACGGTTAAAACAAATCTTGAGAAGTATACCTGTGTTCGGATTTTAATACGTTTAGTATCCATGAATAGACATGTTGTATTCTCAAAGCTCCATCAGAATCGTGCAAAGGAATTAGATGTTGAAGCGTTATGACTTTGGATTTGAGTTGTTCTACTCTCCAAACTCACATATATCATTTGAGAATAATGCTAGAGAATACATATACATATTATTAAAAAGTGTCCGTGGTCGGTCAGAATCATGAGAACGAATCTGAGATAAGAATATCCTGACTTTAGACTCAAACTATTGACTATCCAAATTCACAGGCCTCATTACAGAATGACGCTAGACGTAATTGGAATCAAATCATCTTCTTTGATTAAATAACAAGAGGAATTTGATTATTTGTAAACTCATTCGTACCCTTAGACTTGAGATACATGTGCTATATCCCGTTTACCAGGTTCTGTTCTTTGATTGTAGTCAACCGCAGTTGCGTAACTGCCGGTCATTAAAGGCTACCTTTGGGAGTAGATATGGAGTTCAGTGGGAGCTACATGTAGTCAATATGGGATTCTTTACTCTTGCACTAACAATGCAACAGTGAGACATCGTGGGCCTCTCGTTGATTTCAAGTGCTAAGTGTAAGGCCTTGCCCAAACTTACAGTGTGTTTGATTGAAACACTTGCAATCGAGATCGAGAAACGTTGAACTTAAGATAAGTTGAATTGTATCTACTCCTTATCGTTCAATTGATGTCGAATACAGAATGGAACAATGACTAACGATATTTACCATAAGTCTAATATCGTGATACTTTGCAACTGATATAACTTGGTTGTCTACTTAAAGTATCAAAACTGGTTAGGGCAGTCATGTGTAGCTAGAGCGCCTCTGTCTGCATCCTACGATCTTGTCAGGATCTGTCCAAGTGGGAGACTATTGGATATTGTATGTCCAGACCCGACCATCTTTAAGAACCCGACCCGGTTATGACCTGTAAGAGCTACACCGAGGGCAAGGAGAACCAAAAACGTTTAATTAGTTAAAAAAAACATTTAATTAGTAAACATTGTTCTGCGAAAATAGAAATGATATGACATTATTATTTATATATTGATATGAATAATAAGTAAATATTTCACATTATTATTAATATGTTAATAATAAAAAGCATAAAATATAATTATTAATTAGTAATAATTATTAATCGGTGAACTACAAATAATAATTGTTATAATTAGTAGTACAAATAATAATTGTTATCATTAGGAGTACTAGATTAAATAAAAAGAAATTAACTAAAGTTAGTTTATTTAATTGGTTTTATATAAAAATGTGGTTGGATAACAGTAATTTAAATAAATCAGTTTTATTTAAATATATGATTATCTAATAAACTGGATGGATAAACGAGAAGGACTTAAATAACCAATGGTACTTTATCTACAATTGCTTAAGGGATAAGCCAGAGAATTAAATAAACCCTTTGTGGTTTATCCATATTAGGGTATCTAGAGTTATAAATAGGAGATCAAAATACAGATTTTGGTTGCACCAGAGATTCTCCTAAACCCTAGATAAATTCTGGCCCCCTTCCTCTCCTTGCGACACCGCCGATCGTCACTAGGCCGCCGCCACCGTCAGTTCTCCTTCAGCCAGTTCCACTGTCGCAACCCACCGACTGCAACTTCACTACGCCGCCGTCAACCATTCGATAACCACCCGCACCACCGCCGACAATCGCCCCTCCCGGCCGACCGCCGCCTGTCCACCGCCATCACGCCAACGTGTCGTCGCCGCGCCGCCACCTCTGTCGCGCCGCATCGTCGATCGAACATGGGTTCCCGGTATCATTTTGCTTTGTTTTCTACAACGATCTAATCGTCACCTGAGCTTGGTTCTCCGGTAAGTTTTCTCAACCCCTAGCGCTTGTCTCGTTGAACCTCGGTGACTCGAACATTTGTTCGACAACCGATCGCTCAAGGTCTAAACACTTTTAGTTTAGATCTATTCATAATATTGATTATGACAATCAGATAAAATTGTTGTCGATTACCACAAGTTTATATGATAAATATATTATTGTAATTAAATATATATATATATATATATATATATATATATATATATTAAACTAAGTTAAATAAAATATGTATGTATATAAATATCGATTTATATATATATATATATATATATATTTGTATACAACTAGTATTTGTGTGGTTGGTCGATTAGATCCTGTTAATATGTCACTTGCTTATTTGCGTTTATTTAGTTTTGTATTTGTTATACGCTTCCGCACTCTGATTTAATTAATGTAATTAAATAAATATTAAATTTTACCCGGTAATATAATTTGTAAAATGGGTTTTAATTAAAATTAAAATTACCACCCGTGACTCGAATACCACTAACAAATTCCAACAGCTATATAGGCTCAAATCCTCACTGAATATGGGGAAAGGGAAAATATAAATTTATCTAAAAATAAAAATGTTTTCTCTCTTCATAAAGAAATATTTCAAAAATTCTGAAATTTTTTATTTAATTCAATGGAAAAGGTTTAAGTCCTCAAAAAGCTTCCCAGGGTTTTCCGTCCCCACACTTAAAATGAACATCGTTCTCAATGTGCTCGTAGGTTTGCAAAATAAGAACAATAGACAAATAAAAAATAGTTTTGGGTTAGGAAAATCAGATAGAGTTTCCTCAGTAACCTGGCATATTTTACCCGTGGAATGGCTACCACATCATGCCATGTGACCTCCCGGTCCCAAGTAATCTATAAAAGTGGCCGGTTACCTGTCAATTGCTCAAAACACAAGATTAAAGCTAATATTATATGAAACACAAACTTCTACTACAAATCTTTTTAAATTACATTTTAATCATCCAAGATCTAATGCTTCAAATGTAAAATAAAAACATTTCAAAATGTTTCCTTCATAAAGGAATGAGCTAACATCCTTTTTGGTCCCTGAGGTTTATCAGATTCTCACTTTTAGTCCAATTTTAAAAAATAATCAATTTAAGGGCCTCACCTTTGGCTTTTTTCTCAATTTTGGTCACCTTCAAAAATTTATCCAAATTAATCGTTAAAATGAATGACTTCACCTTTAGATAGATCGACTTCCTTTTTAAGTTGGTGAATTAGAGTTTAATTTGGACATAAATGCCCTTCATTTTAATGATTAATTTGCATGAATTTTTTAAGGTGACCAAAATTGAGAAAAAAAGCAAAGATGAGGCCCTTAAATTGATTATTTTTTAAAATTGGACTAAAAGTGAGAGAACTGGTAAACCTCAGGGACCAAAAAGGAAGTTAACTGTAAAGGAATGTTCGGATATCACCATCTCAAATCATCACGTAATCAAGATAATCCTAAGCTACTTATTCAAAGTTTCCTAGAAGCTTCTTCTACTCAAGCACCTCACTGTCCGCTGAGCTCGTGCGGGAGATGCACCTCATCGTTTTCATCGCCAAGATTGATGACAAAGTCATCAATGAGTTCGTTGTACAGGATAGGCTCAATGACTAGGATGTTATCCCAACTTCTTTTTCAGGACAAGGAGCATCTGAAGGCAAAAAGACTAGTTAAAGGATCGGTGACAGCCTCTCACTCAGATGGGAGAGAGATCCAGCAAGGAACTAGAAGGCGACCGCCAGGAAGTTGATACGGTCGTTAAGCTCTAGTTCCACTCGTAAGCTCGGTCCAAGTCCTCCCGGAGAGTCATGTCTTGCCTCACGAACGTGGCAATCATTGAGGGTTGACGGTTGGTATTTTTGTTGTTCCCCTTTGAGATTGCCATAACTGAAATTTCAGAAAAAAATCGTAAGCAAACAAAGCTACTAGGCATGGCATGACTCGTGTCTAAGTATCGCACGAGGCTATGCCGACCTGTCGGACAACTTGATTTTTAGCATTTAAAGAGGAAGAAAATCTTAGCTTCCAGGGTGCTTCATGATTTGAATGCACAATGATGCTTAGGGAGTAATAAGTCACGATCTTGGTGTGAGCAATAAGTCATGATTTTGGTGTGAAAATTGGGCTTAAATGGACCAAAATCTTGTTTATAACTTGTGACTTGTTGAACTTTTGCATGAGCATCTATGGGAGCTTAGGATGAACTTGAGTGTTTTTCAAGTTCATGCCTAAAAGAGGAAGGCTTAAGAAGATCAAAATGAGGCAATAGGAATCTTTACCTTAAAGAGTATGTGTACCCTTTTGATTATTTGAAATCCAAGATAGTGATGGTTGAGGAGGATGTGCATTTCAAGTCAAAAGAGGGGGGGGGGGGCTGACTTACAGTTTATACAGTTCATACTGTGCGGCAGGGGTCGCGCCGTGCTCAGCTGTTGAACATCCGTAAATGTCGTTTTTAGGTGACACGGGGTACGATGAAGCAGATATGATTAGTGTCACATGGGTATGGCCCGTGTCGAGGTAAGCACGGGTCGTGCCGATCCAAAAATGCTCGGAAATTTTTTTGAATTTTATTTCTATAAATTAACTAAGAAAAGAAAAGATAGATGGCCTATATTTATTTCTAGGTCCTAGGCCAGACCCATGGACACACTAAGCTTGTCTACCTCTAGAGGAAGGTCTTCCACATTGTGGTCAGGAATTCCTTCATAGAGTTTGAGACGGTCTCCGTTGACTTTATATGGTGTATCATTTCCGGATTGAATCTCAACGGCTCCATACGGGTAAACGCATTTTACATTGAAAGGTGATATCCATCTGTATTTCAATTTTCCAGGGAATAATCTTAAACAAGAATTGTACAGCAAGATCTTATCACCTTCTTGAATTCTCCTTAATTTCTTCAGACGCGAATCGTGATACTTTTTGGTCCGGTCTTTGTAAATACTAGAGTTAGCATAAGATTGGCTGTGAAATTCCTTAAGTTCGATTAGTTGACCAAGTCGAGTTTGACCTGCTCTTTGTAGGTCCAGGTTCATAGTGCGAAGGGCCCAATAGGCTTTGTGCTATAATTCAACAAAAAGATGACAAGCTTTACCGTAGACCATTCGATACGGGGTAATGCCGATCAGATTCTTGTAGGCTGTTTGAAATGCCCATAAAGCATCAGCGAGTTTGTCGGCCCAATCTTTTCGGTTATTACGTACCGCTCTTTCTGAAATTTGTTTTATGCCTTGGTTGGTTACTTCAGCTTGACCATTCGTTTGTGGATGATAAGCCGTTGAAACCCTATGGATGACTCTATAGTGAGAGAGAACTCTCTCCATTTGATAATTACATAAGTGCGTACCTCTGTCGCTGATTAATGCTCTAGGAGTTCCGAATCTAGAAAAAAACTTTTGTAGAAATTTTACAACTACTCGGTCGTCATCCGTAGGTAGAGCATCTGCTTCGACCCATTTTGAGATGTAGTCCATGGCCACAAGGATGTACTCGAGAAGTTGGGAAAGGTCCCATAAAGTCTAGTCCCCATACATCAAAGACTTCACAAACTTGGATGCTGTTCTGGGGTATCTTGTTGTGCGAGGAGATGTTTCTAGACCTTTGACAGACATCGCAGGTTTGTACCCATTTGTTATCATCTCGATATAAAGTTGGACAATAGAAACCAAAGTCTAGGACTTTTCTTGCGGTGGCATTGGCTCCTTGGTGACTATCACAATAATAATTATAAACGAGTATTTTGTTCGAATATATACGTTTTATCAATATTTTACCGTTCTATCTTTTAGATACGTATTCACTACGTATTTCTCTATTTGGATTATCATCTAGTTTATTTCACATATATTCACGTATAAACACATATAACATGATATTTTAAACACGTATAAGCACGTCTTTCTATTATATATTATATATAGTCACGTATTTACCGTTTTATGAAATTTGGGATGTTACAACTCTAACCCCCCCCCCCCCAACCCCCCTAAACAAGGTTTCGTCCTCGAAACCTGTTTAACCCACAAACAACTCAAGATAGAAATCTATCACCTCCCCCTTTTCTTTCCTAAGTTAATACGAAATCTTACCTACGTATCTATCGAGTTCTAGACATATGAACTATATTGCTCCGAGCTTCCTTCTTGTTCTGGCTCAACTGCTCGTGGAATTTCTTCAAAATTGCTATAATTCTTGCTAACTCCTCGAAAATGCGTCTCCGTGAGATCCCCAATGCTCAGCTTCACCTTTGCTTACGCCAAACGCCTGTCTTCATGTTGCATGCCCTAATATCTATTACTTATCTAATAAACCGGGTTTAGACCTCCGATGCATAACCTTGTATAAATAACGCCTCTGTTTTTTAGTGTAAATGCCATTGCTTCAAATTTCGAATCCTCAGGTTCGTCCGCATATCATCATTTGTTTGAGACCATCTAGCCGATGGCTTTGCATTTATCCTAAGGAAGATGTAATCCTAAGCTGTCTATGGTAGCTTGATTACTGGATTCCTTGACAATGCTTCTCCTATTTTATGCTAGAATTCCTCCTCATGTAGCTCGTCTAATCATCATGTAGAATCTTTCCACCATTTGTTGAAGTACAGCATCTCTTGGGAGGTAAGTTCTTCTTGGCCTACTCGGACCTCCATCCTCCTAATGCTTCTTCTGGTTTGGACGGTGGTTGACAAAGTGATCTTCTTGCCTATACCTATAATAGTCGGTTGTTCCTATCCTGGATTCTTGAATTGATTCTCCTTGCACTTGTAGCTCCTAAGCTCGTCGTTTCTTGTTCCGCCTTATGGTAACCTCCGTCATTCTTCTTTGAACTATTCTTAACTTCGACTGCTTTCGCTTCGAGCCTTTTGGCGTATTGCCTATATTGATTTTCTATGGTCTTTCAAACATAGCAACGTAGCTTGGAACGTTGTTTCCACTACTCTTGCCATAGCAACTCTCATTTTTTCCTTCACCTTGACCGTGTCTATCTACAATGGTGTCTTCAGGTGCCTCGCTTAAGGTGACATTTCAGAACTTATGTGATGTAGAGTTTCCAAATTTTGAATTCATGATAAATATATGTGCACTTATAATTATGATGCGTTCAAAACCTAGTTACTTTTCACTGCACTTATCCCTAGTGTCTACACTTTACTTCTTTGTTTTCGCCGATAATTCTAAGTTAAAATCATCTTCGGATCAAGTATCTCATTATTATTTAACCTACCCCGCACTTGGCCACACAACAGTTAGTACTTATGATATATTAACACGGTAAATACAAAATTGCAATAGCTAATTGCAATCGTGTATTTTCCACATTCGCATATCCTAAGTCCCACTTATTATGTTCCTTATGCATTTTATCCTTTATTGGCATAAGTTATCTTGGCTGGCATCTATATTTCCTATCTCAACTTACTCTACCCAGAGTCCTAGTTTAAGTCTAGGTATCGCGCTTGTACCTAAATCTCTTAAACCAAGGCTCTGATACCAACTTGTGACGCCCACTCCCAGACTTGACACCAAGAGGGGTCACATATCGGATTTACTCATGAACACATGGCACAACAGAGATATTAAGCAGCGGAAAATTTAAAACATTTATTTATATAAACCAAGTACAACTGATGTACCTTAAAATATACATGTTTTATAGCCAGATTTCCCCTGCGTATTGGGTAAAATATGACTAACTATCACAAAGAAACAATGTTTTTTTCTTCTTTGTAGTTTTTCATGTTTTACAAAGCTAAAATCATAAAAGGAACGAAAAATGCAAGAAAAACTTATCAAAGCAGAAAAATCTAGGATTTTGAAGTTCAACACGCCCGCCAACATGGCCCGTGCCCAATGCCAGCTCAGCCTAGGTCGTGCCTCTAAATCAGTCTGCATAACACGCCTCGGGTGTCAGAAAAACATGGCCCGTGCCTACCCAAGCACGCCTCGTTCCCCTGACCACCTTGCAGAACAGCAGAAGTCTCTGACACAGCACGCCCCGTGTTCCGAGAAGCATGCTCCATGGCCCTCTGACACAACACGCCCCATGCCTATTTTGTGAGATATTATATATAACTACAACTAATTATACTAAAGAAATCTATAACTAAGCCAGCTTTCCAAAAACTCTTCCTTGATTGCTTTCCCGATTATCCCATCCTTACGAGATCCGGGCCTTTACTTCTAAACGTCTCTGCAGAACCTAGCATACATACTTTTAAAAAGTCAGCTTACGCTGGCGAGTTCTACCATTTAGTTCAAAAACATTTTAAGTGTTTACCTGGTTTTCACAACACATATATATATTTCACATATAAATTCCTAACACATAATTACTATGATAATATTTCACACTATCTTAACCGTGACCCTAGGCTTAACTTCTAGGTCACTATATTTATCCGACGACCGTAACCGTGACCCTAGGCTTGTCATCTGGGTCACCGACCCTTCCTATGAGAAAACCTGACACTACATTCTCTAGGGCACCCCCATTGGAGAAGCAGCGTCGTCCGTACATGGTACTCTAGGGCACCCCCATTGGAGCAACAACGATTCCTCAACTTTAACCACCAACTTTATACTTAACTCTATTAGGTCACTTTCTCCTCTTAGTGACTTAATCTCTGATCATGTATACTACCTACCCCTAGTTAAATAACCATATGCTTTAGGTTTGTTAGTAAATAGTGATAAGGCATTCATACTGTAACAAATGAACATCCCCCAGTTTACCGTAGGTGTATGTATACAGGATGTACCAGCGGTGTATCCTCCATACTTCCAATATACCAGGTAACTTATACTACTATGTATATATAGGATGTACCAGCGGCGAATCCACCACATATTAATATAAGAAAATGTATCACCTGTTCTCATATAATCAATCATACATATTCACTATATGTTTACTAACAACTCCCTTGTCACTTGGCCACCTAATTTCAAGCAAGTATACACACATCACATTATAATCAACATAATTGCATAACACGTATAAGTAATTTAGCAACAATTTCATTATATAACACCTATATATCAAGTCACAATTATCTTGAATATATTTTCCCAAATATTATATGTATACCAGCCCGAAAATGTTAAAAGCATTTATAACATTTAATAATGGCCTCATAGGACTCACTGTATAAAATAGGGCTTGTAGAAACTCACCTTATATCTTTAATCGGTTCACATGGACAAAACTTCTGCTACGATTCCCAATTTAACCTAATTCGCATATTGTATGGCGTTAACGCAAGGTTATGTATTATAGACACTTTCTATGTTTATTTATATGAGTTATTATCTTGATAACATTTACTTATTAAGGTTTATCTCTTTTAAAGCTAAAATGACCAAAATGCCCTTATAGGCATGATAACTTTTTATTGATAATATGAAGACGCGCATTCCAATAAGTAAACGCTCACCTCGGGATCGCCCAGTGAGGTATGCCAGGTCCCAGTTGGGATTTATGCGACACCCCCGCTTTGCCAGAAACCCCAGTGTACACGCGCTTACCCTTCCGGTCCGCACGAACTTCTAATCTCCTATTAACTCGGTATCTTTAATACTTTATTATTTATTAATTTTAAATTCATATATACATATTATATATAAAAAACATGTTACCATACCAAAAATAAAGTCCCCATACCCTTTGGATTATTTTATATTAATTAACTATCTTTAGAAATCCTAATTTCACGTATTTCTCGTTTCAATATCAAGACTCATTTTTATTTCAAACCAAATTAGGTTATTCACCATTATAACATTTTATAATATACTTTAAAATAACAAAGCTTAATTCAACACCGTTTATTCAATTTAGGCAGAACAACGTCACGAAAACCCTAATTTTGACCCATTAATAAAATCTTTACCAAACCTTTTCCAATTATGAAATAAACTTATGGATTTCTTAAAACACATTATTTTCAGATTACCTACAAAAATTCCCACTCGATTACCCAATTTTTACAAAACAAGCTTAAGAACCCTAATTTTAACACATTTTTAGAAATCATACTTAGAGATTGATTCAGCCAAAACTGAAAGAGATTATTTTAGATCATACCTAAGGGAGTACAACTGCAGAATTTCAGATCTTGAGTCCTCTTGCGCAGCTCACATTTGATCAATGAAGATTCTGGGTTTTCTTAGGGTTTTGGGGGTTTTCTTGATGGGTTTTCTCGAAATTGGTGAGATTCAAAGGCTGTTTGATCTGATTATTATAGGCGAAAGGTTCGTACTAGGTGCCTAACACGTAAGGGAGTGATTAATCAAAGAAAAACGATGTCTGGGTATTCCAATCGTGTGAAACAAGGCTGAAACGTGGCTAGAAAATGACCTGGAACCTTTCTGATGTTGTTGTTGCGGTTGCTGTTGCTCTTCGGGTATCGTGCCAGGAGGGTTCCTAGGCTATGCGATACGCAAGTCCCTCCTGGTTTGGCCAACTTTTGGATATTTACATATTTAGCCCTTAAACTTCCATTTTGTGCATTCTAGCCCCTCGAACTTCTATCCTTTTATCATTTTATGTACCAAAACATTATGGGACATATTTTTAATGTTTTCTAGGGTTTTTATGGCTCGGGATTCGCACGATAATATATATATATATATATATATATTTCTTAATTATTGTTAATTTGCATTTTAGCCCCTCAGACTTTATAATACTTATCATTTCATGTTATAGATCATATTACAAGTATATCCAGATAATTTGGAGGAAATGGATCTTAACTGGCAATATGCAATGTTGGTTAGAAGGTTTAAGAATTTTCTGAAGCAAACAGGGAAGAAAGATCATAATTCTGGAGTTTAAACAACCGAAAAGCGGTCAATCTAATGCTAGTAACAAGGCTCAACCTTCTAGGGTTCTCAAAAGCAGTCCAAGTCCAAAGGCATTGGTTACCCAAGGTGATAAAGGATATGACTGGGGTAGAGTGTTTGGTGATGAATCGGCATTTGTGGTTAAAGTTAATCAGGTGTGATGGTATGTAACCAATAAGTTGTGTTTATGACTAATGATGGCCCAATAAGTTGTGTTTAGGGGCAATGAGGGTCAGTTGGGACCAATGAGTCCCAATAAGGTGTGTATATAACAAATAAGCATGTTTAGGACCAATAATGGCCCAATAAGGTGTGTTTAGGGGAAATGAGGGTTAGTTGGGACAAATGAGTCGTAATAAGGTGTGTATGTAACCAAATATTTGTGTTTAGGACCAATGATTGCCCAATAAGGTGTGTTTAGGGGCAATGAGGGTCAGTTGGGACCAATGAGTCCCAATAAGGTGTGTATGTAACCAATAAGTTGTGTTTAGGACCAATGATGGCCCAATAAGGTGTGTTTAGGGGAAATGAGGGTCAGTTGGGACCAATGAGTCCCAATAAGGTAAGTATGTAACCAATAAGTTGTGTTTAGCACCAATGATGGCTCAATAAGGTCTGTTTGGGGGAAATAGAGTCAGTTGGGACCAATGAGTCCCAATAAGGTGAGTATGTAACCAATAAGTTTTGTTTAGGACCAATGATGGCCCAATAAGGTGTTCTTAGGGGAAATGAGGGTCATTTGGGACCAATGAGTCCCAATAAGGTGTGTATATAACCAATAAGCTTTGTTTAGGACCAATGATGGCCCAATAAGGTGTTCTTAGGGGAAATGAGGGTCATTTGGGACCAATGAGTCCCAATAAGGTATGTATGTAACCAATAAGTTGTGTTTAGGAATGTTGATGCCCCAATAATGTGTGTTTAGGGGAAATGAGGGTCTGTTGGGATCAATGAGTCCCAATAAAGTGTGTATGTAACCAATAAGTTGTGTTTAGGAACAATGATGGCCCAATAATATGTGTTTAGGGGAAATGAGGGTCAGTTGGGACCAATGAGTCCCAATAAGGTGTGTATATAACAAATAAGCATGTTTAGGACCAATAATGGCCAAATAAGGTGTGTTTACAGGAAATGATGGTCAGTTGGGACAAATGAGTCCAATAAGGTCTGTATGTAACAAAATATTTGTGTTTAGGACCAATGATGGCCCAATAAGGTGTGTTTAGGGGAAATAAGGGTCAGTTGGGACCAATGAGTCCCAATAAGGTGTGTATGTAACCAATAAGTTGTGTTTAGGACCAATGATGGCCCAATAAGGTGTGTTTAGGGGAAATGAGGTTCAGTTGGGACCAATGAGTCCCAATAAGGTAAGTATGTAACCAATAACTTGTGTTTAGGACCAATGATGGCCCAATTAAGGTGTGTTTAGGGGAAATAGAGTCAGTTGGGACCAATGAGTCCCAATAAGGTGAGTATGTAACCAATAAGTTTTGTTTAGGACCAATGATGGCTCAATAAGGTGTTCTTAGGGGAAATGAGGGTCATTTGGGACCAATGAGTCCCAATAAGGTGTGTATATAACCAATAAGTTGTGTTTAGGAACAATGATGGCCCAATAATGTGTGTTTAGGGGAAATGAGGGTCAGTTGGGATCAATGAGTCCCAATAAGGTGTGTATGTAACCAATAAGTTGTGTTTAGGAACAATGATGGCCAATAATATGTGTTTAGGGGAAATGAGGGTCAGTTGGGACCAATGAGTCACAATAAGGCGTATATGTAACCTATAAGTTGTGTTTAGGAACAATGATATCTCAATAAGGTGTGTTTATTGGCAATGAGTGTCAGTTGGGACCAATGAGTCCGAATAAGGTGTGTATATAACCAATAAGCCGGTTTTGGACTAATGATGGCCCAATAAGGTGTGTTTAGGGGCAATGAGGGTTAGTTGCGACCAATGAGTCCCAATAAACTGTGTATATAACCAATAAGCATGTTTAAGAAAAATGATGGCCCAATAATGTGTGTTTAGGGGAAATGAGGGTCAGTTGGGACAAATGAGTCCCAATAAGGTGTGTATGTAACCAAAAATTTGTGTTTAGGACCAATGATGGCCCAATAAGGTGTGTTTAGGGGCAATGAGGGTCAGTTGGAACCAATGAGTCCCAATAAGGTGTGTATGTAACCAATAAGTTGTGTTTATGACTAATGATGGCCCAATAAGTTGGTTTAGGGGCAATGAGGGTCAGTTAGGACCAATGAGTCCCAATAAGGTGTGTATATAACAAATAAGCATGTTTAGGACCAATAATGGCCCAATAAGGTGTGTTTAGGGGAAATGAGGGTTAGTTGGGACAAATGAGTGTAATAAGGTGTGTATGTAACCAAATATGTTGTGTTTAGGACCAATGATTGCCCAATAAGGTGTGTTTAGGGGCAATGAGGGTCAGTTGGGACCAATGAGTCCCAATAAGGTGTGTATGTAACCAATAAGTTGTGTTTAGGACCAATGATGGCCCAATAAGGTGTGTCTTAGGGGAAATGAGGGTCAGTTGGGACCAATGAGTCCCAATAAGGTGTGTATATAACCAATAAGCTTTGTTTAGGACCAATGATGGCCCAATAAGGTGTTCTTAGGGGAAATGAGGGTCATTTGGGACCAATGAGTCCCAATAAGGTATGTATGTAACCAATAAGTTGTGTTTAGGAATGTTGATGCCCCAATAATGTGTGTTTAGGGGAAATGAGGGTCTGTTGGGATCAATGAGTCCCAATAAAGTGTGTATGTAACCAATAAGTTGTGTTTAGGAACAATGATGGCCCAATAATATGTGTTTAGGGGAAATGAGGGTCAGTTGGGACCAATGAGTCCCAATAAGGTGTGTATATAACAAATAAGCATGTTTAGGACCAATAATGGCCAAATAAGGTGTGTTTAGGGGAAATGAGGGTCAGTTGGGACAAATGAGTCCAATAAGGTGTGTATGTAACCAAATATTTGTGTTTAGGACCAATGATGGCCCAATAAGGTGTGTTTAGGGGAAATCAGGGTCAGTTGGGACCAATGAGTCCCAATAAGGTGTGTATGTAACCAATAAGTTGTGTTTAGGACCAATGATGGCCCAATAAGGTGTGTTTAGGGGAAATGAGGGTCAGTTGGGACCAATGAGTCCCAATAAGGTAAGTATGTAACCAATAAGTTGTGTTTAGGACCAATGATGGCTCAATAAGGTCTGTTTAGGGGAAATAGAGTCAGTTGGGACCAATGAGTCCCAATAAGGTGAGTATGTAACCAATAAGTTTTGTTTAGGACCAATGATGGCCCAATAAGGTGTGTCTTAGGGGAAATGAGGGTCATTTGGGACCAATGAGTCCCAATAAGGTGTGTATATAACCAATAAGTTGTGTTTAGGACCAATGATGGCCCATTAAGGTGTTCTTAGGGGAAATGAGGGTCATTTGGGACCAATGAGTCCCAATAAGGTGTGTATGTAACCAATAAGTTGTGTTTAGGAATGTTGATGCCCCAATAATCTGTGTTTAGGGGAAATGAGGGTCAGTTGGGATCAATGAGTCCCAACAAGGTGTGTATGTAACCAATAAGCTTTGTTTAGGACCAATGATGGCCCAATAAGGTGTTCTTAGGGGAAATGAGGGTCATTTGGGACCAATGAGTCCCAATAAGGTGTGTATGTAACCAATAAGTTGTGTTTAGGAATGTTGATGCACCAATAATGTGTGTTTAGGGGAAATGAGGGTCAGTTGGGATCAATGAGTCCCAATAAGGTATGTATGTAACCAATAAGTTGTGTTTAGGAACAATGATGGCCCAATAATATGTGTTTAGGGGAAATGAGGGTTAGTTGGGACCAATGAGTCCCAATAAGGTGTGTATATAACAAATAAGCATGTTTAGGACCAATAATGGCCAAATAAGGTGTGTTTAGGGGAAATGAGGGTCAGTTGGGACAAATGAGTCCAATAAGGTGTGTATGTAACCAAATATTTGTGTTTAGGACCAATGATGGCCCAATAAGGTGTGTTTAGGGGAAATCAGGGTCAGTTGGGACCAATGAGTCCCAATAAGGTGTGTATGTAACCAATAAGTTGTGTTTAGGACCAATGATGGCCCAATAAGGTGTGTTTAGGGGAAATGAGGGTCAGTTGGGACCAATGAGTCCCAATAAGGTAAGTATGTAACCAATAAGTTGTGTTTAGCACCAATGATGGCTCAATAAGGTCTGTTTGGGGGAAATAGAGTCAGTTGGGACCAATGAGTCCCAATAAGGTGAGTATGTAACCAATAAGTTTTGTTTAGGACCAATGATGGCCCAATAAGGTGTTCTTAGGGGAAATGAGGGTCATTTGGGACCAATGAGTCCCAATAAGGTGTGTATATAACCAATAAGTTTGTTTAGGACCAATGATGGCCCATTAAGGTGTTCTTAGGGGAAATGAGGGTCATTTGGGACCAATGAGTCCCAATAAGGTGTGTATGTAACCAATAAGTTGTGTTTAGGAATGTTGATGCCCCAATAATCTGTGTTTAGGGGAAATGAGGGTCAGTTGGGATCAATGAGTCCCAACAAGGTGTGTATGTAACCAATAAGCTTTGTTTAGGACCAATGATGGCCCAATAAGGTGTTCTTAGGGGAAATGAGGGTCATTTGGGACCAATGAGTCCCAATAAGGTGTGTATGTAACTAATAAGTTGTGTTTAGGAATGTTGATGCACCAATAATGTGTGTTTAGGGGAAATGAGGGTCAGTTGGGATCAATGAGTCCCAATAAGGTATGTATGTAACCAATAAGTTGTGTTTAGGAACAATGATGGCCCAATAATATGTGTTTAGG
>JBCNJP010000009.1:55193437-55227902 GCA_039602395.1 Deinandra increscens subsp. villosa | reverse complement strand
GGGTGCACAAACATCAATGTCAAGTACATGATGACTTTTATGATTATTTTAAATCTGATAATGCTTGTGGTGTTGTGAAGGGTTCATCAAGACAGAAGAAGATAGCACAACGTTTATGCTATCAATATCGGCAAAAAAGACATATGGCAAAATATTTTCCTGCCATTGTTGTTTTTAAAAGTGGAAAGGATAATGAACCATCTGTTGGTAAAGATGCCAAATTCTTTGATTAAAATGGCAGAGTTTTACTGAACCAAAACCTACAAGTTTTCAATCTAAAAGAAACATTTTTTTGAATCTAAAATTGATAAAAATATAGGTGGTGCATCCACTTCCAAAGTGGTTGGTTCATTAAAAGTTGAATTGCCACAGATGAAATGGAAACCTAAGGTGGTTTTCAAGGCAAACCAAGACACTGGATGACCAGACGCTATATGCTTCGAGTCATTTGGAAACTAATGTTTTTGCCCAGTGTACAGGTTTCTCAAGAAGACCTATCGGTTGTTGGTGTAACATACTGAAACCCATTTTGAATTTAAGTGGATTATGTAAAGAATTGTGGAGTGATCGGGTGAAGTACAATATGAGGAGGACCCAACATAAAATGATCAATGTTTTAGTTAGTTACAAAATTTTTAGGTGACTAACAAAAAATGTCATGAAAGATGAGAGTATTTTGCTTAAAATATAAGTTAGTATCTAGATTTAAAAAAAAGGATAAAGTGCAAGGGGGCACTATGTAAATAATTGGATTAAAATAAAAGTCTGGACTTTTCCTAAGGGAGAAGGTCCCAGACATGAAGGGGAGAAGATGGGGAGTAAGGGTTTTGAGCAATTTTGATTTCAAGGCTAAAAACTTGATGGGTTTAGTGGTGATATTCGATATTAGGAGGATTCTTTGTCACACCCCCACAAAACTGCCCACGTAATACCCGCGAACAAGGGGATGCAACATGATCAGGATCCAAGTTGTCATACACTTCGAACATCTACATGCTCGACTCAACAACTAGTTTAAGTTTTATAAAATAGTTTATCAGAGTAAAACGTTAAATAACAAAACGGTGCGGAAGCATTTTCATCATGTGTCGAAAACCATTACGGAAGCGATAAAGTAATAAGTTAACAATTTAGATGCGGAAGTGAAAATATAAAAACAATTTAATTTATCTTTTCGCCAAGGGCGATAAATGATGTTTAATTATTACAAACCATGCGATACACACCATGAATGATACCCAACGTGCTCCTTAGCTGCTCCTAAGGACCCTGAGAAGAACATACTAAAAAGTGTCAACGCTAGGTTGAAGAGTTCATAAGTTTAAGCAGATAAATAACATTTATCAAAACAGTTCATTAACCAGTTACCCTTATCGAGGCATAACCCAAGCAGGAAGTCCACCCTGGAAAAGTAAGCTTGTATTTATACCCGTGGGTAGCTAGCCCATAAGATTTTTATAACACCATGGGATTCATGACACCATTACTGACAGCTTACGTTGCCTTTCAGTCATACTTTTTACGAGTAATGACCGAGCTAGAGAAAATATAATACCCGCCCTGTCACTGGCGATCGAGTAGCGCTGTCAGGCCCAGTAGATCTACCTTATAATTCCCCGTAAATAATTATTCATGGTTCACCTTGTGTAAGGACTTTCAGCAAAGGTTTCAACCATGGTCTATAAAGTATTGGTATAAATCATCAAGTTCAGTTATAAAACAGTTATCGTATGTCTTCTCCCCCAAAAGCATAAACAGTTAAAAAGTGGGGTATGAACTCACCTTTGGGTGTAAATGATTCCAAATAGTAAACGCTATGATAGAGTAGGTGAATCCCTCCTAGACTCCACCTATGACACGCAAACATGTGAGTGTTGACTAAGTTTGACTGACCGTCCCGACAACGCGTGGACAATAAATAAGTGGACTCGAATACACATTGGTGATTGAATTTAGGTTTTCTATACACAACCTAACACGTATCACACATACATGTAAGTCCCGAAAACGGTCCGAACGCGATATCTAACCTCGATTGAGAGTGCGGAATCCAAACAATCGAGTGATTCAAGTATAATCGAAAAGTATTAAGAAGAACAGTTGAAAACAGTGAAACACGCAAACCGATTGGAAGAACACTTGATTTGAAACCTTGGTTGCAGTACACAGGATCGAAATTCTGTAGGGAGAATTTCGATAATCACCTTGAACCCTTCCCACAATCAACAACCATCCCAAGATCCTATAGGGTTCTATTTATAGGAGATGATATGCTTGGTCAACAAGCAATCCTCCTTAACCCTAAAACACAATAATTCCCGTATTAGACCTTAAAGGCCCACTAAACACTATCTAAACTTCTTCTAAATGAGCCCAAACATGTCTAAATTGGCCCAATGACCCAATATAAACATAACCCAGCTAATTTTCACCTATTCTATCACATAGGCCTTCAAAATAGTCCGCCAATAGGTGATTTAATACACAAGCCACAAATTATTCCCTTACAATCTTCCCCTTGGCTTGTGATATTAAATGTCTTCTACTTTCAATCTTCAGACTTGGAGTCTTCTCCTTAGCTTGAGCATGGGTTGATGAAGATTCTTTATCTTGGAGAATCTTCATTGGGCGGCATGTGGGATGATTGATGGCTCTCTCTCTTTATCAGCATCAGCTTGAACTGCAAATGATGAACAAGTAATAAGAGGAGGATTCTCAAATACTTGCTTCTTTTTGAACACTATTGAGTCATTGCTGAATCAGTAATAACTGTCTTGACTTGCTTGTGACTTCAAAGGACAAATTTTGAAAATCTCTGTCTTGGCATTCTTTAATTTCTTGTGGTGAATGCTCTGCATCTTTTCTTCAATTAGCTTCCCCTAAACTTGAGAACGATGTCTTTAGAAGCTTTACTTGATAAACCAACAAACTTCCCCTAAGCATAGGGTAAGTCCTTTTCCGGCTGGTTCTTCAACATGATCAGCAGCAGAGTTCTTGCTTTGGTCAACTGAGTCCTTGACCTTTTTGTCCATGAGTTCTCTTTTCCATTTAACATGTCAAGAACAACATGGAACAAACACTAACCAGACAATGATGACTGGTTATCGGGTTAGCATTATTTAACAAAAAACCCTAACATAGGTTACGAATTTCCTTTAAATACTTCCCCTGAACCCGAGGACTCTTCACATTATCTCCCCCTGAGATTCTGGAGGGGTGATACTTTCTTGCATAAAACCTATATAACTTATTAAAACCTTTAAATTAACCTGGCCATGGTTGAAAAAATAAACACTAAAAACTTAAGATAACACAAAAGAAAAATAAAAATAAAACAAACATACCAAATTTCTAAACGAGAAGGTTTATGTGGGATCAAACCGTATGAATCTGACTGAGGAACCCTTTTTAGCTTATGTTACTCGAACACGTCCAGGTGATTGCCAATATACTGATCCACTTTAAACTCAAACCCTTTTCTTAATCAGGGTGTTTGTCACTTTATTATCTTTTAAGGTGCATTAATTTATGAACAGCAAGTGGGTTTCAACAAATCCTAGGTACATGTTATTACACACTATCAAGCACATAAATTCCCTACCACATATTTTCACAACCTGATCCAGAAGTTTGAAACTGAGCTCGAGACTTGGTTGAGAAGAGAAAGAATAGATCACATAAATTTTTGGGTATAATATACAAGTCAACTGAATTTTTGAAACATTTTTGATAATGCTCTCATCAGTGACAAAGGCTGAGGGTTTTGGACTCTTGATGGTCTCTTTTGATGTGCTCTTTGGCATCTTTTGGGTGTATACATGCATTTTTTTTTTGTATATATTATTTAAGGTGATCTAGAAGAACGTATGTATGGACAACTCCAGGTCATTGCTCACGCAAAGCAGAGGAGAGCCTTACATACACGTGAAGCATCCCCATGTCATTGCTCACGCAAAGCAGAGGGGACACCGACTTTTTGAGCTCAATTTCACACTCTTGGAGACAAGCGTGTGTATCGGGAACTTAAACACGCAGTCAAATAGAAATGCAATTAACCTAAGTGCTATTACCCAACAAACTGCCATACGTTATCTTTAAGTGTGTAACGCATACCTTTTCAGATTTAAGAGTTGAGCCTACCAGCATATCACCAAGGATCATGTCTTTCACATCTGCCTTACGCGGGTCAGCCATCTCCAAGACGGAAGTTTATTTCACTTCCCACCTTCTCAAGCAAACAAAAAGATTAAAAATTAAAAAGCACAATTTAATCCAGTGACTTTTCGACCAGCAGCTTTCAATCGAGAAGTCCCACTTTGAGACTTCTCGATCAGCATCTTCGATCGGAAAGTCCCCTGTGACTTTTCGATCAGTCACCTCTCAATCGAGAAGTCCCCTCGAGACTTCTCGATGTGTCATCTTGATCGGAAAGTCCCCTATGACTTTTCGATCCACTGTGCTCTTCGATCGAAAAGTCCCTTCAGAGACTTTTCGATCCACACCCTACTTCTCGATCGCCCTACACTTTTCGACCAGCTACTCTTCGATCGAAAAGCACTTTTCGATCCAGCCTTGCACGACCGAAAACCCCTTTTCGACCCATTTTAATCCGTATCCCTTGCCTCTCTGTGCTAGCAATGGCCTTTGACATGTCTATCTTGTCAAGTGCCACTCTTGAAATGGATGCCAAAATCGGAACCAATGCCAGACCACCTCGTCTGATGTCTAGCAAGGATTTCATGAGCTGGAAGTACCGATTTGTGAATTACATAAACTACCATGATCCCATAGATCATGCGATCGGTCGAAGTGGGAGACTTTGTCCCATCGACAGCTGGAGCACAGGGTCAGCCACCCAAACCTAAAGAAAAATCTGAATGGCTTGATGACGACTGGGAAAAGGTGGAACGAGATAGAAAGGCTCTGGCGGCTCTAACCATGGCCCTATCACCTGAAGTGGCTGAAGCCTTCAAGGAGTACACCTCCGCTAAGACCCTTTGGGATGCTCTTGTGGCCGCCTACGAAGGAAATGATGATATGAAGTAATCTCGAAGAGAAAATCTAAGAGAACAGTTTAATGAGTTTAGCCACATCCCTGGTGAAAATATTGAGACTCAACTTCAACGCTTCATCAAGATAGTCACTGGAATGAAAGATGCTGGAGTCACATATACACAGGTCGAGGTCAATAGAAAGCTAGTAAACTCTCTTTCGCCAAACTGGGACAGCACTATTGAATTGATAGAAAAGACGGTGCAAATGAAAACATCACCGCTAAGCGAGCTCATGTCTACCATTAGAGCATATGAAGAGAAAAAATAGAAGAGGGCCAGAAAACTGGGCAACGGGGCTTTAATGAATCAACTGAATCAAGCATTTATCTCACAGCCAGCTGTTGCTCCAAACAACCCATAGTCTACTCCAATGGGATTTATTGCTCAAGCCACTGGGTCGAGTACATCTGGAACATCAAATGTTGTCTCTTTAGATGTTAATGCTCTAACCAAAGATCCCAGTTTTGCTCTTGGGGTAGGAATTATGAGTTGCTACCAGGCACTCGTAGCAGGCTCACTTCTTCCCAGTGATTTAACTCCAGATGATGTGAATCAAGTTAACCCAGATGACCTGGAGCATATGGAGATCTCTTACCAGATAGGAATGTCAGCCCTGAGAGCTAGACAGTTCATGGCAAAGACAGGAAAGAAGGACTGGAACGGTGGCAAAGGGATAAAGCTCAGCTTCAATAAAGCAAATCTGAGGTGCTACAATTGCAACGAGTATGGGCATTATGCAAGGGAATGCACCAAACCAAAGGTCGATAGAGAAAGAAAGACTGAGAATAGAGGTGAAAGCATGAAGAAGGAGACAGGGAAGAATGACAAGGCACTGGTTGTTCAACACACACCAGGATATGACTGGACATCTCAGGTGGAAGACTTGAGTCTGACACTTGATCATGTAGCCCTGTTGGCTGAAGAAGAAGTTCAGAAAGAAGCTGCTGAAGTATTCCATCATGCATTCATGGCAGATATAACTCCAGGGTCCTCGGCCAGCAGCACTGAGGTATGTCCTAACCCTATATGTCAAACCATATTTAATGAATCTCAAGACTGGCAACGTAAGTTCTTCAATGAAACATTAAATCGTGAACTATCTGATAAAGACTTGAGAGAATACAAAGGTAGGAGTAAATCATTAAGTGAGAAACTAGAAGCTGCGAAAGTCGATATAAAAAACCTTCAAAGGGAATTGAGTGACAAAACCACATATCTTAAAATTGCTAATGAAGAAATTGTCACATTAAAATCTGAAGTTGAACAACTTAAAGGTAAATTAGAAACATCACAAACCAAAGTTGAGCGAAATGATAAAATTGTGTCAGAAATGATGAAAGCTAGTTCTCTTTTCTATAACACAGATGCTCGAATGCGACATCTAAAAGCCAACTCTGATTTGGGACTCGGTACTGAGGTAAAAGATGAAAAATCCACTCATACAGTACCGATGCCGTTGATGCATGAAATGATCTCAGACTATGAATGTCCAAAGACATCCTTAGAAGCTAAGGCTGAGATAGAAAAGAAACTGGCCGCTTGTTCCATTAAAATTTATGCTCCTGTTTCTAACCTTACTAACACTTTTACTTCTTGTGCAGATAAAGGTAATAAAGAAGCAGGGGTAGTAAATTGCAAGGAGTCCCCTAAGAGTCCCATTAAGTCTGAAGTTGATTTTTGTTTTAAAAATTGTAATTTTGAGAAACCTGAAACTCCTGTTAAGTTTGAGTCAAAAACTTCAGAGTCTGACTTGTGTAATAAACTTTCTGAATGTGGTGTGTTTAATTTTGGTAAATGTGATTTAAAACCTGTGAAACCCCTAAGAACTGTTAAAATCTTAAGGAGGGGTAAGGGACCGCAGGTTGATGGTTCCAAACCCACAGGAAATGTGAAAATTTCTGAGGATAAGATTAATTATCCTACTCAAAATGTGCAGAAAGTACGAGACACAAGACCCCATGAGTTTGTTCCGTACCCAGAAGTTAACTCTGCATATGACCAATTCAAACAGTCTTGCCATGTGTGTGGCCAACCAGGACACATGGCAAGAAACTGCCTGCACCGCCATTATGAGCCTTATTTTCCCAAGAAGGTCCAACAACAGAATGTCCTATTGGGCCACACACATGTTGGCCCAAAACCTAAATTTGGACCTTCAAATTCCAAGGTGCAGAAGTTAACATCTCAACCTCCACAAACAAAGTCCCATGCAGGACCTACAGCAAAGGCTACACCCTCAAACCGAAATGTGCAGCAGGCCATACCACATCATCCCAATGTCCACAAAGGGAGTCCAAAACCCAAGTCACCTAAACAGGAACCAACAACTGTGAAACGTGAAATGAGTAAAAATGCTAAGAAATCTCCAAAGCATTCACAGATATTCACAAAACCTGCTAGGGCTCCAAATGTTGTTGAACCTTCAAAATCTGTCTCTCGCCCAAAGCAGAATACCTTGTCAAAATCACCAGTTCGTCCTCAACCTATTTTAAAATCTAATTTTAAAAGTTTTTCAAAAACACCTTCTCACCCAAAACCTGTAGGACTCACAAAATCAACCAATTGGTGGGACGATGATAAGTGGAATGTCCCAAAAGTTGTGAATTTGTCCTTCAAGCCTACTGGAGTGTATAAAAAACACTCCATATCTTTTCAAGAGGTTAAAAGTTCAAAAATAAGTAAAAATAACCAACAGTGGCTTGGCAAGGAAAATCATTCAAGAGATGTCAACAAGAAAGACATTCTAAGTCCAAACAAGGACAGACCAGCACCACCTAGACCAATTAAGGCCTGGGTACCAAAATCTAACTAATCTCCTTTGAATGCAGGAACAGCCAAGGAGGACTGTCAGCAACCTATGGTACATTGACAGTGGTTGTTCCAGGCACATGACGGGCGACATATCTCTACTGCAAGATTTGGAGAAATTTGATGGAGGATATGTGTCGTTCGCTGGAGGAGTTGGAGGTTATATCAGTCAGAAAGGCACAGTACGCAATGGTTGTCTCAGCTTCCACGATGTCAATTATGTCGAGCAGTTGAAGCACAGTTTGTTAAGTGTTTCACAAATATGTGATCGGGAGTATCCAGTCCTTTTCAACAATAAAGAATGTCTCATTCTTAAACCTGGATACTCCATCCCTGATGATTGGGTGTTAATGAGAACACCAAGATATGGTAACTCCTATGTGCTCAACATGCAGAAACCCCCCACGTCTGAGGTGGCCTGTCTTCTTTCTAAAACGGCTGAGAACCACGCTCAGTTGTGGAACAGACGATTGGGGCACATGAATCTGAAGAATTTGTATCAACTTGCGAGAGGAGGGCTTGTTAAAGACCTTCCAATCAAAGAATTTGTGCTCAAGGAGAAATGTGTGGCCTGTGCTAAAGGGAAGCAACACAAACATCCACATAAACCGAAAGTGTTCAACATAATTTCATCTGCACTGGAGCTGCTTCACATGGACCTATTTGGTCCAGTCAGTATGTTAAGCCTTAACCAATGTGCATTCTGTTTAGTTATTACTGACGATTTTTCTCGTTTCACTTGGGTGTTTTTCTTGTCAAAGAAAAGTGATGTTGCAGGTATACTGGTCGCGTTTATCAAGCTCATCGAAAACAAATTAAAGCTGAAAGTGAAGGCCATCAGGAGCGATAACGGAACGGAGTTCAAGAATAGAAGTATTGATGATTTCTGTGATGAAAAGGGAATTGAACATCAATACAGTGCCCCCTACACCCCTCAGCAGATTGGCGTCGCAGAACGACGCAATAGGACCCTAATTGAAGCTGCTCGCACTATGCTGTGTGATTCAAAGCTACCGACCATGTTTTGGGCAGAAGCAGTCAACACTGCATGTTATGTCCAGAATCGGGTGCTCATCAATAAGCGGCAGCAGAAAACCCCATATGAGCTTCTTTACCATGACAAGCCCAGAATTGGGCACCTTCGGGCTTTTGGGTGTCTCTATACAGTTTTAGTAAATTCTGACGTACCTAAATTTGCTGCTAAATCGGATGAATGTTATTTTGTAGGTTACTCTGCCAGCTCTGCTTATAGGGTGTTCAACAAAACAACGGGGACTATGATGGAATCTCCGAATGTGGATTGACTAGAAGAAAATCCATCAAATGGTGGAGTTGGTCCTCCTCAAGCTTTCGGTTACAATCAATTCTTTCGCCCGTTGGGATTGGATACAGTCATAGCTGAAGAACTCTTTGAAGATACAGTTTCAGGACCGTCAGTAACACACTCCATTACAAAGGCTCCAGTCACTGCCCCAGATAGAGAAACCACACCGCAAACACAGGGAGCTGATGCAGAAGATCAAGCCGCTTCTGGAAATGATGATGAAGCAGACGTCTACCCCGGGTCAGACACAACTCAAACACAGGGAGCTGATGCAGAAGATCCAGCTGCTTTTGGGAATGATGATGAAGCAGACGTCAACCCCGGGTCAGACACAGTTCAAACACAGGGATCTGAGGCAGAAACTGCACCTGAAACAACCGATGCACCCGATCAATCAAATATGCCTCCTGAAATTCCTGTTCAAGCTATTTCCGAAACCAGAATCCATAAATATCACCCCTTGGACAACATCATTGGTTCGTTAGCATCAGGGGTGGTAACACGAAGCCAGTCAGGGGACATCAATCATTGTATGTACTATTGTTTCATCTCATAAATTGAGCCCCCCAACATTACTATGGCCTTGACAGACCCTAGTTGGGTAGAGGCTATGCATGAAGAACTAAACCAATTCTCACGGCTTCAAGTTTAGGGGAAGCTAATTGAAGAAAAGATGCAGAGCAGTCACCACAAAAAATTCAAGAATGCCAAGACAGAGATTTTCAAAGTTGTCCTCTGAAGTCACAAGCAAGTCAAGACAGTTATTACTGATTCAACAATGACTCAATAGTTTTCAAGAAGAAGCAAGTATTTGAGAATCGTCCTCTTATTACTTGTTTATCATTTGCAGTTTAAGCTAATGCTGATAAAGAGAGAGAGCCATCAATCATCCCACATGCCGCCCAATGAAGATTCTCCAAGATAAAGAATCTTCATCAACCCATGCTCAAGATAAAGAATATTCATAAACCGATTGAGGGGTCAACAATTTTATATTATCTATTCTTCCCCTTGTTTTTTGATTTTAATAACAACACACATTTTTTTTCTTTTTTTTTAACTTGAACACACTGACACATCACTAAATAACTACTAAAACTGGCCAAGCTAACCTTAAAAGTTTATCTTTTGAAAATTTTCGGAAATGGGTTTTGTTTTATGCAGAACCATACTTCACATCAAATTAGCCAAGAAACAAACAATTCAGACAATGTTACCTTTTCTGCTGATCTTTTCGGATTTACCTCTCACATAGAGACATACCCTCCATTGAAATCTTCATGTTATGTAGTAGAGAGATCCCTCCTATCCTGTGCCTGGAACAATCACTATCACAAACATAAAGGTTAATGAAAGTCCTCCTTGACTATTCCTGCACAAGGTGAGAGATCAGTTAGCCATAGGTACCTAGCCCATTGTGGTTCTGGGTAGACCCGATGAATCAATGAAAGTTACTTCTTTTAAACACATGCCCTTTGAAAAATCAGGAATTTGAGTTGTAGCTGCCTTTGATTTTGGTTTCCAAATTCCAGGTGATTTGAAAGTTGTTTTAGTCACCTTTGAAGTAGTGACTTTAGGTATTTCAACCTTCTTCATTTCAGGTTTCCTTTTTAAAACAGTTTTAGTTACCTTTGGAGGGGTAATTTTAGGTTTGTCAACTTTGTGTTGTTTTGAAATTGGTTTCTTCACCTTTTTATGAAAATTTTCATAATTTGAAAAAATATATTTTTGATTTAAAAAAATTTTCTCCGCTCTTTGGCATCGCCCCAATGTTGATCAGAGGGTTTTATCTTAGGAGAAACAGTCTTCATTGCCTTAGGTGGTTGCACCTTCATTGGCTTAGACTTAACTGATTCCTGAGATGAAACACTTTGACTGTGCAGATAATATGGCTCATAGGGGCGATAAAGACAATTTCGGGCAATGTGACCAGGATTTCCACAATTAAAGCAAGTCTGCTTCTTGAGATAGAAGTCATACATGTAACCGTTTGTCCTTAGCTGCTGAGGTGGATCACCATTTGCTTGTGTCTGCATCTTTGACCCGTTTGCAGATCTTGGGTTGACTGTGGACTGGTTCCTTGAAGCTTCAGTTCTTGTGCTCCATGTTTTCTTTGATGCCGAGGCAGTATTTCCACAACTGTAACTGCATGAGCCTACTGATGAAACTGGAGACTTGTTTGTCATCTTGGGCCTTTCAATCTTGACAGGAGCAGAAGTTGGAGGCTTGATGGTAATCTTGGGCCTTATACTCTTAATGTCAGATGATAAGCCACCATCATGACCCAAGCCTTTGAACTTAGTGGTGAATGAGGGTCGCTCTTCTCCTTCAATCGGAATGAACATAGACCCTACTGTCATGAATATCTTACCATTGGGCCTTGTAGTCATCACCACTCGTTCCCGCTTTACCTCATCCACAACTTTGGAATAAGGAGTCTCGATCTTTGGATAAGGAACCAACTTTTCTCCATCAGCTCTATTTACTTCACTAGAGCTTGAACCTGCACACTCAGTAGTGTTATTTGACTGAGTTGCTTCAGTGGCTGTCTTTTCATCTTTATGTACAGGTTGAGGCCCATATACCATGGTTGCTTCATTCAGGGACTCTTTCAACAATTCATCGGTAGTTTGGGGCACTCTGATGTATTCATGTTGTAATGGGGGAGGAAAATTTCCATCCCCGAGGCCAGATGTTTCTTTTACATGCTCGATTTGCTCCTCTGATTTGAATAAAGCACGATGTGAGTCCATCATTTTATTTTGAATAACTTGATGTTTCTCAAGGGCAGATTGGGAAGCGTCAAGTTTGGATCTTAGTTCCTCTACCTCCTTAGTTAGCTCTTCTATCTTAGCGTGAGCAAGCCTAAGATAGGTGCTTTTATCACTCAATTGTCTTTGAAGACTCTTAACATCAATCTGAATGGCCTCAAGTTTCTCTCTAAATATCCTGGTCTTACCTTTGGACTCCCTAAGGTCTCTATCAATTAATTCGCGATTTAGGGTCTTATTGGTAAACTTACGTTCCCAGTCTTTACATTCATTCAAAATAGTCTGACACTTAGGGTTTAGGCATGCCTCATTATTGTTGGTGCATGAAGTGGTGCCTGGTAGAATGGGTGCCATGAACTTCTTTGGATGGAACTTTAGAGCAAATCGGGTAAGACGGAAAAATCACTATTCAACTAATAGTGTCAAAAACTTAAAACTGAAAAACGGAGGCCTTCGGAGTGGAATTTGGAGGTCCAAACGAGCTCCCCTGGACATTAGTCCGGGGTAATTCTAGGGCTCGTTCTCACGGACGCCGTGTTAAAATTTGAGCTTCTAACTCCAAACGAGGCCCAAGTTACGTCCGTTTTAGTGAAACAGTGCGAAATAGTGTTTTTGCCGCAAAAAGAATTTGGACCGAAAAGTGGGTTTTTGATCGGAAAGTGGGTTTTCGGTCGGACAAGGGTTGGATCGAAAAGTTCTTTTTGATCGAAGAGTAGCTGGTCGAAAAGTGTAGGGCGATCGAGAAGTAGGGTGTGGATCGAAAAGTCTCTGAAGGGACTTTTCGATCGAAGAGCACAGTGGATCAAAAAGTCACAGGGGACTTTCCGATCAAGATGACAGATCGAGAAGTCTCGAGGGGACTTCTCGATTGAGAGGTGACTGATCGAAAAGTCACAGGGGACTTTCCGATCGAAGATGCTGATCGAGAAGTCTCAAAGTGGGACTTCTCGATTGAAAGCTGATGGTCGAAAAGTCACTGGAGGGGACTTTCCGACTGAAACTGCCTAATCGAAACGACACAGGGGGTCTTTCTCGAGCACAAGGAGGCAACAGAAAAGGGTTTTCGATCAACCCGGCTGATCGAAAAGTCTCTGGTTGGGTCGAAAAGTGTCAAAATCACGAGCAGTCGATCACAATCACTTCTGACTCTGTTCGAAACCTGCAAAAAAATCCTTCCGAACCTTGCTAATGCTGAAAATCACCACAAAACTCAAACGGTTAGTTGTCAAAAACTTAAATCGGATATCCTGAGAGCCTCCAAACTTGCGTTTCTTGGCTCTGATACCAATTGTAAGTCCCGAAAACGGTCCGAACGCGATATCTAACCTCAATTGAGAGTGCGGAATCCAAACAATCGAGTGATTCAAGTATAATCGAAAAGTATTAAGAAGAACAATTGAAAACAGTGAAACACGCAAACCGATTGGAAGAACACTTGATTAGAAACCTTAGTTGCAATACACAGGATCGAAATTCTCTAGGGAGAATTTCGATAATCACCTTGAACCCTTCCCACAATCAACAACCATCCCAAGATCCTATAGGGTTCTATTTATAGGAGATGATATGCTTGGTCAACAAGCAATCCTCCTTAACCCTAGAACACAATAATTCCCGTATTAGACCTTAAAGGCCCACTAAACACTATCTAAACTTCTTCTAAATGAGCCCAAACATGTCTAAATTGGCCCAATGACCCAATATAACCATAACCCAGCTAATTTTCACCTATTCTATCACATAGGCCTTCAAAATAGTCCGCCAATAGGTGATTTAATACACAAGCCACAAATTATTCCCTTACAATTCAACACATTGTACTATGGTAAACATAACACGTTACAATGACTTACGATATTATCCTGTGTATACGATGTACGATTGATTAGGCAATCGCACAAAGTCTTGTCATTCCCACCGAGGTAGGAAACTTAGGACTTGTACACTCGTATAACTCATAATCAATATTACTTATGACATGAAAACACATAGCCATGTAATCTCATGCCCATATTTGTCACACCCCCAAATAACCACTAACGGAGTTTATACCGTTAAGGGGTGCGAGCAAACCAGGACCACAACCATTAGTTACAAATACTAAACGAATCAGAGTTAGTCCAAATACATGTCATAAATAAAATTTCAAAATATGCAGCGGAAAATATTGTCTTAGCACTAACCACGTGCTTTACAAAGTCATTGTTTTAAATTCCCAATATGATTTAAACAACAGTAAAATGTCTTCATGTGCCATGCCAACCCGCTCCGGATACTCCTCAGCGATCTGCAAAAGTTTAAACCACGCAAGTGTCAACCTAACGGTTGGTGAGTTCACAGTGGGCTTGTCACGCAGTGGCCCGGTCTTATAATCATAATTGTGTCAACATACACTTATGTAATATTTATTTGTGAAAAGCAATGCTCAGTGATAATACACCAGTCCATAATCATAGTAGCGTGATTTAGTAAAAGTAATATCCGTAACATGCGTTATCGGGTATGTACTAGTTATGTAAAATTAAAGTGCTCAACCGATATCGCGGGTAGCTAATCCGTTGTTCCATGAATCTCAAAATGTTTACCGGATTCTCATGAATCTCAAAATGTTTTCAGAAATAGTTTGTTTAAGTTCCACAAGTGTTTCCCATAAAACACTTTAAGTTTATCCAAGAGGTGCGTGGCACTCATAAGGTTTCAAGTTCATAAAAGAGGTGCGTAGCACTCATAAGGTTGTCAGCATTGTTTTTCGTTAAGTTATCCAGTGTGTCCCAAACGGGCTCACAGTAAACGGGTTAGTGACACTCACCTTTGGTTGCACTGCTACACTTGCTAAATAATCCAAGTATTGTTTGCTTAACGAAGACCTAAGAACACGTTTAGGTCTTAAGTATTAGTTTTGTGTCTAATCTTTAACTTACGTCACTATGGCCCATAACATAGCACGTTGGAACTATGACACGACATACCGACACACGACACCGATGGTTGATCATAAACGAGGGTTCACATAACTCAGAAATCAAAGCATGTTTCATTATTGCATCATCATGTAAGTCATGGCATAACATTCAAGTAAGTTGCACAAGTTTGGGTTTTGGTCTGGTACAGTTTCGCTACACAGTTTCGCTACAGTTTCGCTAGGCAGTTTCGCTACGCAGTTTCGCTATGTGCACGGGCAGCACTTTCGCTAGGGAATACCCGATGACACAGTTTCGCTAGCTAGTTTCGCTCGAAACTGATGACACAGTTTCGCTAGCATAGCTTCGCTCGAAACTGATGACACAGTTTCGCTAGCATAGCTTCGCTCGAAACTGGTTTGAACTTTCGTTCAGGGACAGGGTCTATGGTTGTTTCGCTCGGTAGTTTCGTTACTTAGTTTCACCGGCGACACTATAGTTTCGCTACATAGTATCGCTGTATGAATATTCAAACAGTTTCGCTTCATAGTTTCGCCTAATGAATGCACAGTTTCGCTAGTCGCTAATAAAACCCGTTTTTAAGACCAAAAATCAATCTAACAGCTTCCATACATCATGTAATTCAATATCTAGCATGCATAAACATTTACCAACATCACAGAGGCAATTGTAACATCTTAAACATGAGTTTTCATCATCAAATCACCAAAAAAACACCTCAAAGCTCATTTTTAGCACAAAGTTAACCTAACTAGCATGAATCTTCATTATGGCTTGATTTCACACGTAAAGTTACAGACTTTATGATAGATCTAGCATTCCTAAGCATCATACTACAAGCATACGCGATTTCATGAAGATCTAAGCATGCTTTTTAAGGAAACACATAGAATATGCATGAAAATGGTTTTGGAGACTCACGGTTTGATCTAGGATCCGAATGGGTGATGTCTCGAGGTTGAGATCACGACGGCTCGTGGTGTTTCTCAGCTGACCAGAATTCAGGAGAGTGTGTGTGTGTGTTCTTGAGAAATGATGTGAGTAAAATGAGAAGATTAGGGTTTTATAAAATATATAGGTCAGGAGCTAGTTTCGCTGGCAGTTTCGCTGGCCAAGCGAAACTGACTCTGAATTCGTGTAAATCGAAAGTTTGTCTACCGAGCGAATCTGCAATTTCGCTCGGTAGTTTCGCTGGAAACCAAAAGGGCCAATTTTCAAAATTAATTAATTAAACACGTTGCACATAATAACAATAAATAAATAAACACATAACACATATGGTCGGGTTCGGTGATCAACCAAAGGTCGTGGACGTATTCGGTCTAGTTAAGCATTAGTTACTAAGTTAACACTTATAATGTAGCTAACGGAGATTGTCTAACGGAAGTTAACCTTGGAATTCTCGGATGTCACAATATTCATGCATTTTCCTTATTTATTTATTTTTCGATAAATATATATTTACCACATATAGGCTAATTTCATGATTGTACATCATCACCTCATGCAAATCATGTAGATCATCATTCAACATATTTCAAGCCATGTCAAAGATTCCTAGCCACATGCATGAATGCTATCTTGCTCTAATAGGTCATTTTCACCATATTTTCATGTAAATAATTTTTATAAAATAATCTACATGCATTCGAACATCAAGTTTACAACTTTATACACTATCATGCATCCATTAACCTAGATCAAGCAATCTCATAGTAGATCTATCATTATCAAGTCATTACAACATAGATCTAAGAGAAATCGTCAAGCTTTATCCACATACATGCATGTTTTCTCATGAAAAACCCTAGATCTAGCATGTATCATCATCATATCATGCATAAAAGTCATGTTTTTTTATCAAAAGATGTAATATTTTCTATCACAATCACTAGATCTACACTTGATATCATTAAATCAACATAGATCAGACCTAGGTCCATCATAAAGCTTGGATCTTGACATCTTTAACATAGAAAAACAAGGTAAAACACATACCGAAAGATGTAGGATGATCAAGGATGAAATTGGGGCTTGAAACTTGAAAGAAAGCTTGGATCTTGATGAGAAATGAGTGGGAGGTTGATAAGAGTTGTAAATGGAGCTGAAATGACGTATGGAGCTGATGACAATGAAATGATGGTGGCTAATGTTGCTTAAATAGGGAAAATTAGGGTTTGCTGAAAAATCATGTGTAAGAGTATCGATTACAGGGAGCATATTCTCTAGGCGATACGCCTAGAGCCTCCCGTCTGGCAACCCTGTTGACTTTTGTTGACTGCAGCCAGTTTTGTCTATTTTTTGCGTTCTTGGTCACGGTTTTCAACGTTTTCTCCCATTTTCAATTCACCATAACTTTTATCACATTAAATCTAATAAAATCAAGTATCAACTTTCCACATAATGATTTACGATTATTCAATTCAATTCACGTATCAGTTTGCACATAATTCATGATACTTAGTAGTTTTTAGTTTGTCACCAATGTTTCGAGACTCCGACTTGTGTGTGATGTTTTTGAAGTGTTTTAAGGCTACCAGACTCTTTTAATACCTTAATTGACATCCTACGCCTATATACGCGACTCCCGGTTTATCGGTTTTATTAGTTTTTATCCGTTTTGAGGCCCGGGTCCCACCCGAAGGGACGGAATGTCACATTCTTTAACCCACACATGTTTTATTCCTCCATTTTTGTTTAAGATGTCAAGTAAGTTTCTTCCCCTAAGTTTTTTAAGATTTAGGTCATCTAATATGCTAAATTAATGAACAAATTTGAGTGTATGCTTGATGTACAAGCAAATGGTGTGTGTGTATTGTAGATTGCATGACTAATATAAGTATGCTTATACTTGAAATTGAAGGGAAGGTAAACCCCTTTGGTGGAAATCGATATCCATGGGTAATGGGTGAGTGGGTTTAGTTACTTAATCCTCAAGTATGCATAATAATGTGATAACAATTGATAACTCGACCTAAGATTATGGTTAGGATTTGCAAGTAGGCAATAATGGGTGATTTAGTATGTTAAATATGAATGCGATAGATTAGGTGTTTATAATGCACACCATGTGTTTGATAAAATGCCTAAAAGAAAAGTGGAGCTTGAAAATGGGTAAATTGTGTCAATGGTCATGTGATGAAATGCTCGGTGCTATGTTTACTCATATTATTAATTGTTAATCTGAACGTCCAAGTAAATTATAGGTGAGAGTGGAGGGAGTCAAGCCATCAAGGAATGCCAAACTTGAAGACTTGAGGTAACACTCAAGTGCGTTCAGTTTGTTACAAAAGTATGCATATGGTATAGTTATTCACTAGTATGGGTAACTATGTATAATAAAACTGAAGTAGATTGACGAAGGTATTTTATTGGTAAAGAATGGTGATGTATGGTTATATGACTTTGGCCTAGTTGGGCAAGATTGGTAACATATAAGTGGTTAGGCGTTACTTTTCAAAGTATGTTATAATGGGTTATGACCATAAGGAAGAGTATGAAAATAGTGTACATATGATGTTGTAGTTGGATAACAACCACAACACTAGAGAAAAATATATGCAAGTATGTGTTTATTTGAAGTATGCTCTATGATCTGTTTGTGGTTATTTAGATAGAATAAGAAGTGTTTATTTGGAATATGATTTGTGACCCATCTGGGTAAAGATGTGTGAATATCACCTATGTGCGTTATACTAAGGATCATAATGATGACCCGTATGGGGTAAGATTTTAGTAAATGACCCGTTTGGGGTAAGATTGTAAAGAATGACCCGTTTGGGGTATGATTATAATGAATGACCCGTATGAGGTAAGATTGTAATGAATGACCCATTTAGGGTAATATTGTAAAGAATGGCCCGTTTGGGGTAGGATTGTAATGAATGACCCGTATGGGGTAAGATTGTAATGAATGACCCGTTTGGGGTAAGATTGTCATGAATGGCCCTTTTGGGGTAAGATTGTAAAGAATGACCCATTTGGGTAAGATTGTAATTAATGACCCGTTTGGGGTAAGATTGTAATGAATGACCGTTTGGGTAGGGTTATAATGAATGACCCATTTGGGTAAGATTGTAACAAATGACCCGTTTGGGGTCGGATTGTAACGAATGGCTTGTTAAGTAAGGATGTAGAGGTAATGCCAATGTGCGCTACAAAAGTGTGTTATAATGACTCGATAGGGTAAAGATGGATAAACTAAGATGTGAGACATAAAGCATGTTGTATGACCCGCTTGGGGTTAAGTGAGCAACGTAAGTGTGCTAGATTAAATGTTATGGAGACATGAAAGTGTCTAGATTATTATTTAGTAGAAATTTCTTGTGATGATGACTTATACATGAATGAACCATGAAGTGAATTAATCTATGAATAAATTAAAGATGTGAAAGCGTTTATGACCCGTTTGGGTTGGTAGAAAGTTGACCCGTATGGGTTAAGATGGAATTTCAAGTAATCTAAGTGATCTTAGGCTGTGTGGTGGTTAGAAATAACCCCAAATTTAAAGTGTGCACCTTTGTGTGAGTGTGTATTCGTGGTACAAGTCGGTGTACTAAGAGGAATTGATTTCCCAAACCTGAAATCCAATGAAGTAGGTTATGGAATGATTGAGTAAGTGACATTGTGTATTTACATACTTTCTCTAATTGCGATAGTATATGATGGAAATAAAGATAAAAGGGGCTAGGTTGACCTTAAGAGGTCATAGAATTGAAAGTTCTGCACGAATTGATCTTAATGGGTCAACGGGTTGAGAATCTTCATTTGAATGGATGTTCGGTTAACCCAACGTCTTGAATGTTTTATGTCTATGCATACGGTTGTTTTTATAATGTGAAATTGTTAGAAAGTAAACGAATGGCTGGAATTAAAGTCTTAAGAATTTGGCTGGAAGGGCGAAAATGGATGGGAATTTGACTAAGTATAAAAACTGGGGAAATTTCGTCTAAACCCTAGAATTTACACTCCAAGTGATATAGCGTATCACTTGGAGCATTAGGTAATGCAAGCGATACACTTGCACAGCAAGCATACGGCCTAGTGTTGTTAAAGTTCCAAGTGTTACGCTTGGAACACAAAATTATAGTTTTGCTGTCATTTAAAGGGGTGAATAATGGGGCAGGATGTATATGTCATTAATACTAATATGTTACTGGTGTTAATGGCAGGTAGCAAACTGGGGTGACGGGTCATGATCGAGCATGAAGTCGTTTGGAACCGAACACAAATCCTTTGGGGTATTATAGATACTTTGTGACTATTTTGAACGGCTATGTTCCGATGCATACTCTGATAAAGATGGAAGTTAAATGTTTAACTTGATTATAAAGGAGGTGTTATAACTCGTTTTGATAAGTAATGTAAGCAAAATTTTACGCCCCGTATTTTCATGTAACTAAATCAATGTCATTAACGGGAAAGGGTGTTACAGCTGGTAGTGAAGAATCTGCTTATTTTAACTTAAATTCCAAAGATTTAAAATCTCAAACTGATTTTCAAATCTACGACAGGAGGTATCAGTGTCGATCAGTCAATTTTCCGTCTTTAATGTTTTGTCTTTAGCTTAGGGAGAGATATAAATTATAGGGGGAGAAAACTGGAAACATCAAAAATAGTGCCTTTATTATTTTGAAAAATGAAAAATCCAAAAATAGAGTTTTTCATTTTAGGGGGAGATAGCCATGGTGAATGCATGCAAAATATATAAAGCCATGGTGAATACATTATAAAAAAATGGAAAAATTAAAACTTGAGAAATTGATCATTGGGAAATGATGGTACATTGGCTAGCATGCCTGACTCTTGAATAGAATAAGTGAAAAAGCCATAAGACCTTTGTTCGATGCGCTAGGTTGGCTCGGCAAATCATGTAATATGCAAATTTGATTTACATTAAATATGATATGCTTGACCTAGTGGACAATATCTTGATGCGTATTGTCACACCCCGCCTCACCGCGCCCTGCCAAGCGTGGGGGAAAGGATATATGCAAGATCACAAGGTCAACACACATAAACGGACGAACCATCCAATACAAAATCAAATACATACCATAATGGACTTAGCATGTTAAGTCTTAAGTAATACACATCAGCCTACGCTTAGGAAGAACCTAAGGCTACCAACACAGTCAAAGGAAAAGACAACAATAACAAAGGATAGTCATGACGGGGAAAAATAATCCCAAAATCAACCAAATCAACCCCAACGGGTACAAAACCAACTCGTCCCTAACATCCAAACGTGACATCCACCCAATGCTTTACTTACCTGCACATGAACCAAAAATACGTCAACAACAAAAGTTGTTGGTGAGTCGTAGCGCGTTTGACTCAAATCCAAGTTTCCCCAAATCAAGTAACAATACTGTACCAGTTATAAATTCCTATGGTTAAACCAGCACTTCGGGGGTACGATCCTACGGCCGCAAGCCTCCCTTTGTGGACGATGCATATACGCCATCACCCGACCCCTAATGGATCCAACAAACGAGTATGAGACACATTGATCTACCTCTATAGCTGTATTGGTGCAATATATGTATTTGTGGCCTAACACTAAGGCCAAAATTAACCATACTAATCAACATGAACGTCTCGTACCATGCGATTTTAAATTTATAACACGGTAAGAAATACCTAAGCACAGTAACAAACAAACAAGCAATAGTTTGACATGGTTCATGTACACCACAAAATGTTAAAAAGTTAAAGTAGGGGAAAAGCTATCAACTCACAGATGAACAAGCGGTGGATCAAACAAATGTCACAGGTCACGGGAATCCAAACGTCCAAGTGTATCACAGTGGCAAGTCTATTATAATGATATATGCATAATTATATCAGAACCTATCCGCAACTATAAACGCTTAAGCAATTTGTAGCAACAATAACTAAACAAACGGGAGGTTTAACCACACTCCCGGGAACATACTGAGCGGACAAGAAACACCCGGCGAGATCATAGGGCCCCAACCGGGAAGTGAAATATCTTTACTAAACTAACATGCCCATACTCGTGAAAATAACCAAACTGGGTCGCTCGATATTTCCCAAAATACAAAACAAAACAAAACAATGAAACTGTCCAGGGACACATGAGGACCGCGAGCAAACCAGAAAAACATCCCATGTGGTCCTCATGGGTGGTCAACAGACCACGTTGACTTTCCAGGTTATGAGGACTGCGAGCAAACCAACAACCAAAACCCATGCGGTCCTCACTGACTATTTTGTCCTTTAGTGAGATTTTCTCAAAATTTGATTTTTGCTCGTTTCGAAAATGGGGTTTTATTCCCAACATTTCCAGTAGCCAAACTATAAATTCTTTGGCCTCCAGGCCGTGTCAAACTCCCGTTATAAGTCCCGGTTTGATCCGAATATTACCCGAACTCATTCATTAAGTGGGTTTTATCATTTCTTTCATTTTCAAAATGTCAAATATCACTTAGGAACAATTTTAGACTCATCTTAACACTTAAAATACTACCGGAATATCTAAGTGCCCGCATTCATTTGACAAAAGTCCCGTAACTTGGTTTCCGGGTCTTCTAAACACAAAAATACAAATGTTGCCTCCACCCATTCACCAATCTCTTAACTTTTGATATTTTAATCACATGCATGCATTAAAGGCTTGTACCTTGAGCAAGAAAACTTGTACTAAAGTAATCCAAATGGGGTTCTTAGTTTCCAGCCTTTCCTTAAGTCCCAGAGTGCAAATATGACCTTGCATGTGTCATCAAAATGCATATTAGGCAACGGATTGCTCAAAAACTCGACTTAAAGCAAAACCGAACATAAACTCACCTTGTTTCACCACGAATTTGATCCCACAAACCTTCGATCACCATAGATCGGCCATGCAAGAACCAATAATCTGAGATTGCCACTGATCAGTAGATAAACCAGGAGAAACCAAGCTTGAAATGGTGAAATGAAATAACGAGGTGATTACCCGAGCTTCGTGAAACTTGTTTATGCTTGAAACTTGATGCCATAAGCTCCCTCTTGCCGGAATTAGTCTTTTTAGGCGAATGATGGACGAAATGAGAGAGTTTTTCGAGTTAGAGTCGTGCAAATGAGCAAAAAATGGCAAAAACTCGTTTTTATAGTGCCGGGCGTCGATGAGGACCGCGAGAGGTGCACAAACACACCCCCATGCGGTCCTCATGGGGGAAAAGCACGCGGATCCTGACCTAGCGACCCGACGGGTCATGAGGACGGCGAGAGGTTGAACTAGAGAGGACATGCGGTCCTCATGCCTTCCAGAAAAAAAAATTGTTTTTCTTTATTTTTCTTGAAACTTTATATTCCGGGCTCGAGGGTTTTACCAGAGGTGTTAGATCCTTCTCTCCTTAAAAGAACTTCGTCCCGGAATTCACTTAGGCTCAAAAAGGTGCGGGTATTTCCTACGCATATTCGCCTCCGATTCCCAAGTATGCTTGGGTTCACGCCAAGCATCCCACTTAACCTTAACCATCAGAATCTTCTTTCTGCATAATTTCATCACAAGGGCATATCCTAAGCATTAGCATATCTCCTTACTTAAATTTCAATGGCCTACAATGACGATCAGCATAACACTTTTTCGGATCCTGTGCGGCTTTGATCTTTTCTCGAATTTCTTGAACCTTATCATTCGTAGCCATAACCAACTTTGGTCTTGTAAGTTGCCCTTCTCCAACTTCAGACCAACACAACGGGACTCTACATTTCCTTCCATATAGAGCTTCAAAGGGTGCTATTTGTATACTAGAGTGATAACTATTATTATATGAACACTCTACCAAAGGTAGGTGGGTATCCCAACTGCCACATAATTCCATCACACATGCTCTTAGCCTGTCCTCTAAGGTTTGGATGGTTCTTTCACTCTACCCATCCGTCTGTGGATGATATGCCGTACACAATTTCACTTTAGTTCTCCTAAAGACTTTTCCAGAAATGGGAAGTAAATCGGCCATCTCTATTAGACACAATTGATAATGGAACTCCATGCCTTGACACTATTTCATTTACATAAATCTTGGCCAATTGTTCCATGGGGTAAGTTTCCTTAATCAGCAAAAAGTGAGCTGACTTGGTTAATCGATCCACGATTACCCAAATAGCATCATTACCACTCCTATATTTCGGAAGCATAGTTACGAAATCCATAGTATGTCTAAAGGTTGAAGTAAACCAGCTGCAAACACATATGGCATTTCCCAACAAACTCAACAATTACTCTTTTCATGCTCGGCCACCAGTAGTAGGGTCTCAAATTCTGGCTCATCTTATCATTACCAGGGTGCATCATATACTTGGACTTATGCACTTCACGAAGGATCATTTCACGGAGACCACCTTCCTTCGGCACCCAAATTCTATTTCCCAGTCTAAGGATACCATCGGGTCCCTTAGTAAGGCGACCAACGATTGTCATCATTTCTTCTTTTCTATTCACTTCCGGATCGGCTATTTGCTCCTTTTGAGCTTTCAAAATTTCATTGATCAGATCAGCACGCACATCTATTCTCATCACACAAACCCTCAGAGGCTTGGTTATTTCCTTTCTACTCAATGCGTTCGCCACCACGTTGGCTTTTCCGGGATGGTACTTTATCTCACAATCATAATCACTTAACACCTCCATCTAGTGCCTTTGACGCATGTTTACTTCCTTCTGATTGAACAAATGCTTCAAACTTTTTAGGTCCGTGTTCCATAGAGGTAGTGCCTACAAATCCTTAGAATAAACACTACTGCACCAAGCTCCAGATCATTTGTAGTGTAATTCTTCTTGTGCGTCTTTAGTTGCCTTGATGCATAGGCGATCACCTTGTTTCGCTGCATCATCACGCATCCTAACCCGTTAATTGATGCATCACAGTAAACAACAAAATCTTCCGTTCCTTCAGGTAAGGAGAGAATAGGAGCGGTGCTCAACTTTCGCTTCAGAAGTTCAAACGCATCAGTGTGTTTCTGCTTCCAATCCCACTTTGCATTTTTCTGAATAAATGTGGTTAACGGTGTTGCTATTTTAGATAATTCCTATATGAATCGCCTATAGTAACCTGCTAAACCCAAAAATCTTCTAATTTTTGTCGGAGACTTAGGCTGCTCCCAGTTCATTACCACTTCGACCTTAGCTGGGTCCACTTGAATTCCAGCACTACTCACAATATGTCCTAGAAACTGTACCTCACGAAGCCAAAATTCACACTTAGAAAACTTAGCATAAAGTTTCTCAAATCTTAAAAGCTCTAAAATCTTCCTAAGGTGTTCTTCATGCTCTTTCCTCGTTCACGAATAAATTAAAATATCATCTATGAAAACTATTACAAACTTATCAAGGTAAGGTTTGCACACTCGATTCATTAAATCCATAAAGACTGCAGTCGCGTTTGTTAAGGCAAACGGCATTACAGTGAACTCGTAGTGCCCATACCTCGTTCTAAACGCATTCCTTGGAACATCTTCCTCTCTAACTCTTACATGGTGGTATCCAAACCTCAAGTCAATCTTCGAGAAGTAACGTGCTCCTTGGAGCTGGTCAAACAAATCATCTATGCAAGGAAGTGGGTATCTATTCTTGATCATTACCTTCTTAAGCTCACGGTAGTCAATGAACATGCGCAAAGACCCATCCTTCTTCTTTACAAACAACACGGGTGCTCCCCAAGTACAATATCAAATTCACTCAAGGCCATGGGTAACAATTCAAGATCAAATAAGGCATCGTCTGTTCTTAGTTGGCAACCTCTAACGATTTCATGAATGCTAATCTCCTACCCACTAGCGGTTTCTACAACATAGGGTCTATCTAACGCATGTAAAGCACATTGCAATTTTGGGTAAACACGAAGTGGCCACTAAACTCCTATTGGCTCCAGAGTCAAACAATATACTAATAAACACATTGTTCACAGAGAACATACCAGATATAACATCATCACTATTACGAGCCTCTTCAGCAGTCATGATAAAAAGGCGAGGTTTACCTTTTGGACCTCTGCCATCTCTGCCCATGTTTCTGTCTTTGGCCGCATCCTTGGGTTTTAGGTAGTTAGCGATTTCGTGCCCTCTCTCTCCACAGTTGTAACAGGTGGCAAGTTTCATGCACTGGTTTGCAAAGTGACCAACAGTGTTGCACTTGTAACAAGTAAGACTTTCTCCCTTGTAGTCTATGCCCTTCTCATCTCTGCCTTTCTTTCTATCGCCCCTGTGATCTCGGTCACAGTCCCTTCTCTTTCCCTCAAACCTCTTATGGCGCCCTGAGGATTCGTTCCTTCTTCCAGATTGGTGGTTCCAGTTATCACATAAAGTGCCAGTCAAATTCATTGCAGATTTCAAAGTGTGAGGTCGAGAAGCTCTCACATCTGCCCTGATTACTGGGCTCAGACCATACAAAAATCGACGAATTTGATTCTCCTCCTCCTTTGCCATGTGGAGAACAAGGTTCAGCAGCTCATTGAACCTATTAATGTATGAAATGTAATCTGACCCCTTCATCTCTAAGTGAATAAACTCATTCTCCAGCTTCTCATATTCGTTTTCTGGCAAAAACTTTTCGAACACCAATCTGCGAAACTTATTCCAACCCATCAAGTAAGTTCTGGTCTTGCCTCTTTTGTTTAGTTCTGCTTTCCACCAGTTCAGGGCTGGTCCTCTAAATGATTGAGAAGCAAACTTGATTTTATCCTTCTTTGCACACTCACTGATATCCAGTGCACCTTCCACCTCATCCAACCAATTCAATGCCTTAGTGGCACTCTTGTCACCCCTAAAGATTCATGGCTTACTCACCATGTATGTCTTGTAGCTGCACCCTCTCTGGTATGCCTTTCTCTTCTCCTTTCCCTCTCTCTGTGCTTCACGCTCCTTGGAGCTGTCAGTATCTGAACTGTACTTGAACACCTCTTAGGCTCGCTTCTCGAGCTTGTAGAAGACTCTTCTCTAAACCTTTTACGCTTCATAGACCTTGGCTTTGGGGAACTTGCAGAGGGTTCATCTCTCAGTGGCTATCGTTTTTAAGACATAGATCCCCTTTGACGGCTCGACTCGGTTTTTTCTTCAGTTTTGGATTTCTTTGCTTCAGGTTCAACGTGTTTCTTACCCAGTCCTCCCTCCTAAGCAACCAAGTTTGGGTAGGCAGTCACAATCCCGTCAACAATCAATTTTTGAAGCCTTTCTTCCAGCTCTTTTTCTCGCCTCTGCTTAGAGGTTAGAGGATTTTCATCCACAATACGCAAGGATTTGTCATCTTCGTCATTACTTTGTTCAACTGTATACTTTGGAATATCACCACCGTTCTTGGGATCGTCAGTAGCATGACGTGTCCTTCTCGTAGTCCTGCTAGTAGTAGCCTTTGTCATTGACTGAAATTTGGACGAAATGCAATTAGAATTTCCACAAAGGTTCAAATAGACTCTCATAAACGCAACTATGATATGGACATAACTCCATAGGAGTTATTCAAATGGGGGAACAAACACTTGATTCGGTCTTGCCCCTAGCTAATGTGGACCATAGGGAAGCATAGCTTCGGTCCAAGTCATCAGGGATGCGCGGAGAATACCTATCGGATACACCCGGAACAAGGGGCTCACGAAACTAAGCAGTGTCATGACTATAAAGGGAAACAAAGGATAATGGAGTTCTAAGAAATTCCTACACATTAGGCGATCACTTACTCCTAGCTTCAACAAGCTATACAATCCCTAGTGCAATCCAATTAACAATCAACAAATCACAACAACACTAGGATCACAATACCATAACAAGTCTTACACAAGTTCCTAGCATAAGGACTATGACCACAATATCCAGATCACAATACATCAACCACTAAAAGTACCATAACAACAACACAGATACAAGTCTGAAAGTACAACAGAACTACAACAAGTACAAACAGCTGCCAATCAAAACACATCTGAGACACAACCGAAAGGTAGAATGACAAGAACCACAACATCCACAATAATCAACAACGATCGATCCTCAGTGCCTCTTCTTCTTTCCCATGCCAAATCCCATCCTAGCTGTCTCCCCAATAGCAATGGATGCCTTCGATAACATGTAAAACCCACAATACGATCTTACTACTGCATGATTCGGTAATCGGATAGCAACAAGAAGGTAAATAAAGCTTTGCTTTATTGATTCACAAAGAGATTACACAAAGTCTAGAGAGAGAGAGTTACACACTCAGTTACACACACTTAAGAGATGTAGAATGACAGAACTTCTTCCTAGCTCTCTCTAACACGCACTATTTATAGTAGACACAAGCTAGCTGGCGGATCACTAGCGTACCATTTGGTACGCCCGTACCAAATGAACTGCGGACCATTTGGTCCGGCCACCTCAGCATGAAGCCACTAACTCACACAGAAGCTCTTGTCTAGATACAATACACGAGACACAACGTTAGCATAGGAATATGCTTCTACAAACTCCCCCTTAACGTGTAGTGTATCTAGTTAACTATCTATTTAACAAAACTTCAGTCTTCAATCTTCAGCATTGTTGCATCCGATCTTCAACTTGAAATCTTGCCAGAATTAGAGCTTGCATGGCTGAACCAATCTTGAATAATCTTTGAACTTCAAGATCCACTTGTGAAAGATATAACATACTCCCCATTTCACCATGCTTGAGTCATCTCACATAGAAACCTGCAATTTCAGAAGACAGAAACGCAGCTTTCTTTTCTTTAAAAAAATAATTTAATCTTGGCGCAAAACTTCTCTTCGAGAATCCAAGATATAGTTTTGAATTTTTAAATTTTGTATCAATGTATCGACCGGTCGAAAACAAATAAGAAACAAAATCTTTTTGGCTTTTTGAAACTTTATATCAAAACACACCTTAAATCTTTTTGGATTTTTCGGATATGAAACATAAATGCAATACAGAAACAGACACTATTTTTGTCTTTTGCGAGAAAGATCACAACTTGGAATCATATTGGTCATAACATGCTGAACTACACTTCAATTTCAATTACTTCAGCACACAAGTCATGTCGATTACTGGTATAATTTGTCCATCTTAAACTCAGACACAATCATACTCATAACATCTGGATATGTTATTGAATTGATTAGGTTTGCTTTGACCAGAGTACCCCATACTATCAGACACATTCAGATATGTTTTTGTTTTTTGTATCACACTTTGTGATTTCATTTGTGATTTAATCACATAATGATTGTATTCATGAATCAGTCAACTGTGTTCCATGCAAAAAGAAATAAGAATGTTAAATCGTCTACCTTAAGGTCGATCTTTGGATACGCAGATAAGGCCTCGGATTTAACAAAATAAGAAAATAAAACAAGTTGAAATTGTATAACCCAACAACAATCAGGTCGGTACTCCCGTACACGCAGAGAAAGTCCGATGAGTTATACGAAACACCAAAGAAAATAAAGCAGAACGTCAAACGAACAACAATCAGGTCGATCTTTCGATACGCAACGAAAGTCCGATCGTTTGACAAAATAAAGAAAATCAAACAAGTTTAAATCTTTGCAAAATGAACACATGTATACACAGTGACTTCTCATTTTCTTTTTCACATATCTTTTCTTGATACATCATGAGATATGCATCAAGATGTTAGCTACTTGGTCAAGCATTAGTATTTAATGTGTTTATCACATCTGAATACTTTCTGATTTAATACCGAGCCTACCGAGCACATCGAACAATGATCTTATAGCTTTTTCATCTATTTTACCCATGAGCTAGACACGTAAGCCAATGTACCATCATTTCCCAAATATGTCGGATACAATTTCTCATTTTTAATTTTTTTGTATATTTTTCTGTTTTTCAATGTTTTTGTATTTTTCCATTTTCTCCCCCTTAAAATGAAAACTCTATTTTTGGATATTCATTTTAACAAAAACACAAACATACTATTTTTGGTTTTTCAATTTCCTTCCCCTAAACTACAAACAAAATGCATTAAAGAAAGAAAATTGACCAATCGATACTGATACCTTTTCAGGTTAAGCTTTTAGAAAATCTTTCAATTTTGAAAAATGAATCATTCAATTTAAGTTAAGAACGCAGAATACTCCTCCATCAGCAACTTTGCAATCACCAACGGGTCTTCTAGGAATACCTGCACACTGGTTATAAAGATTAGTACTCAAAGGACCCGAAGCACACAGCTTCTAGTCGACCAGTGTCTTCCACAAAATCAGTTGCAGCATTGGTAACCAACTTAGGTCGCCACTGCATTCTTGCTTTTTCATTTTTAACTGAGTCATCATCACGAGATGAACCACCAACACTTGAATCAAATTTAAAAAATTGTTTCTTTTTAGCCTTAGTGTTGGACGGTGTGGACTCAGTAAAAATTCTGCCTGATTCATAAATTAGTTTGGCAGATTTGTTTGAAAATGAACGTTTTGCAATTTCACGACAATCATGTGCCATGTGTCCCTTTCGACGACACTGATAGCACAAACGATATGATCGTTTCGATTGTTGTTTTCCCTGAAACTGAGAATGTTGGTCATTGAAAACACAATCATCAGAAACATCATCGAAATTTTGAAATCTATTCGAATGTACCCATTTCGATGTAGGACTTCTAGGTGTGGAATTTGAACCCGAAGCGGAAGATTCTTTCGGAGAACTTGTAGATGAATCTTTCATCTTTATCTTTCCTCCGAATCCTTTTTCCATGGTGGATACAAACACCTGCGCCAGATGATATATTTGTTCAAGACTAGTATCTTTCTTCGCCTTAGGTGTCTTCTTTGGCATGTTCTTCTGAACTTTCTGAGCAACTTTGTGATTATGATTACCCAAACTAGATCGTTTATAACCGGGTAAGTCCGACAAATCCACTTGAGACTGAGAAGAACTAGCTTGGGCAAACTCAGTGAACTTAGCTTTAATACCTTGCAAATTATTAGCTTTAACAAGCGTAGCAGCAACTGATGCATCAGATTCTATCTGTTCATCGGGCATCACCTTCTGACCATCAGACACATTATTATCAGGAACAGCAAATACACCAGAAACAAACTTAATAGATTGTTCCATCAAACTTTTATCTTTCTCAACTTTCTTGGTTGAAACCTTCGATTCTTTTCTCTCAGACTTCTCAGAAACAAACTCAGAATAATCTCCATCAATACCAGAAGAATGAATATCATCAAGAGCATCAGATGAGATAACCGGATGTGGAATTTGATTATATTCTTCACTACCAAAAACGTTCTTGAAATTCTCATCTTTGCACAAATAGCTTGTGAAAGAATGTGAATTCTTCAAGTTGTGCAATTGACGTTTTAGATCCAGAATCTCAACATTTAAATCAGATATTTTCCTTAGAGCTTCACCCAATGCCCTTTCCGATGCAATCAATTTCTCTGAAGCTTGATTTGACAAAAATTCCGTTTGTCTCATTTGATCGTGAGCATCATAAACTTCCTGGGTAGTGTTCTTCACCCTGCCTTCATGAATTTCAATGTTTCTTGTCAACAGTTTGTTGTCATGCGTCAAGCTTGCAACTTTGTCAAGTAAGATGGAATGTTCCTTTTGACGATCACTTTCTTTTGCATTAACTTCATCAAACTCTTTCTGAAGATCATCATACAATTGCTGAAGAGAATCCAATTTTGTTTTGGATTTGCTAAAAAAAGCATCAAAATCTTCAATGGCGTCTTTTGCTTAACTCTCCCATTTCTCAACACTTTTAACCAACCCCTCATTCTCAGTTTTCAACTTCAGAAGTTGTTCCTTATCTTGAGCAACTATGTCATCCATATTGCTCTTAAGCTTGACAATCTCTTCCATCAACTCATCCTTTTCGTTTATCAACATATCATTTGTCTTAAAAATCTTATCAGAATTTTCAACTTTCTTCTTGAAACTTTCTAGTTCTGTTTCCTTCAGTGTTCTCCCAACCATTAACCCTTCCTTTTCTTGAACCAATTCATGAATTTTTCGATCCTTTTCAGCACAAAATTCACAAGTTGACTCATACCCACTAACTTCAGAATCACTTGTTTCAGATGTAGTGATCTCAGACGTATACCCACTTGATTCAACTTCAATATTTGCCATAAGAGCCACAGGTTGACCATTGATATAACAAAATTCATCTGATTCTGCACACGTATCTTGAATAGCAGTCAAAGCAATAGGTGATTTGTCAAATTGTTTTGACCATTAATCAAATTCTTTATCTGCTTGAGCTTGAGCCATCATAGCTTTTGCGTCATGCTTATCAGATTTATCTTTATCAGATGATGATTGAGAACACTCACGAGCAAAATGTCAAACCTTGGAACAATTGTAACATTTTACTTTAGATTTATCCAAACCCAGTTTTCTACTTCCTGGAACAAAAGAACTCTTCCCATGTTTCTTGATAAATCGTCGTCCTTTTTCAACCATCATTGCAAATTGCCAATGCAGATCTAATTCAGCCAATTGATCATCATCCAGCTATTCTAACTCAGTTCCACTCAGACCAGCATCACTAACTTGACCAAATATCGATCCAGACGACGAAGATATAAAAGCAAATAATAATGCAGCTAATTCATCAGTTGATTGAGCAGGATGCGAATTATTTGTTGATCTATCAGGAATGGTAAAACGACACCCTAGAGAATAGTCAGAATTTTCAGAATGCCCAGCAAGAAAAGCTGTTACCGGCGGATTACTGCTTGAAATAGCATGTGACTTTGCCTTAGCATGAACGGTAGCATTATTTTCCCCAAAGTACAATTCAGGATTTTGAACTGTAGGATGTGCAGATTTCTTCACCAGCAATTCCATCTCACGAGCTTGTAATTTGCTAGTTATTTGATTGAACGTCCAATTTGAATAATTTGGATCATTTGTCAACATCATCACATAATTTTCCCATTTTTCTGGTAAAGCTTCCAGAATTTTCTCTTTCAATTCATCACTATCTTTCTTGACTCCTACAACATCAAGTTCATTTATCAAATGGGAAAACCGAGCAATCAAATCTGGAATTTTCTCATTCTCGCAGTGCCTGAAATTATCAAACTCTTTCTTCAAAACTTTCTTCGAGTATTTTTGTATTGATCATTACCCGTACATCTCTCTTCAATAGCATCCCACAACTCCTTAGCCGTTGTATATTGCTTAAATTGATGCATTAGATCTTTTGGTAAGGCCATTGTAAGATAACTATATGTTTTCTTTTCTCGAGAAAAAACTTTCCGTTCATCAGCATCGAAACTACTAATCATCTTTGGTGTGTTGGGACTTATCATCGGATATTCATATTCTTTCTCAATTGGAATCCAACTTTCAATATCTTGCGAATAAATGTAAGATTTAAACCGACTTTTCCAATTGTGATAATCTTCAAGCCTTAGCAATTTAGGAACTTTTTGAGTTGTTCCTATCTCATTATCATAGTTCAACATGGCTTGCATTGATGTTTGAGCAGCAGTCATTGCATAGAAATCACTCATTTTGATGTTAAACCTAAAACTCCAAAACTTTGAACTCAAAAACGAGGGTCTTCCAAGCGTATTTTGGGGGTCAAACTGGGGGGTACAGACCTTTCAGGTGAGTACACGTCTAGATCTCGGAAAGACGAACGTTTTGGCTGGTATTGGGTTCTGTAACTCCAAACGGTTTGCAAGTTACGTCAGTTTTAGTGAAGGTCACTATTCTGCCAGCGGACCAAAACAAATCGGCGGACCAAAATACTATCAGCGGATCAGATTTGTACCTGCGGACCAAATCCGGATCAGATTTCGTCAGGCGGACCAGATTTCGTACGGCGGACCAGATAATACGCTGAAATAACTGCCGCGGATCAGATGGTACGTTGAAACTGCCACGGATCAAAAATATGAAGATTGCCTACGCGGACCAGATTAGCGGACCAAAATGCTGATGAAGATACACGGGCGGACCAACCAGCGGACCAGAAAATTCATCCGGCGGACCAGAAATTCGTCCGGCGAACCAACTGATTTCGAGGCTGATTTCACTGATTTTCGTGAAATTTGACGTTTGGAGCTGAAAATTGCTTTAGTATGATGCGAAAACACTCCAGCAACACTCAGAAATCATTTTCCATCGTTAAAACACTCGGAATTGCGGAAATTTGATGAAAAATGATGAAAACCCAAACTTTCTCTCTCTAAAAATCCGAAAATTGCCAAAATCACAGCAGTAGAGCAACCAAATGCTCTGATACCACTTGTAAAACCACGATACGATCTTACTACTGCATGATTCGGTAATCGGATAGCAACAAGAAGATAAATAAAGCTTTGCTTTATTGATTCACAAAGAGATTACACAAAGTCTAGAGAGAGAGTTACACACTCAGTTACACACACTTAAGAGATGTAGAATGATAGAACTTCTTCCTAGCTCTCTCTAACACGCAATATTTATAGTAGACACATGCTAGCTGGCGGATCACTAGCGTACCATTTGGTACGCCCGGACCAAATAAACTGCGGACCATTTGGTCCGGCCACCTCAGCATGAAGCCACTACCTCACACAGAAGCTCTTGTCTAGATACAATACACGAGACACAACGTTAGCATAGGAATATGCTTCTACA
>JBCNJP010000009.1:55172459-55192937 GCA_039602395.1 Deinandra increscens subsp. villosa | reverse complement strand
GAATATGCTTCTACATAACATCTTCGCCATACTCTTCTCTCTCTTCTTCGCCTCTGCATCTCTTGTGCCATTGCATGGTTCTGCTTCACGAGAGTGGTAACATTAGGGGAACTAGGTCTGGAGACCTCACGGTATGGAGAATAAGGCAATGGGTAACCAGGACCGAAAAATGAAGAACGATGAGGCTCAACATAGGGAACATATGTGGCATAGGGATAGGAGGGCATCATGTAAGGTGGGGGTGGTAGAGGATGAGCAAAATATGGGTCAACTGGTAGGGGATACATGGGGACATGAGCGCTGTACGATCTCTGCAGCGCCAGGAAAGAGTAACGATCAGAAACAAGGCCTGCCTGTTATGCCTCCATGCGTGCAACAACATAGGGATCACGCATATCGTGGGAAAACAGTGGGTAAGGTGGGGGAACAGGGTGTTCGGGAGTAATGGCGGCTGTAGTGGTGGCTGCTGTAACAATGGGGACCTCGACCATGGGCCTGGACTCGTCCGGGCCGTCGCTAATGCCAGAAACATAGATAACCGGAGCATAAGTTGGAGACACATAGACGTGGTCCTCATGGTGCTGAGAATGGTAGATAACAGAATGGCCTACTGAAAATTCGATAACCAGATGTTTACCAGACTGCTGCTGATCGTGGGGCTCCTACTGCTATGGCGGCTCAACCTCATCTGCCTGCTCCTCAGGTTCCTCCTCGTCATCTTCATCAAGATCACGAGTGAGGCTTCTGCGTCTACCGACATACATGCTCTGATGCGCTTTCGCGGTGGTCACGGAATGTCGCGATGGAGAAACTACATATCCAGATGAGTCGGGACTCAGGGGGATAACCGGTCTACTGGGGCCTGCCTCAGACTTCTTCTTGCCTTTTCCGCTGGATCGGGAAGATGAGGAATTTGCTTCGACCAAAAACCATGCTTTCTTCAAGGTACTTGTCAAATTGAAAGTTAGTACAATATACAAGATATCAAACCTCCCATGCATGCCTAGGGTACCGTTACCCTAACTCACACTAGGATTCGGCAAGTCTTAGTGTACTTGTGGGTAGGAATGGCAGTCTGCAGTTCTGTAACTACTACCGACCTTACACTAATCCTTGTGATCCTCCTAACACACAAACCTTCACCTAGGTCCAAACAAGGGAAGACTATCAGCTTTCGTATGCCTGCTAGGGTTCACAGAGTCTTAGTGCACCTTTGGGTAGGAATGTCAGGTTGCAAAGCTGAAACTACCACCAACCTTTCACTAAACCTCAACTACTCCCTAGCACACAGACGTCCACCTAAGTCTTCGACTTAGCACCGAGCTTAGCCTTAAAGTTCTTTCTTAGAGGTTCAAGCTTAGGGGCTTTAGGATCACCTAATCTGTTGAAACCTTGGGCTCTAATACCAACCTGTCACACCCCGCCCCACCGCGCCTGCCAGGCGTGGAGTAGAGGAGAGTGGGACTGGCCACCCATATCAGAACACGCAGAAGCTAACAGATAGATGCAAAATCACAAAGTCAACACACACAAACAGACGACCCATCCAATAGAAAATAAAATACAAACCATAAAGGACTTAGCATGTTAAGTTTTAAGTAATACACATCAGTCTACGCCCAGGCAAAACCTAAGGCTACCAACACAGTCAAAGGAAAAGACAACAATAACAAAGGATAGTCACGACGGGGAACAAATTATAAAATCAACCAAATCAACCCCAATGGGTACAAAACCCGACTCGTCCCTAACATGCAAATGTGAAATCCCCCCAAAGCTTTATTTACCTGGACATGAACCAAAAATACGTCAATAACAAAAGTTGTTGGTGAGTCGTAGCACATTTGACTCAAATCCAAGTTTCCACAAATCAAGTAATAATATTGTGCATGTTATAAACTCCTATGGTTAAACCAGCACTCTGGGGGTTCGATACTACGGTAGCACGCCTCCCATTGTGGACTAGGCATATACGCCATCACTTGACCCTTAATGGATCCAACAAACGAGTATGAGACACATTGATCTACCTCTATAGCTGTATTGGTGCAATATATGTATTTGTGGCCTAACACTAAGGCCAAAATTAACCATACTAATCAACATGAACGTCTCGTACCATGCGATTTTAAATTTATAACACGGTAAGAAATACCTAAGCACAGTAACAAACAAACAAGCAATAGTTTGACATGGTTCATGTACACCACAAAATGTTAAAAAGTTAAAGTAGGGGAAAAGCTATCAACTCACAGATGAACAAGCGGTGGATCAAACAAATGTCACAGGTCACGGGAATCCAAACTTCCAAGTGTATCACAGTGGCAAGTCTATTATAATGATATATGCATAATTATATCAGAACCTATCCGCAACTATAAACGCTTAAGCAATTTGTAGCAACAATAACTAAACAAACGGGAGGTTTAACAACACTCCCGGGAACATACTGAGCGGACAAGAAACACCCGGCGAGATCATAGGGCCCCAACCGGGAAGTGAAATATCTTTACTAAACTAACATGCCCATACTCGTGAAAATAACCAAACTGGGTCGCTCGATATTTCCCAAAACACAAAACAAAACAAAACAACGAAACATCCCATGCGGTCCTCATGGGTGGTCAACAGCCCATGTTGACTTTCCAGGCAATGAGGACCGCGAGCAAACCAACAAACGAAACCCATGCGGTCATCATCGACTATTTTGTCCATTAGTGAAATTTTATCAAATTTTGATTTTTGCTCGTTTCGACAATGGGGTATTATTCCCAACATTTCCAGTAGCAAAAATCTAAATTCTTAGGCCTCCAGGCCGTGTCAAACTCGCGTTATAAGTCCCGGTTTGATCCTAATATTACCTGAACTCATTCATTAAGTGGGTTTCATCATTTCTTTCATTTTCAAACAGTCAAATATCACTTAGGGACTATTTTAGACTCATCTTAACACTTGAAATACTACTGGAATATCTAGGTGCCCGCATTCATTTGACAAAAGTCTCATAACTCGGTTTCCGGGTCTTCTAAACACAAAAATACAAATGTGCCTCCACCCATTCACCAATCTCTTAACTTGTAATATTTTTATCACTGAGATGTAGGATTTCCCAGGCCAAATTTCGAGATTTAAATTCTAGACCCGAATAATCACATGCATGCATTAAAGGCTTGTACCTTGAGCAAGAAAACTTATACTAAAGCAATCCAAACGGGGTTTCTTGATTTCCAGCCTTTCCTCAAGTCCTAGAGTACAAATATGACCTTGCATGTGTCATCAAAACGCATATGAGGCAATGGATCGCTCAAAAACTCGACTTGAAGCAAAACCGAACCCAAACTCACCTTGTTTCACCATGAATTTGCTCCCACAAGCCTTAGATCACCATAGATCGGACATGCAAGAACCAATAACCTGAGATAGGCACTGATCAGTAGATAACCCAGGAGAAACCAAGCTTGAAATGGTGAAATGAAAGAACGTGGTGATTACCCGAGCTTCATGGAACTTGTTTATGCTTGAAACTTGATGCCACAAGCTCCCTCTGGCCGGACTTAGTCTTCTCAGGCATATGGTGGACGAAATGAGAGAGTTTTCCGAGTTAGAGTCGTGCAAATGAGCAGAATGGCAAGAAGTCGTTTTTATAGTGTTGGGCGTCGATGAGGACCGCGAGAGGTGCACAAACATACCCTCATGGGGTGAAAACACGCGGATCCTGACCCAGCAACCCGACAGGTCATGAGGACCATGAGAGGTTGAACCAGAGAGGCCATGCGGTCCTCATGCCTTAGAAAAAAATTGTTTTTCTTTATTTTCTTGAAATTTTATATTCTGAGCTTGAGGGTTTTACCAGAGGTGTTACACGTATCTCAATATATATATATCAATATATATATATATATACTAGGATGGTGCCCGCGCGTTGCTGCGACGACGACGGTTTATAAAGCGTTATTTGTCATTTGTTCGTGTGTTACCGCTACGTGACAAACAACCAACATGAAACTTGTTTTCCGTTTGTTTATCAATTCTATAGTGATATATTATATTACGTGTTTGATCATAAACATAGAAATTTAAAAATAAATATATATGAATAAGTAAGCATTGCGAGACACGATATCGGGATAAGTGCACAATATAATTTCACTGGATTAGAATATTAAGTTTTATAAATCTCTAAACATTTCCCTTTATACAACATGCCAAATTGAAGTAGTAGTCTCTATGATTTTGAAACGCCAAATTATTTCTAAAAGATAGATTTTTAGAATTGCTTCATGCCTTTAGGTTCCTCGGTGGTGTTGGCTCGTTTTGCAACAAACTCGGCTTCTCATGGGCTGGACGTTCATATTAAATTGCGATGTTAAGGCTTGATCATAGGCGACTTATCCTTGGCGCTTGATGTTGCTCTAACGGTAGTTTCAACCTTAGAGACGGGGGTAAAATTGCCAACGCCAAACGACCCAACTCCCTGAAAACATGAATCAAGAAAGCATGTTAGTAAGTGATTCTAGGAATTATAAGGGCCTTTTTAATTTGGTATTTTAAAAAGTGAGGTGACACAATGAATCTTCATAATCAATCCCTTATTTTAAAAGCCTTTTGGTCGCGCATTTCGCCTAACATAGGAAATGGTAGATGTTGAAGAAGCGAGAAATACTCACCTCAAGTAGACCAAGCCTATCATCCAACTCCAAAGTGGTCTCAACGTCGCGGTGATTTTTGCTAAGCCATAAACCAGATTACTCCATTTGAAATTCTACGATGTAATATCAATAAAAAAACGCAAACTTCTTGTCCCGCAAGTTATTCCATTCAACAGGAAGAGGGTTTGGTTCGACAGCCAACAAAGCAGTAGGTAAGCTTAGCAGCCTGCAACCAATTCTGCATGAAAATGGGGCTATTTGCATTTTTTTTAGTCCAGTGTAAAACTTGTCTAAGTTTGTAAATTTGGCTTGCACCCAGAATATTGACAGGGGTCTTGCACATCATAGTTACATGCTAATGAAATGGGAATGTATATGTACACGCAAGGGTCAAGTTCATAGTTGTTGGTCTATGGAATGATGCAAAACTGTACACAAGGAGTAATACAGTTTCAATACACAGAGATCGCACGCCATTTGTACAAAAAAAGCACCAGCAATTCATAGTTTTATGATTAGCCAATGTATACTATATATATTGCAGTTTACATAAACATATGGCATGCAAATCTGTATACAAAAAAGCACCAGTTCCAATCATTTGTTAAAACATACCACTTTTGGATTTGCAAATATACTCTCTGGAAATAGTGAGAATTGAACCTCATAGCTACATTTGTGATGAATTAGTCTTTTAAAATAGTATTTTAGTGATGTATCCTCGAAGGTATGATAAGGAATGAACTTCAAGATTAAAGTCAAAGCAACATTGAACCATCTTTACAAGTTGGTTACTTCCCTGAAATAGTAGCTTCAGATTTTAAAAAGAAGTCACTGTGTCCTCTGGGTTTCAGTTAATTTCAATGCATTTCATTATTTTAGATAGACGTTAGCCACCATTGATTTATTCACGTAAAGTAAATGAATAGAGTGGTAGTTAGGTTATACTATTATGTCCTCTGCAGAATTAATGATAGGTTATTTCAGAGGGTTGATAACGGACCTGTTGATATTTTCTGACTATTTCACATGCAGTCGCCTTTATAACCCTAGCCACGTCACTTTCAAACATAGTGACATACACAAATCCAGTTGCATCCTCAATCGTGACCTGTACTCTAAACTTGAAAGTGAACGGAAAAGCAACCATCTTTAAATAAACTTGCATAACTGCAGGACAATATCCTATAAGTGTTTATATTTAACAAAAAAAAAAGAGTTTTTATAGGATGAAAAATACCCAAACTTTATGAAAATGGTGGCCTAGAAATCACATAACAGGCTCTATAATGGGTTAAATTAATAAAAAATAATAAAGTTAACTTAGATATTTAAAAAAATTATTGTACCAGCTTGTGGTTCTTCATTCACTTGTACTTCATTCACTTATACAACAAACACCTTGTATACGTATCAGCCCAGACCTTTTACCACCTTGTGGTTCTTCATTCACTTGTACTTTCTCCCTTTTGACATTCATATCTTTCAGTTTACCTGCATATATGATAATTCATCTTCAAACGACATTTATTTCTATCAAGCCAGGTATAAATTTGGTTTTTCACCTCTTCGATAAGTACCCAAACTACCCATCAGACATACTATGACAACTAAAACATGAAATTATGATATCAAACATCACAATTCAAGGATGTGTACCAGGTTTGTGTTGATTATATTTCCGCTGCATTAATCAACAAAAAATTACAATCAATACAATCACAAAATCCAAATAAAGATTCCAAAAAACTTCAACAGTAGATAAACTATTTATCTGGGCCTCATGAATATCAAGCATACATCTGTTTGAACCTGTTTGACCGGTTCAGCCCATTATGAGAAATAAAATGACGAATTACGCTTTATAATTTATCGGGCGACTTTGAACCTATTTGACCTGCTAATAACTCCCTGATCGAACACAAAACTCAAAAACTGTGATAAAAAGGCACATGAACTGTAATAGGAAAAGATAAATGTTATTTGTATAAACTTTATCAACGTTAATAAAAGATAAAGATCAACTTGATTGCCCACCTTTATCAATATTGATGAAAGATAAAGATCAGCTTGATGATGCAATGTGCACAAGCCTCACACTCCCACACAAGTGTTAGCCCTGAAAAGGATCTGCTGCATTAATCAGATAGACCTAAAAACAATTTCACTTCAAATGCTTGTTGAAAGAATGAAAAGTTACAAATAAAGGTCAATAAAGATAGTACTTTTAATAAGTGGTAGAAAATATATCTACAGTCACAAACTGGAAATCTTTGGTATGTCTAATGTCGACATGCACAGTTTCTCCAGGGCCTTCTAAGAGTGTCACTTCTTTATCCTCTGATCGGGAATAATACAATATAGTTATTCCAGACGGTTTAGTCGAAGTAATCACCACTGCTTGGGTTCTTCTTTGTGATACCAAATCAGCCACACAAGTAAAGTTGGTTTCCTAGAATCAAGTGCTAAACCAGGGTCAAATGGCAGCGACAGTACATCTGAGTAGAAGTGCTAAAACAGATTCACGCACCTGATTTTGAAAAATCAAGGAACCTCTCTCAGAAAAATGAGCCTACAGTAAAAAGAACAACAGGTTGAGAATAGAACAACTGGAACCATATTAATAACCGATAATAACCAAGCTCAATGCAATTTTAAATTTACCAAGCAACCTGCAGTTGAACATCAGGTGACTGAAGCAGTTAACAATAAAATACTGATACTTCATTCCTTTAAGATGTTAAGTGTCTTCGTCCATTTTGCAAGTACAAGTGTACACGATGATGATTTATGAGTTAAAAAAATATACCTTAATCATATACTTCATTATATAGCTAGATACATTCCAGCATAATTAAGCTTATGGTTCAACTAAGCCAGATAAAGGCAGATTAATGTGAACATATCACTTGTTTACCATGCAAATAATGTTTGCAATCTTCACGTCTTAATCCAGCTCCTGTACCATATGCATTCCTTTCGCTGGACGAAAAAAATATACTATTAGCTCCTCCTTCAGATCTATGAGAGAGTGTGTGACAGATAATTTCTACCAGATTCTTGCAACTTCCAAAAACATTAAAGGTTAGATATAATGTGAGTATTTTGTAGGAAGATAATAAAGAATAGCATAGCAGTGTTATATAAACAATGGAAGGTGAAGTTTAGTCTTACCCAATACTTCATGGTGATGTATTACTTGGTGACACAAATTTCCGGTTACCTTATTAAGCTGTAATAACCTATGAGCAGCAGCTTGTAAACAACAAATCCAGATAACATCAACAAAATATGGACGTGAATCAACAAACCCTTCTAATGGATAGAAAACTTTAATTTGACCATTTGTTTTAGGGTTCTGAGTCTGCACGAATTTCAGGTACCCTAGTATTCTATTTCACTTCACATGTTGCGCGAGTTTGAGATCTGCCATAATTTCCACTAATTTAAACTTGAAAATTAGCAAATCGAACAAAGAATTTGAAGTAATTGAAGCCCTAAACGAATTTCATACCTCAAGCATCTGTTAGAGATCTCACTTCATAACTGGGTTCATATCCTGCTGGGAAATTCCATTCGAGAAATTGAACACTGATTTGAGTTAGTAGTAATCGAAGAAATTAAGATGTCGAGGTGAGAGCATATATGAACTGTGAAACACTGATTTGTGGCTATGGTGACCGGCGAGAGCATATATGAAATGTGAAAATTTTGAGGAAATTGTGAGGTCGGTTGAAGGAACCTTGTTGAAGATAGAGAGGGGAGAGTTGGCCTCGATTATGAGGAAGCGTGAGCGGAAGAGAGAGGGATATGATCTCGAAGATGAGGAACCTCGATTATGGAGAAGCGTCTAAATCAAAGTCTGCTAGATGTTAATCGAGGTTACAGGTAGAAGCATGCGCATAAGGTTGAAGAAATTAGAAGTAAATGACAAAAATAACCCTAAAATTAAGCTGTAAATGGTTTAAGCTTTAGGATGGTTTAAATGTGATGTTTAAAACACTTGTACACATCGCATAAACATTTGTACGCGTCTTAAAATTAAGAAAATTTTATGACCAAATTACCCTTTTGAGCAATATGTATTATATATAGTAATAGATATATAATGTGTGAAAAAGAATACGAGAAGTCACTGTGTAAACATGTGTTCATTTTGTAAATATTTAAACTTGTTTGATTTTCTTTATTTTCTCAAATGATCACACTATCAATGCGTACATGAGTATCGACCTGATAGTTGTTCATTTGAGGTTCTGCTTTATTTTTCTTGGTGTTTCGTATAATTCATCGGACTTTCTCTACATGTCCACAAGACCGACCTATTTAATGTTGAATTATACAATTTCAACTTGATTTATTTTCTTATTTTGTTAAATCAAAGGCCTTATTTGTGTATCGAAAGATTGACCTTAAGGTAGGCGATTTAACGTTCTTATTTCTTTTTGCATGGAACATAGTTGATGATATCATGAATCCAAACACTATGTGACATTTGCAAATGTAATCACATGAGAAAAAGAAATGTGTGAATATTTCTGATAGTGTGGGGTACTGATGTGTTCTGAACTATACCTAAAAATACTAATAAATCCTAGACTTAACCTAGACCTAGACACACCTAAATTTTACCGAAACTACCTAAACTAGACCGAACCCTAAGGAAAGTGTACCTGTCGGATTGTAGCTTAGCTAAGGCAAGACCGGATATCGAACCTAGGACACTTTAATAAACAAGACTTAACCTAGACCTAAGAATGGAAATTTGAGATTTTTTTATTTTAATGTGAATAAAGAATTTAAATAACTAACTTAACTAACTAACTAACAACCGACACGAGAAAGCCTTAAGACGAAATCAGAGACGAGAAAGGTACCACCTAGACCTAGAATCCTAATTAATATTAATGACCTCACTCGGCTATGACAATTCTGATGGGACCGGGATCTTAACACACAACCTATAGAAACTCTACGAGCCCCCGAATCACTCTCCGGATGTTACTGATAGAATACCTAAAGACTGGAATAAGCTTACCGGTTTGATTAGTTCACCTTTTGAGTCCTTCCTAATTGATTACTCTAACGCTCGGACAAGTGGTTCACCTTTTGAGTCCTTCCCACTTCAACTGCCCTAGAACACCCTCGAAACAATCTAAGGCACCCTAGACTAGCCAGAGCTACCTCTAATTCCTATAACTGACACGACTAGCAAATTAGCTAAATTCCTAGGGCATTTCCTTGTGAGACAATGTTATCCTAGGTAATTAACTAACCCGACTACCCGACATCTATCATCCTTTTGAGCTTATTTAGACAGGCAGAATACTGAATTCAAGATATCAATTACCAATTAATTCTATGATCTACAAAATTAGCAAATCACATTCAATAGCAAACACAAAGTCACACTATTAAACTACCTAACTCAAACCGAAAGACATCCGCAAGCTAGGCAAGAACCAATCGATAATCTCAACCCTAAAAACAATACGCATATGCATCAATTATAGATAACTAGAGGAATTTAATAGAGCATCACATCCATACACAATTGTCATAAACCGAGCAATGTCAAAAATACTAAAAATTCATCATATAATCTAGGTGGTAACAAAAACTTAGCCAACAATCATGATGGTATCCAAGAACATTAAATCCAGATTAAACCCTAGCAACATAGTGCAAACTAGAATCCAAATAAGAAAATATATTTCAAGAATTAAAGAAACTAAACCGAATGGCTTCAAAGTTTCGTTGCTTCGTTTCCGTCCGTCCAGAATCCCTTTCAAAATTTCGTCCGTAGCTTCCTCTCTAATTGCCGTCGAGAGTTTTCTGCCGTATGGAATTGTTGTGCCCCCTCCAATAGAAATTGTCGTAGCTTCGATTTAAATATGAAACAAATAGGGTTGAAGATAGTGACGAATTAGGCGTATAATCCGACTAAAGAGTCGGATATTCACCGACTTACTTTTCTCGTGACCAACCAGGCAACCAATTCATGCAAATCAATTGCATAGACTTTTATTTTTCAAATTTTTTACTTTGCTCCTCGAGCTTCCTTTATTCACCATGCAGCCCCTCTTCTTTTATAAACTACATGTAAGTCCTTCAAGCTTAATAATTTACTACTTTCAGTCCTCAACTTAGTTGCAATGTCATACCATCCCCAGGGACTCTTATGTCAACCTACAACCAAATATATTTAACCATTATGAGCACAAGTAGATCACATTTATCCTAATTAAACACAAGACTCAAATATTTAACTAAACTCACACCAAAATATACAAAAATGACTCAATACACATTTGAGACTCAAATACTAATACTTAGATAAAAACTAAATAAAAATGACTCAAAACCGACTAAAATATTATACAAATTACACGGGAAATATAGATGTGTTTGCAACACATCAAACATCCCCACACTTACTCTTTTTTCGTCCTCAAAAAATACTGCAATGGAATCATAACCGGGGACTCAACTTCTAACTTTCAAAATATTCAATTTTAATTCCAATTATTCATATCACATATAGCCTAGCTCGATTACCGGTATTTCGATCCGATTAAACCCAACCACCGACCGTTTAGCCCCAAATGCATCAAATTAAATTTTAATTAGCATATCAATCAACTAACAGGTCCCACACTCAAGCTTTTCAATTCATCCTAATCCCGTTTTTTTTTGTCTTTTTATGCATCTTAATATTTATGTATATATATATCTTCTTAATAGTGGATTTTCATGAATGAATGAATGAATTTTTATTTGAGCTACCTTTCTTTTTTTTTTTTTTTAAATAGAATTGGACTTCACCTAGAGGAGCATCCACTGAGTAGCGAGCCCGATGGGTAGCACATAGGGTATTTAGCCCATACCTAACCTAGAGGCGTATCCTTCAAGTCGCTATCCCAAAGGGAAACACATAGGCTTCGGTATTTTATTCTATTTTATTTTTATAGCAAGCTCAAATGGAATGGATTTGCGGAAGCGCCACTATTTACCGAATTTACTTTCGTAAAAAGATAAAAGTGTGCCAATATTACTAAAAAGATATACACATATGAAAATATTAAAGATGCATTTTTTTTTATTAACAGTTTTGGAATCCTCAATCAACCTAAGGCGGGGAACCCACTAAGTTTCATGATCTACATATCAATTAAGCACATTTTATTGATTTATTATTTTTATGATGCATAAGGATTTTTAAGCCTAATTAGTCAGCTGGGCCTACCAATACATCAAAACTAGCTAATAAAACTACAAACAATTATATTTTTCAATTAAACACATTCAATTAGAACATTAAACCCCCAGTTGTACTATCATCTTCCATTATGTTGCAGCAAAATCAAGGACATTTTTTCAAAATTTTCAATTTTTTTTTTTTGGATTTTTGTAGAGTTTTTTTTTTTTTTTTTACGACACACTAAAAATAAAAACTAAGACTGAAGACGCAAGTCTCCCATCCCCACACTTAAACGACACATTGTCCCCAATGTGAAATGAGAATAAAATAAATATAAAACTAAAAAAAATAAAAATAAAAGCACACGAACGATAAAAAGAAAAATAAAAATGCAAACAGAAAAAAATAATAATAAAAAAAACGAATGGAACAAACTCCCCTGATTTGTGATTTGGATGAATGACAGGCGAGCTTGGTGCGCAGGTTCTCCATTGTAATCCATGAGCATCCCAATGCGAATTTCACTGAACCTGCAACAAAACAAAACACAAAGACTCGACGAAAACACGATTAATCACGAAAAATAAAAATAAATAAGAATAAAAAAAAAAGCAAGTTGAAACGTGTTCACTTGGAACTTGGACTCTTCCAACACAATTTCATCATCTTGAATCGCCCGAATTTCTTGCAAACACTGAAAAACACAACCACAAAACGAGCAAAACCGAAATGCAAAATAAAGCACAATCAAAAAAATAAGTTACATAAATTTACAACTCGGGCTTCCCCGAGTTTCAACCAACACAATCAGGCGGTTTCTCCTTAATGTTCTTACTAACCAAGGCCCTAATCATCAAAACGCTTAGAAATCTAAAGGCATTAACCAACCAATCTTTAAAAATCATACCTAAAAACCAGTCGACCCACCAATGCTTAAATCTACCCGGAATTAACTTAATAATTACAATAAAGCTCAACCTCGGGTCATTCTTACAACCTACTTCCTCTAACGTCCCCACACTTGGACTAAACACATGGTCATCCTTATCACTAGTTAACCTACCAAGTGGGACGTCTTCTAACACCTCATCATCTTTATCAACAACCGGTTCCTCACACCTTAGCACGTCCCGAATGGAGATTGAGTACGGTACATGCCTCGGCGCTTGAACCTCGCTATCCTTACAAAATTCTTCCACGTGTGGGACGTGTTCACCCTCAATGGTCGGCTCCCCGTACAACATCTCTTCTAGCTTTTGCAAATCACCTTCCGGGTCAGACCGATCCTCATGTACCGCTCCTGGTGACATCGTCGTCCACTCCTCACCAAACATCTCTACCATTTGCGCTTCAAATAAATCATCTGAATCAATGTCGTGAAGCACCTCCTCAAATACGTCCTCAGCTTCCTTATTTGTTGTTGTACTCGCTGCGATCTCATCCTCACACTCTTCATCCCACACAATATTGTCCTCTTCCTCCGACCAATCCCAAACTGGAGCCGAAGGGTATGTATCCTCATCATCTACGTCATCATTCTTGGGAGGTTCCTCCTCATCATCCTCTAATAATTCATCTTCCGGATCATTCTCCTCCACTATTGAATCTTCCTTTTCAATAATCTTTGTGGCGTCCGTTGAACTATTATTTGTCCATTGGTTCAGATCACACTCATCATCATCACAAATCCAGTGGATGCCCTGATTAACCGGAGGTGGGACTTCCGCGTCCATTAACGTCTCCTGATATCGGATTTCCTCAAACACCGTCCTTGATGACTCCCCCGTTCGCCTCTCTCTTTCCTCTCGCTCTCGGAAGATCCTTTGACAAATTTCTCTACAAATACCAACCCGAACCGGACAAATATCATGGGAGTTATGTGGTCCACCGCAGCTCATACAGCGTGGCGTGTTTTCTTCATGAAGCCGTTTTATCAGGCTAAGAGCATTCTCTACAACCTCCAAGCCCTGAGGTAATCGCGGGTCATATCTACTCCATGTGGCCATCTCCTCCGCGAACTGTCGGATATTTACGATGAAGCTTTGTAGATCGATAGTGGCCATGGCGAAAAACACAAAACAAAACACAAAACAAAATAAAAAAACAAAAAAAATTAGACTCAAAAACTAACCTTAAACGCTAGACGCGGAAAAACCTTAAAAGACTCAAAATTTCCTAAAAACGACCGAGTTAATCTTGCTATTGCCAAGTGTCCCCGGCAACGGCGCCAATAAAAACTTGATGTGTTCAAACTATACCTAAAAATACTAATTAATCCTAGACCTAACCTAGACCTAGACATACCAAAATTTTACCGAAACTACCTAAACTAGACCGAACCCTAAGGCAAGTGTACCTGTCGGATTGTAGCTTAGCTAAGGCAAGACCGGATATCGAACCTAGGACACTTTAATAAACAAGACTTAACCTAGACCTAAGAATGGAAATTTGAGATTTTTTGATTTTAATGTGAATAAAGAATTTAAATAACTAACTTAACTAACTAACTAACAACCGACACGAGAAAGCCTTAAGACGAAATCAGAGACGAGAAAGGTACCACCTAGACCTAGAATCCTAATTAATATTAATGACCTCACTCGGCTATGACAATTCTGATGGGACCGGGATCTTAACACACAACCTATAGAAACTCTACGAGCCCCCGAATCACTCTCCGGATGTTACTGATAGAATACCTAAAGACTGGAATACGCTTACCGGTTTGATTAGTTCACCTTTTGAGTCCTTCCTAATTGATTACTCTAACGCTCGGACAAGTGGTTCACCTTTTGAGTCCTTCCCACTTCAACTGCCCTAGAACACCCTCGAAACAATCTAAGGCACCCTAGACTAGCCGGAGCTACCTCTAATTCCTATAACTGACACGACTAGCAAATTAGCTAAATTCCTAGGGCATTTCCTTGTGAGACAATGTTATCCTAGGTAATTAACCAACCCGACTACCCGACATCTATCATCCTTTTGAGCTTATTTAGACAGGCAGAATACTGAATTCAAGATATTAATTACCAATTAATTCTATGATCTACAAAATTAGCAAATCACATTCAATAGCAAACACAAAGTCACACTATTAAACTACCTAACTCAAACCGAAAGACATCCGCAAGCTAGGCAAGAACCAATCGATAATCTCAACCCTAAAAACAATACGCATATGCATCAATTATAGATAACTAGAGGAATTTAATAGAGCATCACATCCATACACAATTGTCATAAACCGAGCAATGTCAAAAATACTAAAAATTCATCATATAATCTAGGTGGTAACAAAAACTTAGCCAACAATCATGATGGTATCCAAGAACATTAAATCCAGATTAAACCCTAGCAACATAGTGCAAACTAGAATCCAAATAAGAAATTATATTTCAAGAATTAAAGAAACTAAACCGAATGGCTTCAAAGTTTTGTTGCTTCGTTTCCGTCCGTCCAGAATCCCTTTCAAAATTTCGTCCGTAGCTTCCTCTCTAATTGCCGTCGAGAGTTTTCTGCCGTATGGAATTGTTGTGCCCCCTCCAATAGAAATTGCCGTAGCTTCGATTTAAATATGAAACAAATAGGGTTGAAGATAGTGACGAATTAGGCGTATAATCCGACTAAAGAGTCGGATATTCACCGACTTACTTTTCTCGTGACCAACCAGGCAACCAATTCATGCAAATCAATTGCATAGACTTTTATTTTTCAAATTTTTTACTTTGCTCCTCGAGCTTCCTTTATTCACCATGCAGCCCCTCTTCTTTTATAAACTACATGTAAGTCCTTCAAGCTTAATAATTTACTACTTTCAGTCCTCAACTTAGTTGCAATGTCATACCATCCCCTGGGACTCTTATGTCAACCTACAACCAAATATATTTAACCATTATGAGCACAAGTAGATCACATTTATCCTAATTAAACACAAGACTCAAATATTTAACTAAACTCACACCAAAATATACAAAAATGACTCAATACATATTTGAGACTCAAATACTAATACTTAGATAAAAACTAAATAAAAATGACTCAAAACCGACTAAAATATTATACAAATTACACGGGAAATATAGATGTGTTTGCAACACATCAGGTACACTGGTCAAAGAAAATTAATCATTACCTTAACATATCCAGATATTATGAGTACGATTATGCATGAGTTTAAAGTGGACAAATTATACTAGCAATCGACATGGCTTATGTGCTGAACTAGTTGAAATTGAAGTGTAATTTAGCGTGTTGTGTCCAATATGATCCCAGATAGTGATCTTTATCAAACCAAAAATAGCGTTCATTTCAATATTGCATGTATGTTTAATATCAGGAACGTTCCAAAAAGATTTTGGTGTGTTTTAGTATATATTTAGAAAATTAAAAAAAAATAGGTTCGTTTTGATATAAACTTCTTAAAGACAAAAATATTTTTTTTCTTTTTGTTTTCGATCTGATTCACACAAGATACCAAATCATTTTAAAAATATGATTCCAAATCGATCTTGGTTCTACGAATGAGATTTTTGCCCAAGATTTGGTGAAAAAGGAAAACCGCACTTCTGTCTTCTGAATATACAGGTAAAATATATGATTCAAGCATGATGTAAAGAGGAGTTTGTTAATAGCAAATGAAGATTCCTTTACAAGTGGATTTCAAGTGGATCAGGTCCTATGATTTTGTTCCAGCCATGCTAGCTCTAGTGCAACTACTTTGAAGATTCAAGATTGATAATCAAGTGTTGTCCAATGGGAGTATTTGAATATCAGCATTTTGAAGACTTGAAGATTATAAAAGTTGATAGTTGCGTCATACAACAAGGTGGAGTTTGTTAATACATAGTTCTAGTGTGCCATATGATGTAGCTAGTCTTATTGTAAGAGTTGTTGGAGTGATCGGTTTGAGTCGATGTGTTTGTGAGTGGTGAATGAGAGCCACCGAATGAGTGGTGAATGACCACCGAATGAGTCATTCAGTGGGCATCTCATTCGGTGGACATGTTGTCTATAAATAGCAACCTCATTCGGCTCATTTACAACTTTTACCAATTGAATTTCATTCGGTGACTACTTTGTGTGTCTGTGTTCATTCGGTGGAAATAAAAATCGAATTTATATTTACTGTTTTGTCATCTTCTACACTTGAAAAGCTGAACAAGATCCGCTTAGGGTAATTACATAATGTTTCCTTTTTAGTTTTTTAATGTTGTCCAAGTCAAAATCACAAAAGGAACAAAAAAGTAAAGAAAACAATAAAATGTCAAGTTCTGTATTTATGGCCTCAAACACGGCCCATGCCTCCCAGACACGGCCTATGGCCCTTTCAGCAATGTCCCGAGAGATTAACGTTTGTCCCTGTCACACACGACCCACGCTCCTTAGCCAGCACGGCCCGTGCCACTGACCTCTAAAGAACATGAATCGTGTCCACTGCTAGCCACAACCCGTGCCACATACACAACATCAAGAAGAATAATATTCTGCCAGGCACGGTCGTGCCCAATGCTGAATTTTGCCTATAAAAGCCAGCCTCAAGCCCTCACTCCCTTAAGTTTTAGCTCAACTTCATACATGCTCATTTACTCTATATCATCTTTTGAGCTTTTATTTTTGGTGTTCTAGTTATCCATCAAGATTGTAAGAGCTTCAACTTAAGTAGAATTTGATTTGTATTTGTCTATGAATCTTTCATCTTCTCTTAGGCAAATCCTAAATTCATGCTTATGCTTGGTTAAATTCTTACATTTACTTGGGAAAAATGAGTCTTTGATGGATTGTTAAAATGAGTTTATGAACTCACCTTAAGGTGGGTACAAATGACTTTGTGAAAACTCTTTCTATTGAAAGTGTATTTTTAACTCTTTTGAATAAGCATGCATTACGTATTATAGACCATTTGAGGAGTCGAAAGCTCATCAGTCGAAGTTGTGACACCCGACTGGGGGACAATGTATGATCCTAACGATGACTCGCACCCTATGCAAAGTAATACGTTCGTGAGTTTTATGTCTAAGTAAAGAAACACGCCTTTCACGCTAACTACGGCCTGAAGGTATTGGTTGGGATAAGGGTTAGTAATATTTTGTCACTTCGCGGAAGTCGGTGAGATACGAAATAGTCAACTTGACTCTGGTTACGACTGCCTATATTTGCACGAAAGCGGTGTATGGAGGAGACGGACCTTAGTCCCTTAAAAAGATGTTTTTCATAATAAAATAATCCAATATGTGGGTTGTTCCGCTGCTGGTTCATGACAATGATTCGAGTGTAACGGAGCCAACGACCAATCAGACCCTACAACTATATTGCATTTACGCTTACTTTATTTATTACTCAGAGAGCGGTCCTCTTGAGATCTTTACAAGGAGATAAAGAGGAACGTGATACATGATCCAGGCTAAAAAGTAGTCCTCCTCATCTGACAGTTAAAAATCTTAAGGAAAGTTCATAAATAAACAGTTTGTTAACCTCACCATTGACAAGTACCCCAAGTAATACTATCTTCGACTGTATGTACTGGAACCCAACTTTATTTTTAATTATATTTTTTATATTTTTATATTAACTTAACCTTCAAAGTTATACTTGGTTAGACTTTAATAAAAGGCGAAGTATCAAGAGTCCTCCATCTTTTGTGTCCATGGACGACCTCACAATCTTACTGATACTATATTTTTCCACGATGGGTGTACTTGCACGTGAATCTCGTGAAATAGTATATGCTTTAAGATCTCGTGTTTTATAAATTTAAAAGCTTATGCAATCAAGGTGTCGCTAAAATTGACATTTTTATATACAGCACACGCATACCACGCCCATACAAAAGGCGCTTATTGTCTACTGATGATTCACACACTTCCAATGTAAGTAAATATTGCTATGTTCTCTGGAACAATAATAATATTATTTGATCTAATCATTTAATCATTTATTTCTCTTGTTTCTCTTGCTATTTGTAAATCTTTAATTTTTATTTCTACACACATCTTTTTCAGGGGTCCACAACCATTATGTGGCATAGGGGTTACTTCTCATACGAAAGTTAATAGTATACCAGTTCTGCGAATAGCTCTTAATGTTGCGTCTCTTTCGAAACCAGGACCTTTAATCTTGACTTCTACCCATTGCATACTTTGATATACTACTACAAGAACAACATTTGCCGCTAAACTATATTTTAGAGAGGTTACGGGTTCAATCATTGACCATTATAAATATTGAGGTTTAGTATTGACTTCAGAGTAGGGATATTGTCATTAAAAAAAAAGAAAAAAAAGAAAACTAATGGGAGTTTAGGGGCAATTTTCTTGTAGGGTCCAAGGGGCAATGACTTATCAGTAGGAACTAAGGTTAGTGGAACTAATCGTCATCAGTAACAAATATGTTTAGTGGCGACTTGATGAGCAACAGCAACGTAATCTAAAGTATGATTAACAGCAAATAAGTCGTTGCTAAAGGAAAAGTTAACAGCGGTTTGCCAGTTACTACCGACAGAGTTCATGTTATTGTTTTTCCACTTATCTAACCAATGGCCGACAATTATAATCGCCCCACCTCCAGCAACTCAGGATTGAGGGATGTTTCACCGAATTTTTGTGATAAAACAACAAAGACGAGTAAGATGCAAGATGACAGTAAAACTGTAATATGGGGTTCGATCTCTGGAGACATGTTGTCATCCTCGGGTAGAACCATTTTCATGTGGAGATCAGTTATGCGTTATAATGTTTCTAGATAAAAAAATGAAGCTATTAAAACTAGTGAGGTGGGTGTGTCGGTCGTTTTTGGGATGGCATGCTTTAAGGATCAAGTCAGATCCTAATTGAGGAAGAGGGGGAAAATGACATGCTCCGATGAATATTTTATCACTTAATAGTTGGGGGTCCAGAGTGACCTCAAACATATCTGGATGAAAAAACTAAAAAAAAAGAACATAAATAATCTTTTATAGCAATTCAGGAAACGATGTTGGAAGACACCGCTCTTATTCATGTTGATAAATTATGGGATAGATCAAATTTTGTATCAAGGCGCTAGGGGTTGTGGGTCGGTCGGATGGATTATTAAGCATGTGGGACCCTTTGGTGCATAGAAACTAGATGTGGTGAGTGGTATGAATTTTCTGCTTATAAAAGGGGGGATAAGAGGCTATAAAGAGGATATTTTCGTGTTAAATATCTACGGACCCAAGCAAACTGTTGAAAAGAGATTGTTGTGGAAACAAATTGTTACTTTAAAAAATTAGTATGTAAGATTATGGGTGGTTCTTGGTGACTTTAATTTGGTCAGATATGAAGAGGAGATAGTGAACTAGGATTTGTGTAGAACTGAGGCAAGAGACTTCAACGCTTTCACCAGAGACATGGAATTAGTGGATCCTAAGTTAGGCGGGCATCGATTTACGTATATTTCTGGTAAGGATGATAAATTGAGAAAAATTGGTCGGTTGTTGTTTTGCAGGAATTTTTAGGATAAATGGCCTAATTCGACAGTTATTGCCCTCCCGCGCTAACACTCTGAACATTGTTCGTTAATACTTACAGTGGAGGGTGCGGATTACGGGCCAATTCCATTTAAAATGTTCAATTTGTGGTTTAACATGGAGGGTTTTGATAAGGCTGT
>JBCNJP010000009.1:55124128-55171959 GCA_039602395.1 Deinandra increscens subsp. villosa | reverse complement strand
GTACACTGGTCAAAGAAAATTAATCATTACCTTAACATATCCAGATATTATGAGTACGATTATGCATGAGTTTAAAGTGGACAAATTATACTAGCAATCGACATGGCTTATGTGCTGAACTAGTTGAAATTGAAGTGTAATTTAGCGTGTTGTGTCCAATATGATCCCAGATAGTGATCTTTATCAAACCAAAAATAGCGTTCATTTCAATATTGCATGTATGTTTAATATCAGGAACGTTCCAAAAAGATTTTTGGTGTGTTTTAGTATATATTTAGAAAATTAAAAAAAAATAGGTTCGTTTTGATATAAACTTCTTAAAGACAAAAATATTTTTTTTTGTTTTTGTTTTCGATCTGATTCACACAAGATACCAAATCATTTTGAAAATATGATTCCAAATCGATCTTGGTTCTACGAATGAGATTTTTGCCCAAGATTTGGTGAAAAAGGAAAACCGCACTTCTGTCTTCTGAATATACAGGTAAAATATATGATTCAAGCATGGTGTAAAGAGGAGTTTGTTAATAGCAAATGAAGATTCCTTTACAAGTGGATTTCAAGTGGATCAGGTCCTATGATTTTGTTCCAGCCATGCTAGCTCTAGTGCAACTACTTTGAAGATTCAAGATTGATAATCAAGTGTTGTCCAATGGGAGTATTTGAATATCAGCATTTTGAAGACTTGAAGATTATAAAAGTTGATAGTTGCGTCATACGACAAGGTGGAGTTTGTTAATACATAGTTCTAGTGTGCCATATGATGTAGCTAGTCTTATTGTAAGAGTTGTTGGAGTGATCGGTTTGAGTCGATGTGTTTGTGAGTGGTGAATGAGAGCCACCGAATGAGTGGTGAATGACCACCGAATGAGTCATTCAGTGGGCATCTCATTCGGTGGACATGTTGTCTATAAATAGCAACCTCATTCGGCTCATTTACAACTTTTACCAATTGAATTTCATTCGGTGACTACTTTGTGTGTCTGTGTTCATTCGGTGGAAATAAAAATCGAATTTATATTTACTGTTTTGTCATCTTCTACACTTGAAAAGCTGAACAAGATCCGCTTAGGGTAATTACATAATGTTTCCTTTTTAGTTTTTTAATGTTGTCCAAGTCAAAATCACAAAAGGAACAAAAAAGTAAAGAAAACAATAAAATGTCAAGTTCTGTATTTATGGCCTCAAACACGGCCCATGCCTCCCAGACACGGCCTATGGCCCTTTCAGCAATGTCCCGAGAGATTGACTTTTGTCCCTGTCACACGCGACCCACGCTCCTTAGCCAGCACGGCCCGTGCCACTGAACTCTAAAGAACATGAATCGTGTCCACTGCTAGCCACAACCCGTGCCACATACACAACATCAAGAAGAATAATATTCTGCCAGGCACGGTCGTGCCCAATGCTGAATTTTGCCTATAAAAGCCAGCCTCAAGCCCTCACTCCCTTAAGTTTTAGCTCAACTTCATACATACTCATTTACTCTATATCATCTTTTGAGCTTTTATTTTTGGTGTTCTAGTTATCCATCAAGATTGTAAGAGCTTCAACTTAAGTAGAATTTGATTTGTATTTGTCTATGAATCTTTCATCTTCTCTTAGGCAAATCCTAAATTCATGCTTATGCTTGGTTAAATTCTTACATTTACTTGGGGAAAATGAGTCTTTGATGGATTGTTAAAATGAGTTTATGAACTCACCTTAAGGTGGGTACAAATGACTTTGTGAAAACTCTTTCTATTGAAAGTGTATTTTTAACTCTTTTGAATAAGCATGCATTGCGTATTATAGACCATTTGAGGAGTCGAAAGCTCATCAGTCGAAGTTGTGACACCCGACTGGGGGACAATGTATGATCCTAACGATGACTCGCACCCTATGCAAAGTAATACGTTCGTGAGTTTTATGTCTAAGTAAAGAAACACGCCTTTCACGCTAACTACGGCCTGAAGGTATTGGTTGGGATAAGGGTTAGTAATATTTTGTCACTTCGCGGAAGTCGGTGAGATACGAAATAGTCAACTTGACTCTGGTTATGACTGCCTATATTTGCACGAAAGCGGTGTATGGAGGAGACGGACCTTAGTCCCTTAAAAAGATGTTTTTCATAATAAAATAATCCAATATGTGGGTTGTTCCGCTGCTGGTTCATGACAATGATTCGAGTGTAACGGAGCCAACGACCAATCAGACCCTACAACTATATTGCATTTACGCTTACTTTATTTATTACTCAGAGAGCGGTCCTCTTGAGATCTTTACAAGGAGATAGAGAGGAACGTGATACATGATCCAGGCTAAAAAGTAGTCCTCCTCATCTAACAGTTAAAAATCTTAAGGAAAGTTCATAAATAAACAGTTTGTTAACCTCACCATTGACAAGTACCCCAAGTAATACTATCTTCGACTGTATGTACTGGAACCCAACTTTATTTTTAATTATATTTTTTATATTTTTATATTAACTTAACCTTCAAAGTTATACTTGGTTAGACTTTAATAAAAGGCGAACTATCAAGAGTCCTCCATCTTTTGTGTCCATGGACGACCTCACAATCTTACTGATACTATATTCTTCCACGATGGGTGTACTTGCACGTGAATCTCGTGAAATAGTATATGCTTTAAGATCTCGTGTTTTATAAATTTAAAAGCTTATGCAATCAAGGTGTCGCTAAAATTGACATTTTTATATACAGCACACGCATACCACGCCCATACAAAAGGCGCTTATTGTCTGCTGATGATTCACACACTTCCAATGTAAGTAAATATTGCTATGTTCTCTGGAACAATAATAATATTATTTGATCTAATCATTTAATCATTTATTTCTCTTGTTTCTCTTGCTATTTGAAAAATCTTCAATTTTTATTTCTACACACATCTTTTTCAGGGGTCCATAACCATTATGTGGCATAGGGGTTACTTCTCATACGAAAGTTAATAGTATACCAGTTCTGCGAATAGCTCTTAATGTTGCGTCTCTTTCGAAACCAGGACCTTTAATCTTGACTTCTACCCATTGCATACTTTGATATACTACTACAAGAACAACATTTGCCGCTAAACTATATTTTAGAGAGGTTACGGGTTCAATCATTGACCATTATAAATATTGAGGTTTAGTATTGACTTCAGAGTAGGGATATTGTCATTAAAAAAAAAGAAAAAAAAGAAAACTAATGGGAGTTTAGGGGCAATTTTCTTGTAGGGTCCAAGGGGCAATGACTCATCAGTAGGAACTAAGGTTAGTGGAACTAATCGTCATCAGTAACAAATATGTTTAGTGGCGACTTGATGAGCAACAGCAACGTAATCTAAAGTATGATTAACAGCAAATAAGTCGTTGCTAAAGGAAAAGTTAACAGCGGTTTGCCAGTTACTACCGACAGAGTTCATGTTATTGTTTTTCCACTTATCTAACCAATGGCCGACAATTATAATCGCCCCACCTCCAGCAACTCAGGATTGAGGGATGTTTCACCGAATTTTTGTGATAAAACAACAAAGACGAGTAAGATGCAAGATGACAGTAAAACTGTAATATGGGGTTCGATCTCTGGAGACATGTTGTCATCCTCGGGTAGAACCATTTTCATGTGGAGATCAGTTATGCGTTATAATATTTCTAGATAAAAAAAATGAAGCTATTAAAACTAGTGAGGTGGGTGTGTCGGTCGTTTTTGGGATGGCATGCTTTAAGGATCAGGTCAGATCCTAATTGAGGAAGAGGGGGAAAATGACATGCTTCGATGAATATTTTATCACTTAATAGTTGGGGGTCCAGAGTGACCTCAAACATATCTGGATGAAAAAACTAAAAAAAAAGAACATAAATAATCTTTTATAGCAATTCAGGAAACGATGTTGGAAGACACCGCTCTTATTCATGTTGATAAATTATGGGATAGATCAAATTTTGTATCAAGGCGCTAGGGGTTGTGGGTCGGTCGGATGGATTATTAAGCATGTGGGACCCTTTGGTGCATAGAAACTAGATGTGGTGAGTGGTATGAATTTTCTGCTTATAAAAGGGGGGATAAGAGGCTATAAAGAGGATATTTTCGTGTTAAATATCTACGGACCCAAGCAAACTGTTGAAAAGAGATTGTTGTGGAAACAAATTGTTACTTTAAAAAATCAGTATGTAAGATTATGGGTGGTTCTTGGTGACTTTAATTTGGTCAGATATGAAGAGGAGATAGTGAACTAGGATTTGTGTAGAACTGAGGCAAGAGACTTCAACGCTTTCACCAGAGACATGGAATTAGTGGATCCTAAGTTAGGCGGGCATCGATTTACGTATATTTCTGGTAAGGATGATAAATTGAGAAAAATTGGTCGGTTGTTGTTTTGCAGGAATTTATAGGATAAATGGCCTAATTCGACAGTTATTGCCCTCCCGCGCTAACACTCTGAACATTGTCCGTTAATACTTACAGTGGAGGGTGCGGATTGCGGGCCAATTCCATTTAAAATGTTCAATTTGTGGTTTAACATGGAGGGTTTTGATAAGGCTGTTAAAGTTTGTTGATACCTGAAATGTGCGTCGTGTGAAGTATCGAACGAAGACCAAGTTCAAGCCAATATAGGGTTGGCCGAACTAGGTCCGAACCTGAAGTTCGGACCGGCCGAATCTGGGGTTCGGAGGAAGTTCGGCCAGTCGTGTATATATAGTAGTTTGGTCTTTGTGTTTAGTAGTTCTGAGCGTGTGAGCAAATCTTAAGTGTGTGTTTCTGAGTGTGTATTCTCTGTGTCAATTCTCTGTGTTTACACTGATTGTAATTGTTCGTTTTGATCAATAAAACAATCGGTTAATTACGTTTCGATGTCCGGATAGCTAGATCGAGTAGACGATCCGATGCTCACGCATTTTCAAGTGGTATCAGAGCTTTCTGGTTCACTCTACTGATCTGTGGTTGCTATTCTCGGATTGTTGAGCGTTTTTGAAGTTTTCTCGAGTTTCATTACGTGTTTTCTATCATTTTTGACGTGTGTTTTGTGTCAAAATTGTTCCTAAACCACTTTCTATCGACTTTTCTGATCTACCATATCAAGTTTCGTCAAAATCAGTCCGTTTTCACGAGTTTTCGAAAAATGTCTTCGAGGTTCGGAGGTTACTGGGCAAGCTCGGAGTAACCGCTCCGAACTTGAGGTTCGGAGGTGACTCGGAGAGAGTTCGGCGAGAGTTCGGTGGTGTATCGGTCTGGTTCGGTGAGATTTGAGGTTCGGTGGTAGATCGGAGTCTATATAGATTCGGAGTTCGTTCGGTGAAGGCTCGGAGATAGTTCGGTGTAAGTTCGGAGCTAGTAGTTGATTCGGACAAGGTTCGGAGCTCGTTCGGAGTTTGATTTAGGTTCGGACGAAGTTCGGTGAGAGTTCGGACGGCAGACTAAGTTCGGAACAAGTTCGGAGGGCAGAATTATTCAGATTTTCAACGATGTCGGAATTTCAAGCTTTTGCTTCAATGCAAAGTGCTATGCAGACCATGATGAATTATGACAATGAAATCGGAACAAGTCAGAAAGTTCCCAAATTGTTGAAACTAGAAGATTATCAGAATTGGAAGAAACGATTTTCAGCGTATATCAGCACAAATAATATTGACTTATGGATTCCAATTAGAAAATTGTATGAAAAACCAAAAGAAGATGGAGAGTCTAAGGAAATTGAAGATTTTGATGATGCTGAAAGAAAAAGTTATGAACTTGAAAAGAAAGTTTATGGTTATCTTACTATGGCTTTACCTACTGAATTGCTTCATCAATTTAGCACTTGCAAGAAATCTAAGCAATTATGGGATGCTTTATCCGCACGATGTGAAGGAAATGCTGATTATAAGAAGAGTCGAAAGAAAGTTTTGAACAAAGAATTTGATAACTTTCAGAATTATGACAACGAAAACATTACTGCTCTAGTTTCAAGATTTTCACATTTGATCAGTGAATTGAAGGTTGTTGGAATTGAAAAATCTGATGCAGATTTAAAGGAAAAGATCATGGAAGCATTACCTGAAAAGTGGGAAAATTATGTTTTGTTACTCACTCATGACAAGGATTATTCTGCAATGACATTTCACCAGCTTACTGGAAAACTTCATGCCCGGGAAATGGAAATGTTAAACAACAAAAAGTCAAGTGTTACTTTACAGAATCCGGAATTGTATCACGGTGAAAATTCAGCAAGCATGAGTGCAAAGTCTAAGCCAAATCAGAATACAGCACCAAGTGTTGCTTTTCTAGCTGGAGCATCAGGAAATTCTGATAATAATTCTTCAAGAAGTTGCAATTTTACAATTCCAAATTATTCAAGTCAAAATGCTTTTTCAGCAGAATCAACTGATGATTGTGCCAAAATGATTTCTGCATTGATTTCATCATCTTTTGGTCTGATTCTCAAAAATGTTGCTGACGCAAAGTTAACCAGTGAGGATCTTGATGCTCTTGATGATGATCAATTGACTGAATTGGATGTTTCGTGGCAATATGCTATGTTGTGTCAAAGATCTAAAAGATTTTTTAAGAAACATGGAAGGAATATTTCTGGTGACAAATTGGGATTTGACAAGTCTAAACTAAAGTGCTTTAAATGTCAACAACTTGGACATTTTGCCAAAGAATGTCAACAGAAAGCTAATATTCCACAATCATCAAAGCCTGGTTTTACTCAACCATCTACTAGTAACACAGGCAAGACCACTGCTTTGGTTGCTCAAAATGATGGTGTATATGATTGGGGTCAACAATTTGGGTATGATTCATCAGCCTTTATAGTTACCCATGATTTACAAGAAGATTATGGTTCAGATACTAGTTCAGATACTAGTTCAATACCAAGTTCGTATGCATCTGCTGAAAATTTGGAGAGTTTGATGAAAGAAAATGCTTTGTTGATGAATAAAGTTCAACAATTGACTGAAGAGTTTGAGGTGGTTAAATCTGAATTGAAGATTTCTAAAGAATGTGAAAAGGGTTTGTATTTGAAGAATGAGGATTTGACTAATGAAATCAAAATGTTGAATAAAGTTTTAGAAGTATTGAAGCAAGAAAAGAAGAATGTTGAAATTTCGAAAGCTGAAATTTTTGAAGAAAAGGGTGAGTTAGTCAAAGAAGTGAAGAAATGGAAGGAAGAGGCAGAAGATGCTGCAAATGATTTTCAGAATTTGTTTGATAAATCCAAGATTAAGCTTGATTTGCTTACTAAGAGTATTGAAGATTCTGATGCTAAAATCAAAGCATATCAAGTTGATATGGAAAAGTTATTAGATGATAAGCGGGAGTTGGCTAGGGTTAACAAGGTTCAAACTGCAAATCTGGAAATTCAAAAGAGAAATGAGGATAAACTAAAGAAGGAGCTACATGAAGGTCTTGACAATCTTCGTCTGCAAAAGTTTGAAACTCATAAAGTTGCCAAGCGCTTGATTGCTAAAGAAAAAGAATTTGCAGAGGCTCAGCAGCAAATTTCTGATCTCAAAATTCAAGTTCTTGATGCTAAAAGATTGCTCAACAATGTTTCAAATTCACAAGTTTTCACGAGCTTCTTAGCAAATGATGCAAATTTTGAGAGGATGTTTGATAAAACTGCATCACCCCCTGCTCATATCAAGGAAGCTGTCAAAGACGTGAAGGAACAGGTTGATGATTTTGATTGTTCAAAGATATCAGTTTCTACTTCTGAAGAAGCAAAGGTTGTAAAGAAAAAGAAACCCAAGAAGAACAAGAAAAAGGTCTTGAAATCTGAGATTCCTCCAGCACCAATGTTTGTATCTGGTTCGTCGTCTGCTGATAATGAGAAATCGGCTACATCAAGTGACAAGATTCAGTCTCAACCTGAATTTGATGAGCACAATTTTCTATGAACAAAAGAAAATTCCTGATGTGAAAGCCGAATTCACAAGATTAGCTAAGAATGGACATCAGAATTCAACTACTGAGGAAAGGATTTCAGGTAAATGTACTGGTCTAGGTTTTCAAGTTCCAAAGTCTCAAGTTGAGAAGGGTCCAGCATCTGAATCATCAAATCTAAAGAAGCTTAAAATGAAGCAAGTGAAGAAGGATGTGTTCAAAGCAGACAAAGTTCAACCTGAAAGGTTTTATAAGCTCAAAGGTTCTGAACAGTTATTTTCTGACAAAGAATTTCCTCTTCACTGCGTGGATGCTCGGAAAATTTCTGAAGTATTTGTGAAGGCTGATATTTCTTCTGAAAGTTCTCAATCTCGTAGCCCAACTTCTAAATGGGTGCATGATCATCGTACATCAGGTATATGATTCTCATTCTGATCATGTTAGAGATATTCATTGTGTGTAATTCTATGCAGGAACATCAAAAGTGGGACAAATCGACACGTTTATGTTATGTTTGCCGTCAGCGAGGGCACATAGCAAAAGATTGTCCACTTCCTGCTGAATCAAATTCAAGGTTTCACAAGAAACCAGTTTTTGGTAAATCTGCCCAACAAAAAGTTCTTTGATGAACAAAGGCAGAGTTTTTGATGAATTTGAACCTACATTCTTTCACAAACAAAAACGTTTTGTTCCAAAGTTTTCAAAGGATCAAAATGTAGGTTCATCATCACAGTCTCCTGTGACTGTTTCATCGAAAACTGAATTACCAAAACAACAGGAATGGAAACCTAAGGTGGTTTCAAAGCAAAATCAGGACACTGGTCGACCAGAAGCGATTCGCTTCGGATCATTTGTGAACTAATCAGGTTGTCCAGTTTGCAGGTACTTGGCCTCGGGGTTGAATGTTAGTTTTGAGAAGAGTTTGCTATTCGGTTTTGGGGTATCTCATATGCGATTAAAACACCTTGACGATGTGATGAACTGTAAAATTGGAAGTTTGTTGGTAACATATTTAGGAGTGTCCTTGGGTATGAATATGGCGAGATGTAGGAATTGGGAGGTTGTGGTGAATAAGATCCTGAAAAATTTATCAAATTGGAAGAGAATGACTATCTTTTGGGGGAAGGTTACGTTAACAAAGGCGGTTCTTGGGGAAATTCCTCAATATTATATCTCGATATTCAGAATGCCTATAAAAGTGGAAAAGGGAATCGAATCTATTCGTAGGTGTTTCGTTTGGGGAGGTAATGCTAGGAATAAGAGAATTACTTGGGTAGCTTGGAATAGAATGCTTGTAAACAAGAGGGATGGAGGTATGGGCATTGGTGGAATTCACGCTGAAAATATTAGTCTTCTTCTTAAATGGATACTTCGGTTTAAAAAAGAGAAATTGGAATTATGGGCTAGGGTCCTAGTAGGTATCCATGGGGGTAAAAGGAGGTTTGATACGGTTCCATGCAATAAAGCAACTTGCGGACCATGGAAGAACATCATAAAGGTGCTTAATGATTTGAAGAAGTCGGGAGTGGATCCACATCGAGTCCTTAGATGCAAGTTGGGTGATGGAAAGGATGCCTTGTTTTGGCAGGATAATTGGTCGGGTTTAGGGAGGCTAAAAGAAGTGTTCCCGAAACTATACAAATAGGAGAGGCATAAGGACTATGTTGTGGCTCTTAGGATTAAAAATGAGGGTGAGGGCTTGAGCATTAATTGGGATTGTGTGGGTTGAAATTGCGTGAGTGTCGGATTGTCTAGTCGGTCATGATGAAATCAATGTAAAACGTAGAACACAAGAGTAAATACAAAGGCTTTTGTATTAACCACAAAGAGATTACACAGAAAACACACACAGAAGATATGACCAGAAGTTCTAATCTCTATACAAGACAAGCTATTTATAGTTGAATATTTCTATGATAAACCACGATCATCCGAACTGCCAGTTCAGACAAGTTCGTGTGAGTCCGAACTGGCAGTTCACCTTCAGTTTGGACAACAAATCTTTGTAGATTTTGTCTTGTATTTGATACTTCACATGACGGCCTAGAATTATGCATCAACAAACTCCCCCTCGACATGTGCAGTATCAACTTTCACATTAACCTGTATCTTCAATCAAACTCTTCCTCAACTTGACGATGAGTCTGATATCGAATACTTGACATTGCAGCGCATGTAATCTTTTTATCAACAGCTTCAGAAGACTTGAAGTTGTGATATTCTCTTTCCACTTAGAAACCTGCCAACATTAATAATCTTGGCGCAAAACGTCTCTTTGAGACTCCAAGATATTTTGATTTTAAAATTGATTTTGTATTCCATGTTGATCAAACTAAAACAAATAAGAACTAAAATCTTTTTGATTTTTAGAAACTTTATATCAAAACACACCTAAAATCTTTCTTTTTTTTTTTGGTATTTTCTGATATGAAATGTAAATGCATTACGGAATCAGACACTGTTTTTGTCTTTTGTGAGAAAGATCACGACTTGGGATTATATTGGTCATAACATGCTGAACTACACTTCAATTTCGATTATTGTAGCACATAAGCCATGTCGATTGCAGATATAATTTGTCGAACTTTAAACTCAAACAGAATCATACTCATAACATCTGGATATGTTAAGGTATTGATTAGATTTGCATTGACAAGTTTACCCCACACTATCAGACATACTCAGATATATTTTGCTTATCACACTTTGTGATTTCACTTGTGATTTAACACATAGTAATTGAATTCATGATATAGTCAACTGTGTTCCCTGCAAAAAGAAATAAGAACGTTAAATCGTCTACCTTAAGGTCGATCTTTCGATACGCAGATAAGGCCTTGGATTTAACAAAATAAGAAAATAAAACAAGTTGAAATTGTATAACCCAACAACAATCTGGTCGCTACTCCCGTACACGCAGAGAAAGTCCGATGAGTTATACGAAACACCAAAGAAAATAAATCAGAACCTTAAATGAACATCTATCAGGTCGGTCTTGTGGACAGCAAAGATAGTCCGATCATTTAAGAAAATAAAGGAAATCAAACAAATTTAAATCTTTGCAAAATGAACACATGTATACACAGTGACTTCTCATTTTCTTTTCATATATCTTTTTCTTGAGATATCTTGAGATATGCATCAAAATGTTGTCCACTAGGTCATGCATTAGATTTAGTGTATATCACATTCGCATACTTTCTGATTTGTCGAGCCTACCTAGCACATCGAACAATGGTCTTATGGCTTTTTCACTTAATTTATCCATGAGTGAGACATCGATCATTTCCCAATCATGTCGGATACAATTTCTCATTTTTCAATGTTTTTTGACTTTTTGCATTTTTCAATGTTTTTGACTTTTTGCATTTTTCAATGTTTTTGGATTTTCAAATTTTCTCCCTCTAAAAATGACAAACTCTATTTTTAGATTTTCATTTTTTACGATTTAAAAAAACAACACACTATTACCGAATTGTGGCAAAAACAAACTCCCCCTCAAAATGAGATGGAGTGAAAAACAACCAGAAAGCTTTGATACCAATTGAAATTGCGTAAGCATTGGATCGTTTGCTAATCTAGTGATTATGAGATGTAACGAGATCAAAATGTAAATAAAAATGAAGTTTGTATTATTAAGCTTGAGAGAAAACCCATGTGTAGAATGTGACCAAGGAGTTCTAATCCTATACAAGACAGCACTATTTATAGTTGAACATGAACATGCAAAAACACGATCATCCGAACTACCAGTTTGGACAAGTTCGTGTGAGTCCGAACTGGCATTTCGCCTTCAGTTCGGACATCACATCTTTGTAGCTTTTTGTCTTGTATTTGATACTTCACATGACGACCTAGAATTATGCATCAATAAACTCCCGGCCAAAATGAGATAGAGTGAAAAACAAACCAAAAAGTGATCAACCAACACGATTAATAGTATTTTAAAAACACAAATTGATTTGAAAATTTAATTTAAGTTATCACAGATATTTCACAATCAACAATTTTCCAATCACCGAAAGATCTTCCTGAAATACCCGCTGACACCAAATAAACCATTAGATGCTTTGGGATCGACCCAATTCAACAGCATCAGGTCGCCCGGAGTCTTTCATATAGTCATCGTTGTCCTTAGAAACAACCATTGGTTTCCATATTTTTAAAGATTTTGATTTTTTATCAGAACCAGAATCAGAATTAACCGGCGTACTCGGTTTGAACCAAGACGACTTATGGGTTGATTTGACTTTTGGAGACCACGGTTCATAAAAAATTTAACATTTTTTGTCCACATATTTAGCAGTGTTGTGGATATATGCAGTCGTCGGAAAATCAGCAGCAAGATGTCCAGGTTGACGACACGCATAACAAAGTCTCTCACGAAATTTAAAAAAAACAATTGAACAATTTTGTGCATTGTGAGAACATGAAGAATGATCAGAACTAAAACTATCAAAGAAATCATCATAAGAATCATACCTCAGAGACGGACTTCGTGAAGTACCTTTCGATTCAGATGAAGAACCTCCAGAAGAATAAAAAAATTGTTGCGAGTGAGAAGGTGATTTCTTTTGAGTCTTGATCTTCAACACTTTCTCCTTTTTCTTTGATTGTTGTGCTTGAACAGGAACATCTTTAATTTCAAACCCCAAACCTTTGTGCTTGAAAGCCGAAGTCTTTGAAGATCCAGATTGAGAACCAGAAGCATCTCTTCCTTTTGCTTCTCTAGTGAATTTATCTTTAATTTCCTTTAGCTTGTTCTCTCGCACTAAATGATTTAGCAGCTTCCTCTTCAGATGAAAAACTTGAACACTTTTCAAGTTTTCTAAAAAGATTTTCATCTTTCAGACATGATGAACTTGAAACAAACGTTGGAGCTTCAACAAAAATGACTTTCTTCTTTGACTTATTCTTCTTTTTCTTAGCTGGTATTGCAAATTTGGAATAATCAAGCATTTCAGCTTTTGGATCAAGAGGAACAGAAGTAAACTCAGATAAATCCACCGGTTGAGGAACCTTGTGAATATCATTTTCTTTGGAACTATCTTCATTCTGATCCTGCTTATACAAGAAATTCAACAAAGTCGGTGATAAATTACAATTCTTCACTTGCCTTTGTAATTCCAGAATTTCCAGCTTTAATTCAGAAAATTTATGTTGAGCAGCAAACACCTCTTTTTGTAACTTGGTAAAATTTTCATTGAGGTCATTGTACTCATACGTTTGCAACTTTCTGATTTCACATTCAGCTAAGACTTCTCATGTAACTTTCTCCCACATCTTTTTAAATATTTCCACATCCTTTGTTAAAACTTCATTCTTATCTCGAAGAAAAACATTGGAATCTTGAAGTGTAGACAATTTTTCTTAAAGTTTTTCAATTGTAGCAGCAGATTCAACAACAAGTGCATTAGTTTTTTCATATTTCTGTTGAACTTGATAGCTTTTCTCAAATAGATTTTTAAAATCTTGTGCTGCATCTAATGCTTCAGCTTTGGCCTTTTCACATTCTTCTGTCAATTTACTCTTTTCTTTCATCACATCTTCATGAACATGAATCAATTCATAATATTTCTTCTGAAATTCTTCCAATTCTTTCTTTAGCACCACAATCTCTTCAAACGCTAATTCGGGACCTCTTTCTAGACTTGCATTCTTGTTGCGTAACTTCACACATTCAAGACATTTAGATTCTCCGACCTTTGAGTTATTAGTTACCTTTGGCAAAACCTCTTTGACCAATGATATGCTTGAACTAGAATCATATATAGTGAGAAGACTATCATCATCATGATGAACTGTTAAAGCAACCATAATTGGAGCATGTGACATTTTTGTAACATCCGAATCCGCGTTCCAAACAAATTCATCTGGATGCCAAAATATTTCTTTCAAGTTGTTATCAACAGAATCAGATGCTTTTTGAACTTTTAGAACTGGATTTGAGGACTGAACCACCAAATGAGCATGTTAACCAGTCTTCAACTTATTATCAATTGAACTTAGACATTCTCGTGCAAAATGTCCATATACGGAACATTTCTAATAGTTAACCTTCGATTTGTCCAATCCAATATTACCATCATGATTCAATCTCTTCTTTCTAGTTCTACTAAAAAATTTCTTTGTCCTTCGAACTAACATAGCATATTGTCAATTCAGATCCATTTCTTCCAAATCATCATAATCTATTTGATCATAATCTTCATTTGTCAATACTGCATTATTTACTGAACCACTAATAACCCCAAAATATGAAGATACGAATGCAGACATTAACGCCATATAATCATCGGTTGTTTGAACAAATAGAACATTTTTGAGTTGAAGAACTAGGAATTGAAAGAGTACAACCAGAAGAATAATTAGAGTTTTCAAATTTACTAGCAATGAATGTTGTAGGAGGTGTGGAATTAGGAATATTGGGCTTCACAGCATTGATGGTAGAATCATTTTCACCGTGATACACCACAGGATTCTGGATTTGAGCAGGAAGTGACTTATTCACCGTTAACTCCATATCCCTTGCTTGTATTCTTTGAACCAGTTCGTTGAAAGACAAACCTGAATACTCTTTATCATGAGTAATCATCATCACATAATTTTCCCATTTCTCAAGTAATGCTTCCAAAATCTTTTCTTTCAAATCAGCCTTTTCCTTTTTTAAGACTTACCAAACGCATCATACTTATTAAATGTGCAAATCTTGCAATCAGATTTGAAATTGATTCATTCTGATAATGCTTGAAACTATCAAATTCCTTTTTCAAGACCTTTTGTCGACTTTTATTATATTGGTCATTGCCCTTACATCTCTTTTCCAACGCATCCCATAAACTCTTCGATGTATAGTTCGCAGAAAATTGATGTAGCAATTCTTTGGGCAATGCCATTGTCAAAGTACCATACGCCTTCTTCTCAGCTTGATAGGCTTTCTTTTGTTCAGAAGTGAGTTTTCTTTCTCCAGACTCATCCTTAGGATAGATGTATAAGCTTCAAACCGTTTAATCCAAGTATGATAATCTTTCAATTTTTACAATTTAATAACTTTCTGACTTGTTCCAATTTCATTATCATAGTTTATCATCATTTGCGTTGTAGCTTGCATCGAATTCTGAATTGCAACAAACGCTTGAAAATCACTCATCTTGTCTGATAACTTATTTATCAAAACTTCAAACCCAAAAATGAAGGTCTTAGAAGTGGATTTTGGGTATCGAAACGGAGGGTACGAGCTGTTAGGCGAGTAAAAGTGTAGATCTCTCCGAGACGGTCGTTTAGGATGGTATTAGCTCCCGTAACTCTTTACGGTTCTCAAGTTACGTCAGTTTTAGTAAACCTCCCAAAAAATGTTGATTAACGTTCAGCCGAACTTGAAATGTGAACTGAACTAAGCCCGGACCGGAGACGAACAGAAACGAACCAAAAATAGCCAAACCTAATCCGAACACGAGCCAAACTAGATACGAACTAGCAACTGAACGCACCTGAACCACCACTTCGTTTGAAAATTGGCCGAACTGGATCCGAACCGTGAGTTCGGAGCGGTTACAAACTGGAAAACATAGATCTCACCCGAACTGTAAACGAACAGGAACATTTTCAACTTGAATTTTGCGATTTTTAGTGTGTTTTGGATGAAATTTTCAACAAGGACTCAAATAAACTCAAAAGGAACGCTTTAGGAAAGTAATTTTTCACAGAAAGCACACTCGAGATGATCAAACGAGTACAAAATCGATTAGATTTTATAAAAACCCCCAAAATTTTGACTCAAAATGATGAAAGATGAACCTATAGCTTTGGTACCAATTGAAATTACGTGAGCGTCAGATCGTCTACTCGGTCATGATGAAATCAATGTAAAACGTAGAACACAAGAGTAAATACAAAGGTTTTTGTATTAACCACAGAGAGATTACACAGGAAACACACACAGAAGATATGACCAGAAGTTCTAATCTCTATACAAGACAAGCTATTTATACTTGAATATTTCTATGCTAAACCACGATCATCCGAACTCGTGTGAGTCAGAACTGGCAGTTCGCCTTCAGTTCGGACAACACATCTTTGTAGCATTTTGTCTTGTATTTGATACTTCACATGACGACCTAGAATTATGCATCAACATGGGTCGTGGTATCCTAGAGGTGTTTTGACGGTCAAGGAGGATTGTGAGGCTATGTTAGAAAACTATATGTTATCTACTGATAAAAATAGTGGGGATGGAGCCATAATTTAGTTCAAGACTTTGAAGTTTAAACAGTGAGGTTACAAGTTCAAGAAAAGTTATTAAGAAATTATGTAGAAGAGTTTGAGTGGAATCCTTAGCTACCAATTAAGTTTAATCCATATGCGTGGAGGGCAATGTTAGGTCGTATCCCAGCTTCACGTGAACTGATTAAGAAGGGTATGATGGTATGTCAATTTTTTCTTATCGCTTGTAATTGCATGCAAGTTTGATTTTTATATATTTAATTGTTGTTCTTATTTTCATACGAATATACATACTTACAATCACATCAAATCCATGGATGCTCTAAAGAACAACAATCAGATGGAGGCACCATCGATCAGAAATTCGATGGAGACATGAACAAGCAATCTGTTGTAATCGATCGGCCCAATAATGGTATCAGAAGCATGGTCACGAATCGTCATCAACGTGGTTTCAGAAAGGAGGGATATGCCCAGATTTTCATTTTAGATGCCAACATGGTCCAGTTAGAAACGAAGATTGCCCACAAGATCCTAGTTCTATAAGAGAATGTGGTGGAATCACTAGTTTGTTGCGTGTCTAGGATTTTACAAGAAGAAGGATCGAAAAAGGAAAAGCCGTTTTGAAAAACATGTCACGAGGAGGGAAGAAGAAGATGTGGATTGTGAAGAAGATCGTTGAGAAGGTGATAAAGTTTATAATACACCCGGTGTGAGCACGAGTCACATAATCACAAATCGTTTAAGAATAAATCGATTCAGAAGCTGCAAAGACAAGATCGATTTCAAAAATCGATTAAGTATTTTCCCAAATAATGGATCTCGTCAAATTGATTCAGTGTTTGTTTCCAAATTTAATCGATCAGAAGACATGAAGGTGGAAAAAAAGAAGCAATTTTGTTACCTAGTTGTCGACAGAATCCAAAAAAAAAGGTTTTTTTATTCTAATTGAATAGATTCAAAGTTTTTATTGTTGTTCGAAGGCACAAAGGGAGGAAGAAAAGAAAGTTGATGATTATGAAGGGATCTAGATGGAAGGTTATGTTCACATCGATGGTGATGAGATCACCATCATCTAAGCATGAAGATTTGGAAGCATGGAATGATGAAGTCAAAGCCTAGGGGGAGTGTTGAATTATTATAGTCTTTAAACTTCATTTTATTTGAATTTATGTCTTATGACGTATGGGTCGATTTTAGTATTTGGGTTGCTTATTTGTTTGGGCAAAAGGCCATCGCTTTTAGATTGGTTTTGGAAGGCCATAATATGTCACACCCTCCCCCCACCGCCCCCTACCAGGAGAGTGAGAGAAAGTGTGGGACGGTTGCGTCCCAACCGCCAGCTAATTACCTGCAATATGAACTAAAACATGTCAACAAAAAAGTTGTTGGTGAGCCGCAGCTAGTGACTCCAAACAAAATTATTTAACTCATTCTCAAATACACATATGCCTGTTGTGAATCTTGGGTCCTGCCTAAGGTCAAAATTCAATCCATAAAACACAAGCGTGTACCCTTATATCCCCTTCATTTCTACAACATATATGACATACCATCATACCATCGTAATTTAATACTAGGTATCGCGTGGGTATGATCCAATACCAACTCCCTATACAGCTATAAGGTTCCAATATATGCCTCGTGGCCACGACTGAAGGACCGTAATGACCCAAGTAATATCCCCTTGAATGAATAGTACCCATCAGTAACTAACCACACAATTCATAGCAAATAACTAAAAAACTAACATAGCATATTGAGAGTAAATAATTTAAACAGTTGATACGTAGCCCCAAAACATAAGTTTAAAATAGGTCACTAACTTGTTCCTCATCACAGATGCAAATGACCTAACACATATAATTAAATCCTAAGATTCTGAAATTATAGTATTATGCTAACTGGTTATTAATAAATTCTTTGAATCATCATAACTTTCAAAGTTAAGATAATATAAATTGTCATAAACTGAACTGGGTTATAATCTGATTGATACTGACTTAACTGTTCTTCAACACTCAATTGATTCTGATATAAAAATTCTGATTAGTTTGTAATGTGGGTATGAATACGGGCCTATTCATTTTATGTGATACGGCCATATTCATATTTTATGAATACTGATATTCATACCACATGCAATACGGTGTATCATAAGAATATTCTTACTATTGACCTCTTGTATACGGTCGTCTTACCTTAGACATAAAAGAAGCGTATTCAAACTGTTCTTACTTTTAACATGAATACGACCGTAATCTATTGAATGTCATACATGCGTATTCATGCGGTTCTTCCCGATTAGGTCATCCAACCTGCGATACGGTCGTATTACCCTTATATGATACGGCCGTATTTCTTAGAACATAATACATTCTTGGTCATTTCTTCATTTTCACTTGACTTTAGCTATTGATTTGATTACCAAAACTCTTGTAATCATTTACCAAGTGTTTTAGACTAATCATTACCCTCCGTATCATTCTTAAATCATTTCAAATGACCAAGAAGGCTACATTCATACATTTATATAAAATATGTCAAACTTGTAATCTAACCTCTTGTGGATGATTCTCCTGGTTCCTACGAATCAAGAATAACCTTTTGATGATCCCAGATTCTCCAGATTATCTCTTCATGTGATAATCATAGACCAATTATCAAACTTTCCTAATTTGGTAATCTTGTACATGCATGTACAAGTTAAGTTCTTACCTTGAATTAACTCTTCCTCTGAGATAATCTACTGGCCCTTGATGATCCTCACACCATTTCCGTACCAGAATTCAACACATATCAGTTCCATACACTACACATTTATCAAATTCTCGATAAGAATGTGTTTAGAAAACTCACCACCAATTTTGTCCCTTTAATCTTGCTTCTGGGCTCCCAACTAGCTTCTGGATGTTCCCTGGTCGTATGTGAGCAGAGAGGTAAGTGGTTTTAAAGGAATAAATACGCGTGTATTCCCCTTCTGTGATACGGCCGTATCGGCCAAAAATGTAACAGCCCAAAATTTCATAACTTGAATTATATACATGTGCTATACGTGTTAAGTAGCTAAAACGTATATTGATATGGTTTATGGGTTGATAAATAGGTAAAGGGTAATGATTTGCAAATTATATACGTCTTTATGTTATAAATACATATGATATATGGTTTGATAAAGGTTTTATTAACGGGTCAAAATTAGGGTTTTCATAACATTGTTCATCCCAAATTGAGTAAACGGTTTTGAATTAAGCTTTGATATTTTAAAGCATATTATAAAATGTTATAATGGATAATACCTTAAGACGGTTTCAAATAAAAATGATTTTTGGTCAAGAAATGAGAAAAACAGGAAATTAGGGTTTCAAAATAAGATTATTTAATATAAAATAATCCGGAGGGTATGGGGAATTGATTTTTGGTATGGCAACAAGTTTTAATATATAATAAGTATATATTACGTTAAAATGGATAAATATTAAAGTATTGAATATACCGAGTTAAATAGATATTTAGAAGTTCATGCGGACCGGAAGGGTAAGCGCCTGTACACTGGGGTTTCTGGCAAAGTGGTGGTGTCGCATAAATCCCATCTAGGAATTGGCATACCTCACTGGGCGATCTCGGAGTGAGCATTTACTTATAGGAATGCGCGTCTTCGTATTATCATTAAAAGAAAAGGATAACTGCCTAAAGGGCATTTTGGTCATTTTGACATTTAAAAGGAATGAACTTAATAATTGAATATTATTAAGATAAAAAGATGTTAAAATTAGCATAGAAAGTGTTTATTATATTAAACCTTGCATTAAAGCCATACAATACACGATTAGGTTTAATTGGAAGGCATAGCGAAAGTTTTGCCTGAATTAACTGCTTAAGAGTATAAGGTGAGTTCTATGAGCCCACTCTTTACATGTTTTAAATGTTTTAAATGTTGTCGGGCTAATATACATACGAATGTTATGAAAATATGTTCAGATAGTTTATAACCGAAATATTGCCTATTTTAACTGTTAGAATTGTTAAAAGGTTTTTGATTGATAAATACGTGAAAGGTTATGAAAATGTCATGAAAATGATTATTGATGAAATGCTTTACAACATTAAACTGTTAAATGACTGTTGATTTGAAATATACGTAAAAAGTTTATGATAGTGTTTACGGGTGTCCTAAACTGTTAAACTCCTAAATTGCTATAGGAATGATATATATGAGAAATGTTAAGGAAATACGTTAAAATGTATTTTACATGTTTTGTGCCAATACACATACGTGAAATGTTTTAACGCCTATAACTGTTATAAATGATAATTACCTGTTATAAACTGTTTTTGGGAAGGTTATAATAAACGGGTAATGTAAGGGATAAAACTTTGATATAAAGTTTTTAGAAATGGAAAATGTGAATGTTTGGTCTAAGCATATGTATGTGAATAAGTGTCGGGTAAATTTGATCTTATTAGCCTTGTTGTGATTGTAAGATGTAATCTATACTGGGATGGTTCTATATCATATCCGTTTGTATTTAAGGTGTGGTGGATACGCTGCGGTACTTCCTATATATAAACACCTGTAATACAATAGGAAATGTTATAGAATTAGTAAAACGCTTATTTCCATATACGGGTGATAGACTGGTGTTGAAAAGGTTATGAGTCCAAATACAAAGGTTATTAAATGGACTTTTGAAAAGGTTCAAAAGGTTTTAATCTAAGCGGATATTGTCTAGTGAAAAGGGAAAAGGTGGTTGTACAACTAGAAGCGGGGAACGACGGTTCTCCGGGGTAGCGACGGTTGCTCTATTGAAAAGGTATTCGGGTGGCGACGGTTGCCCGAAGAACTAACGTGGTTTCAATAGACAATGCTTAGTAAGTAAATAATGATTGCTTATAATATTTCGTATAACTCTTTTATGTTTAATACCTAATGATTATTTGCACAAGAGAGGGTCTAGGAGACCTAGAGTACTTTGCGTACTAAACGGTTTAAAGGTTATGTTTTGGTATAACATTGTTATGTTTATACATGTTAAAAGGTTTAACGATTAAACGATTAAACGGGTAAATGGTTGAATGTAGAAATGGTTAAATGATTAAATGAATGAATGTTTTGATATAACTCCGTTTCATACCCGATAAATGTTTAAAGGTTATATTTTGGTATATTGATCTATACCTAATAAATGTTTAAAGAATAATGCTTTTAAAGTTATAGTATAATTCTGTTATGTTTTATACTTGATAAATGTTTGATAAAAGGGGGCCGTTAGGCCCAAGCGTTGTAATAAACTTTCGAGGCAAAGGTAACGTTTTTTCAACGTAGAACTCACCAGCGTAAGCTGACCTTTCCAAAAACATATGTATGTCAGGTAACGACGATGTTTAAGGTAGAAAGGAAAGGGCTTTGGTGAGGACGGACTAGGTGGGCAAGCTATCAGGAAGGACTCGGTAATATACTGACAATAGACATAGATAAGATCTAGTGTTAGATTATGTTGTATCTTCCTTACTATTGTACTTGGCTTATAAATAAATGAAAAGTTTTTATTTCTGCTGCTTTGTTATCTCTGTTGTACCATGTGTTCATGAGTAAATCCGATTAGTGACCCCTTCTGAGCCGAGTCTGGAGTGGGCGTCACAAAAAATCCTATAAAACTTTAATATTTTCTATGTGGTGACTCCCAAACCGATCTGGTTTCATCAGTATTGTTATATCCCCCCCCCCTTAACTGAATTTCGTCCTCGAATTCTCTTAACGTTCGAATAGTTGGGGGTATTTTCTTCTCATATCTTCTTTTGATTCCCAGGTTATTTCTAGACCACGTCGTGCATTCCATTTAACTTTAACCATAGGAATTTGTTTCCTTCGTAACTTCCTCACTATTCTTTCCATTATCTCAATGGGTTGTTCGGTGAAATGAAGTTTCTCATCTACCCGAATTTATTTCAATGGGGTTATCAATGTCTCATCAGCTAAGCATTTCCGCAAATTTGAGACATGAAACACATTATGAATTCCACTAAGTACTTCGAGTAGTTCTAACTTGTAAGCAACACTTCCAATTGTTTCTAGAATCTTGAATGGTCCGAAGTAACGAGGACTTAACTTTCCTCGTTTTCCAAATCGAGTGACTTCTTTCCAAGGAGATAGGCTTTGTCTCCTTTCTCAAACTTTATAGGCTTTCGGCGTTTATCAGCATAGCTATTTTGTCTATCTTGAGTAGCCTTAAGCCTTTCACTAATCTGTTTAATCTTTTCAGTTGTCTCTGCCACAATTTCAGGTCCCGTCAACTGACTTTCACCAACTTCTGACTAACATAGAGGCGTAAGACATTTTTCTCCCGTCGAGAGCTTCAAACGGTGCAGCCTTTATACTTGCGTGGTAACTGTTGTTATAAGAAAATTCCATCAGAGGCAAATGTTTATCCCAGCTACCACCAAATTTAATAACGCACACTCTCAACATATCCTTAAGCGTTTGAATTGTTCTCTCACTTTGTCCATCTGTCTGGGGATGGTAGGCTATACTGAAATGCAACTTTGTCCCCATAGCCTGCTGAAAACTTCTCCAGAAAAGAGATGTATATCGGCTATCTCTATTTGACAAAATGGACAATGGTACTCCATGAAGAGAAACAACTCTTTCCACATATAACTTAGCCAATACATTAGTGGAATAGGTTTCCTTTATGGGTAGAAAGTGAGCAGACTTAGTCAGACGATCTATAATGACCCATATAGAATCTTTATCATTACTTTCTTTGGGCAACTTGGTTACAAAATCCTTTGTAACTAATTCCCATTTCCAGACAGGTAATTCTAACTTTTGTAGATATCCTGACGACTTCTGATGCTCAGCTTTAACTTGCAAAGAGGTGGAACACCTTTCTACATATTCAGCTATAGCTTTCTTCATACCCGGCCACCAATAATTTTCCTTCAAATTATAATACATTTTAACACCTCCTGGATGCATCATATATTTTGACCTGTGAGCTTCTTTAAGAATTATATTTCTTGATCCTCCCTCTTTAGGTACCCATATATGTCATCTTGCCCTTTTGTCAAACTTTTCTCAATCATGCTCCTTTCTTCTTTATCCAGATCCGGATTCTTTAACTGTTACTTTTGGATCCTTAGAATATCATCTATCAGATCCACCTTCACATCCAACCTCATAGCGCGTACACGTAATGGTTTTAATCGTTCCTTTCTACTTAATGCATGTGCCACTACATTGGCTTTTCCAGGGTTATATTTAATCTCACAATCATAGTCACTCAACAACTCCTTCCAACGGCTCTGCCTCATATTAAGTTCTTTCTAGTTGAAGAGATGTTGAAGACTCCTGTGATCTGAATATATTGTAAACTTTGTCCCATAAAGATAATTCCTCCATATCTTTAGGGCAAATACCACTGCGCCTAACTCTAGGTCATGTGTGGTATAATTCAATTGTCGAGATGTATAAGAAATGACATTGTTTCGTTGCATGAGTACACATCTTAAACCATTCACGGAAGCATCGCAATAAACAACGAAGTCCTCTGACCCATCGGGTAATGCTATAATAAGAGCAGAACTCAGTTTCGGTTTCAACAATTCGAAAGTATCGGTATGATTTTGCGCCCACACAAACTTGGCATTCTTTTGAGTTAAAGCAGTTAAAGGTGTGGCTATTTTTGAAAAATCTTAAATAAACCTTCGGTAATATCCAGCCAATCCCAGAAAATGTCTTATTTTTGTTGGTAACTTGGGTTGATCCCATTTCATAAATTCTTCCACTTTGGACGGATCTACTTGAATTCCTTCCTTACTCACCACGTGACCTAAAAATTGGACCTCTCGCATCCAAAAGTCACATTTTGAAAACTTGGCATAAAGTTTCTCTTTACGTAGTAATCCATGCACTTTTCTTAGATGTTCTCCGTGATCACTTTTAGACTTGGAATAAATCAGAATATCATCGATGAAGACAATTACAAACTTGTCAAGGTATCGTTTACATACTCTGTTCATTAAATCCATGAAGATAGTTGGAGCATTTGTTAATCCAAAATTCATAACTGTGAACTCGTAATGCCCATACCTCGTTCTTAATGCAGTCTTAGAAATATCTTCATCCTTAACTCTCAACTAATGGTATCCCGATCTCAGATCGATTTTGGAGAAATAACTAGCACCCTGGAGTTGATCAAATAAATCATCGATTCGTGGTAAGGGATACCTGTTCTTGATGGTAACTCGATTGAGATCTCGATAGTCAATGCACATTCGCATGAATCCGTCTTTCTTCTTCACGAACAATACAGGTGCTCCCCAAGGCGAGGTGCTAGGCCTAATGAAGCCTTTTATTCACAACTCTTGCAGTTGACTTCTCAGCCCCTGCATTTCGAAGGTGCCAATATGTACGGTGCTTCTGTGACTAGTGATGTTCCAGGCACTAACTCTATTGGACACTCTACTTTCCGTCCTGGTGGTAGTCCTGGTAATACTTCAGGGTGTACATCAGAATAGTCTGAGACTATTGGAACTTCCTCCAATTTCTTTTCTTTTTGCTTTTCCACTAACTTAGCTATGAAAGCTTGATATCCTTTTCGTATACATTTCTTTGCCTCTAACATATTAATAATCTTTAGAAGTTTAGTTGGACGATCTCCCACGATAGTATGTCACTTTCCTTCAAGAGATTCTACCTCAATGACCTTCTTGTCACAAAGAATTTTTGCTTGGTACTTGGTTAACCAATCCATTCCTTATAAGACTATGTAAAATCCGCTTAAGTTCATGGGGAGAAGTTCTAATTCAAATAAAGCATCTCCAAATTTTACTTGGCAATTCTTAACTATTTCTGGAATACTAATTTCCTGACCATTAGTTGTTTCTACCTTATAAGGTTTATCTAACTTCTACATAGCACAGTTCAATATAGGAATGCATTTAACAGATATGAAGCTTTTTTTGGCTCCTGAATCAAATAAAATGCTATCACATTTATTATTAACAAGGAACATACCAGAAACGACACTCAACCCTGCACATTTCATCTGCATTCATGACAAAGACTTGAGCATTGCCTTTTGCTGCTCCTTTGTTCTTATCGTTGTCTTTGGCATTATTCTTTAGCTTTGGGCGGTCGTTTCTTTTATGCCCTTCTTCTTTACATACATAGCAAATAACCGGTTTTGAATAATCTTTGGTCATATGTCCAAAACTTTCACATCAGCGGCAGCTCTTACAATCTTTTGCCAAATGACCCCCTCTGCCACATCTACCGCAAGTACCTCCTCGAGGCTTCTTATTATATCTTTTTTCCTTCTCATCACGACCTCGGTTATCTGGCTTCCTTCTGTTCCTAGATGAATCCTTTCTTTGACCCATGGTTCTCACTCACTCATCTGCTAATGTACTAGTTAAATTATTGCTGAATCTAGAGTGGATGGCCTAGCAGATCTCACATCAGCTCTAATCTCAGGGCTCAATCCCCATACAAACCTTCTAATCCTCTTTGATTCAGTGTCAGCCATATGCGGAACAAGAGAAATCAGCTCATTGAAACGGTTAATGTAGGTTTGGTAGTCTGCACCTTTCATTTTTATGGAAAGGAACTCATTTTTTAACTTCTCCTGTTCATTTTCTTGTACAAACTTCATCAACACCAATTCTCGGAATTTCCTCCACTTCATTCTTTGTGCCTTCACTTTGTCTTTATTAGCTTGAACTGTCTTCCACCATGACGGAGCATGACCCTTGAATGAGTGTGATGCAAACTTAACCATATCCCTTTCTGCACATTCACTGATATGTAAAACGGCTTCCATCTCGTCGAGCCAGTTTAATGCTTATGTGGCTCCTTTATCGCCCTTGAAAATACTGGGCTTGCAAGACATATACATCTTGTAAGAAAAACCTTTCTTTCTGATTCTTTCTTCAGATGGATCTGATTCAGTATCATATAAACTTTCTGATCGGCGTCGTCTCTTTTGACCTCTTTTCTTTTTAGTTTTCTTCCCGCTTCTACCTCTAACAGGACTTTCAGAAGAATTAGTACCATCTAGCTCATACCTCTTCATATGAATTCAGTCTCTCTTATCCCTAATCCTGCTCCGATGTCGGGATCTATGCGTTGAGTCACCATAGTCTGACTGGTTCTGTCGCGACCTACTTTGCCTGTCCCCAGTCGGGCTGTATTCTTCCATTTCGGCAAACTTCTTACTCAGCCTTCTTTCTTCTGCTTGCAGATTTGGAAATGCATTGGAGAAACCAGGAATAACTAAATTCTGAAGTCTTTCATCCTCCGCTCGTTTCCTTAACTGCTCAAATGTAGGAGGCTCGGCCCTTATTTTGTGGACTGACTCGTCTTCGTTTCGATTCCCGAGAGACATTCTTCATGTAACTTTCTTGTATCTGCATAACTCTTTTTCCTGAAAGGAAATTATAGAGTTACATTAACACTCAGAACATTTCTTCAACAGTTACTTTGCATCGTGACTCGGAACCTTGGTTCATACAGAGCCAGTAAGATTAACTTTTGGAACATTATGAAGGTACATTTTTCCCACCAATCTTTATCACGTAAGGTGTTACTAACTTCATAACTTTAATATTAACTATTGGAGATCACAGTAATAAGATTTTGTCAATACAGTTTTCTTCAATGACCGTCAATACGTCCCCAGCAAGAATAGATATGACTCGTTATCTACTGCTTATCAAATGTGCAAATAATATTGCACTTTTAACTGAGAAGAGATTTCTAGGATTCCTAGTGCACTTATCTGAAGCAGTCTACACTTGGATCCTAAATTCAAGCACTTAAAAGAATTTACTTAAGGCAAACTTTAAATCTAACTGGTGTTAGGAATTATACTATAGCATAATACTAATCAATTTCATAGCATGAGAACTGATGAAGACGTCAAACAACTAAATTTCTCACAAACGATTACATAACAAATCTCAAAGGTCAACTTATTCAGAAACACAACCACACAACTATTAGACTCAAACCGAGCATAACAAACAGAAACTTCAGATAAAACAAACACAACAAACACAACGACCAAACTAGAATCACAACTTCTGCGGACTCCATTAGTGTTTCTTCTTTCTCCCAAAGGTCGCCATTTCCAACAATGCACTTGAAGCCGTCTTTGTTGCCTTTACCATTTCTTTTTCTTTCTTCTTTTGTTTCTCTAAACTCTTGACCAAAATACGGCCAGTAGCCTCTGTTTTGGTACCCAAAATCCACTTGGAAGACCTTCGTTTTTGAGTTCGAAGTTTTTGAATTGTCATTTTCAGTGAAAAAATGTCTGATTTTCATGCATTTGCTACTATGCAATCCACTATGCAAACCATGCTCAATTTTGACAATGAATTGGAACAAGTCAGAAAGTTCCCAAGTTGTTAAGGTTGGAAGATTATCAAAATTGGAAACAATGGTTTTCTGCTTACATCAGCACAAATGATATTGATTTATGGATACCGATACGGAAGCTTTATATGCATCCAACTGATGAAGGAGATTTTAAGGAAATTCAAAATTTTGATGTTGCTGAAAGAAAAGCTATGAACTTGAGCAAAAAGTATATGGTTATCTTACAATGGCTTTGCCTACTGAATTGTTACATTAATTCAGCACTTGCAAGAAGAGTAAACAATTATGGGATGCGTTATCTGCAAGATGCGAAGGCAATGATCAATACAAAAAGAGTAGAATAAAAGTGCTGAACAAAGAATTTGAAAATTTTCAACACTATGAGAAAGAAAATATTCCTGCTCTTGTATCCAGATTTTCACATCTGATAAGTGAAATGAAAGTGGTTAAAATAGAGAAGACAGAAGATGAGTTGAAGGAGAAATTGCTAGAAGCTTTACCAGAAAAGTGGGAGAATTATGTTCTACTGTTTACTCTTGATAAGGAATACTCAACATTGTCATTTCATGATTTAACTAGAAAGTTGCATGCTAGAGAAATGGAAATGATGACGTCAAACAAATCAACTGCTCAACTACAAAACCTGAATTATATCATGGTCAAAATTATACAAGTATTAATGCAAAGTCTAATCATTTGGTTTTGATTCATCAAATCCACCTCCAACAGCATTTGTTGCTAATTATGGATCAGGAAATTCTGAAAATTCATCAAGAGGGTGTAAGTTCACTGTTCCAAATCATTCAAGCCAGACTTCGTTTTCTGCAAAAACACCTGATGAACATATGGCATTAATTCCTGCTTTATTATCTTCATATTATGAATTGCTAAATGGTGGTTTGACAACACATAATCTGATTGAAGAAGATTTTGATCAAATCGATCCGGATAATCATGAACAAATGGATATTAACTGGAAACTTGCGATGTTAGCCCAAAGAGTTAAAAGATTCAGAAACAAAACCGGATTCCATAGTTTAAATCTGGATGGCAAGGTTGGAGTAGATAAATCAAAGGTTAAATGTTTCAAATGTTCTAATTTTGAATATTTTGCTCGTGAATGTTCAAAGTCAAATGCTTCTTCATCAAAGTCTATAACAGCTTTGGTTCAAGTTGATAAACAATATGATTAGGGACGAACTTCTAATCCTCAAATTGCTTTAACTACTATTACTTCTGAGTCAAAAGCACAAAAATCCAATGAAGGTTATGATTGGTCTGCCGACTTTCTTGATGAGTCTGTATTTTTTGTCGAATCTGCGTTTGTTGCTCAAATTGTACATAGTGATGACGAGGTAGAAGTAACTGATTCCGAATCTGAAATAAGTGGTTCTGGAAATAGTGGCTATGAATTTGTTTGTGAGTTTTGTTCACAAAAGGACAAGAAGATTCAAGGATTGCTAAAGTGAGTTGTTGGTTGCTGAAAATAAACAGAAGATAGAAGAGTTGACAGGTAACTAGACGAAGTTGGAAGGTCTAATTCAAGAACTTTCTTCTCAAAAAGAAAAGTTTTTAGATTTTCAGACAGAGTGTGTTCAGAAAGAATTGAAATAAAAAAGTGTCGAAAAGGAGATCGAACAGAAAGATACAAAGTTGTCTGACGAAAATGCTGCATTAGTCAAAGAAGTGAAGAAATGGAAGGATGAAGATGAGGTTACCGCGAATGATTTTCAAAATCTTTTTGACAAATCCAAGTCCAGACTTGATACTCTTTCTAAACTTTCTGATGAACAATCTGCTAAGATTCAATCCTATCAGATTGATATGGAAAAGTTACTTGATGAGAAGAGGGAGTTGGTTAGAATGAATAAGCTGCAAAATGCAAATTTGGATATTCAGAAAAGAAATGAAGATAAGCAGAAGAAGGAATTGTTGGCTGGACTTGATGAGTTGTGATTGCAAAAATATGAAACGTATAAAGTGGCAAAGAAATTGATTGTAACAGAAAAGGAATTGGTCGATGCTCAACAAAAGATTTCTGATCTGAAAGTAGAAGTCATTGATCCAAAGCGTCTTTTGAATAATATTACTAAATCATCAATTTTTACAAGTTTCTTGGCTAAGGATGAGAATTTTGAGAAGATGTTCAACAAAACAGTGTCACCACCGGGTAGTCTCAATGAAGGAGTTAATGATTTAAATGACAAGGTCGAAACTGGTGATTATTCTACATTTGTATTTCCAAAATTGCTGAAGAAAATAATGAGAAGAAAGAAAAGATTGCTGAAACTTCTAAAGCTCAAAGGGATGTGTCTGATTCTTCATCTGATGGCAAAGAGAAATCTGCAAGTTCAGTAACTGATATTGCTGAAACAATTGTTGATGCTCCAAAAGATATAAACAAGATCAAAGCAGAGTTCTCTTGTCTTCCAAAGAACAGGCATAAACCATCTGGTTCGGGAGAAAAGGTTTCTGGAAAACATAAAGGTTTGGGGTTTTTACAGAAACAAGTTAAAGTTGATGCTTCTAAGATTCCACAACCATGGTCAAACATAAGTCAACATGGTCAAACAGAAGTCAACATGGTCAAACAGAAGTTAACATGGTCAAATAGAAGTCAACATGGTCAAATAGAAGTTAACATGGTCAAACATAAGTCAACATGGTCAAATAGAAGTCAACATGGTCAAACAGAAGTCAACATGGTCAAACATGGTAATATATGAAACCCTAATCTCATCTATCATCAAACATGGTGAATATTTGACCTAGACATGGATCTAGCTTCATATAGACATAATCGTCACATATTTGAGGGTAACGAATTTAGGTCTAGTCCTAATGATATGATATGTAATATAGTAGATCTACCCTATTTCAACATGCAAACATGAACTTGGTCAACAAGGAACCTAAATCTAACATGAAATTTAGAGATCTAGTCATATTAAGTTGTAAAAACTCAATCTTTAATGATCATCATACATGGATCTAATCCTAAACATCATACCAATTATAGATCTAACCACCTAATGTCATAAAGTTTCAACTTTAGTGGATATAGTATGTAGATCTAATCAAATATGACATGCATGAGGGAGATCAATTCATACAAGGTACTAAATTTACAATCTTGATGAGCAAAAGCCTAGATCTAGGCCATAATTAACAATCAAAACATAGATCTAACCTAGATCTAACATAAAGATGCAAACTTGAAGTCATATAATCATGAATCTAGTACTTAGGAGCATGCATGCTCAGATCTCATCATAATCTAACATAAAAATCAAGTCTTGATTCAATAAAACCTAGATCTACAACATATAATCATGCATGAATATAGATCCAAGCCAAAATCACAATAAAGTTTGAATCTTGGACCAAGAAATCAATAGATCTAGATGAAGAGATGATATAGAACATAAATCTAACCCTAAGAAGCCATACAGATGATATCTTGATGAGATGGGGTGATGATCATGTAAAACCATGAAGGGATCTTACTACTGCATGATTAAGTAAATCGAGAACGAACACGAATGTAAATAAAGCTTTGCTTTATTGATTCACTTAGAGAATACAATGTAGAGAGAGACACACTAGAGAAATGATAGAGCTCCTAGACTCTCCATAACACGAACTATTTATAGTGTTAACATACTAATTAGCAGACCACCCAGCGTACCAGTTGGTACGTTTGTACCAATGGTACGACATACCAAGTGGTACGGCCACCTTGGTATGTTGCCACTACGACTCACAAAGACGCTCTAATCTAGATACAATAAACGAGACACAACGTAGCATAGGAATATGCTCTAACAAACTCCCCCTTAATGTGTATTGTAGCTAGCTATCTATCTATCTAACAAAACTTCAGACTTCAATCTTTAGCATTGTTGCATTTGATCTTCAACTTGAAATCTTGTCAAAATGAGAGCTTGCATGGCTGGATCAATCTTGAATAATCTTTGAACTTCAAGAACCACTTGTGAAAAATATTACATACTCCCCCTTTCACAATGCTTGAGTCTTGTCACACTGAATAACCTGCAATTTCAGAAGACAGAAACACAACTTTCTTTTTCTTTTAAAAATTTAATTCAATCTTGGCGGAAAACTTCTCTTCGGGAGTCCAAGATATAGTTTTGAAAATTTGATTTTGTATCGTGTAGTGATCGGTCGAAAACAAATAAGAAACAAAATCTTTTTGGCTTTTTGAAACTTTACATCAAAACAATCCAAAAAATCTTTTTGATTTATCTAAGTTTATGCTAAAACACACCTAAAATCTTGTTGGATTTTTCAGATAAGAAACATAAATGCAATACAGAATCAGACACAATTTTTGTCTTTTGTGAGAAAGATCACAACTTGGGATCATATTGGACATGACATGCTGAACTACACTTCAATTTCAATTACTTCAACACACAAGTCATGTCAATTGCTGGTATAATTTGTCCATCTTAAACTCAGGCACAATCATACTTATAACATCTAGATATGTTATTGTATTGATTAGATTGCTTTGACCAGTGTACCCCACACTATCAAACATTCTCATATATGTATTTGCTTATCACACCTTGTAATTTAATCACATAATGATTGTATTCATGATTTAGTCAACTATGTTCCATGCAAAAAGAAATAAGAACGTTAAATCGTCTACCTTAAGGTCGTTCTTTCGATACGCAGATAAGGCCTCGGATTTAACAAAATAAGAAAATAAAACAAGTTGAAATTGTATAACCCAACAACAATCAGGTCGGTACTCCCGTACACGCAGAGAAAGTCCGAGGAGTTATACGAAACACCAAATAAAATAAAGCAGAACGTCAAACGAACAACAATCAGGGCGGTCTTGTGGACACACATAGAAAGTCCGATTGATTGACAAAATAAAGAAAATCAAACAAGTTTAAATCTTTGCAAAATGAACACATGTATACACAGTGACTTCTTAATTTCTTTTTCATATATCTTTTGATATATCTTGAGACACGCTTCAAGATGTTGTCCACTTGGTCAAGCATTAGTATTTAATGAATATCACATTTGAATACTTTCTGATTTAATGTCGAGCCTACCAAGCACATCGAGCAATGTTCGTATAGCTTTTTCATCTACTTTATCCATGAGCCAGACACGTAAGCCAATGTACCATCATTTCCCAATTATGTCGAATGGAATTTCTCATTTTTCAATGTTTTTGAATTTTCTGTTTTTCAATGTTTTTGTATTTTTCCATTTTCTCCCCTTAAAATGAAAACTCTATTTTCGGATTTTCATTTTAGCAAAAACACAAAGACACTATTTTTGGTTTTTCAATTTTCTCCCCCTAAACTACAAACGGAATGTAAAAGAAAGAAAATTGACCAATCGATACGAATACCTTTCAGATTTTAGCTTTCAGTAAAACTTTCATTTTGAAATATGGAGCCTTCAATTTAAATTAAGCAAGAGACTCCACTATTAGCGACTTCTTGAAGCCTTAACTTCACAATCACTAACATGTCTTCTTGAAGAAACCTGCACACTGGTTTTAAAAATTAGACTTCAAAAGACCCGAAGCACACAGCTTCTGGTCGACCAGTGTCTTCTTCAAAATCATTAGCAGCTTTGGTAACCACCTTAGGTCGCCACTGCATTTTTGCCATTTCACTTTTAACATAATCATCACCATATGATGAACCACCAACACTTGAATCAAATTTGAAAAATTATTTCGTTTTAGATTTTGACTTTGAAGGTGGTGAATCAGTAAAAATTCTGCCTGATTCATCTATAACTGTGGCAGATTTGTTAGAAACTGATCTTTTTGCCATTTTAGGACAATCCTTTGCCATGTGTCCCTTTTGACGACACTGGTAGCACAAACTATCAGAAATATCATCAAAAATTTGAAATCGGTTAAAATGTACCCATTTCGATGTAGGACTTCGAGGTGTGGAATTTGATCCAGATGATGAAGAATCCTTAATTTTTTGAGCATCTCGAGAAGAACTTTCAGATGAAGCCTTCTTCTGAATCTTTCCTCCAAATCCTTTTTCCATTGTAGACATGAACACTTGAGCCAAATGATAGATTTGTTCCAATCTTGTGTCTTTCTTTTCTTTTGGAGCTTTCTTGGGCATATTCTTCTTATTCTGCTTCTCATATTTCTGATTCGTGTATCCCAACCCAGAACGTTTGGAACCAGAATTGGATGATTCAGCTTGAGAACCAGAAACACCATTATTAGCCATTTGAGAAAATACAGCTTTGATATCCTTCAACTTGTTGGCTTCAACCAACTTAGCAGCAGTTTGTGCTTCACTCAACAAACCCTCATTTTTCTCAATCACCTTATCAGCAGAAATGACTCCTTCATCAGAAATAAACCCACCTGAAACAAACTTTGATGACGATTTATCAAGTAGACTTTCCTCCTTTTCCACTTTCTTGTTCGGAACTGTGAATTTCTTCTTCTTAAAGTTCAAACAAATTCAGAATAATCACCAATTGTGTCTGAAGATTTGACATCAGCCAGAGGATCAGTTTGAACCAATGGGGGTGGTAATTGATTGAATTCTTCTCCGCCAAACACTCTTTTGAAATTCTCATTGTTGCACAAATAACTGGTGAAAGAATGTGAATTCTTCAAGTTATTTAATTGACGATTCAAATCCAGAATTTGAACATTTAAATCTGATATCTTTTTCTGCGCTTCACCCAAAGTCTTTTCTGATTCTATCAGCTGTTCTGAAAATCTGTTAGACAAAGACTCTACTCTTCTAACTTTATCATGAGCATCAAACATTTCTTGTGTAACTTTTTCCACCTTTCCTTGATAAATTTCTACGTTTCTTGTCAACAATTTGTTTTCTTTTGTTAGATCGGTGACTTTATCTTGTAATTTTGACTGGAGAACTTTATATTCATTATTCGAAACCATGAGTTCATCATAAGCTTTCTGAAGTTCAAAATTGGTAATCAGAAGTGATTCCACTCTTGCTTTAGATTTCTTATACAAGGCATCAAAATCTCCAATAGCATCCTTTGCTTCAAACTCCCACTTTTCAGTCTTCGTAACTAACTCAGCATTTTCATTTTGTAACTTCAAGGTTTGTTCTTTATTAACGCTAACCATCTCATCCAATCTTGCTCTTAGCTCTAAAACCTCTTCTATCAACACCTTCTTTTCTTATTCCAACATTGCATTAGCTTTGAAAATCTCATCAGAAACTTCACACTTTTCTTTTGTAACCTTCCATCTCTTCTTCTTTCTCTTTCTTTTCACTAACCAACCCATCTTTCTCAGAAATCAATTCTCGAATCTTTCTTTCTTTTTGAGCACAAATTCACATGTTGACTCATACCCACTAACTTCAGAATCACTTATTTCAGATGCACTTGTTTGAGATTCAGAATTACTTGATTCAACTTGCATATTAGCCATCAATGCATAATTTTTTGGTGAATGAACTAGAAATGCAGATTCATCCGGAAACTCTGCTGCCCAATCATAACCTTCCTCGGTCACCAGTGCTTTTGCATCTTTATTATGATTATGAATATCTGAAGTACTTGGTTTAGAAGAAGATTGCTTGCATTATCGAGCAAAATGTCCTAATTTAGAACATTTGTAACATTTCAATTTAGACTTATCTAAACCCAGTTTGACTCCTTGAAGAATAGAATTCTTGCCATGTTTGTCAATAAACCGTCTTCCTTTTTGAACAGTCATAGCAAACTGCCAATCCAAATCTAATTTATTTAGCTGATCATCGTCCATCTGTTTTAGATCTTCCGGAACCAAACCAGAATCACCAATTTGACTAAATATGGATCCCGACGAAGATGATATGAAAGAAGATAACAAAGCAGCTAAATCTTCGGTTGCTTGAGTAGAAGCAGACTTGTTGATTGATCTATTAGGAATATTAAAACTCCAACCCCGAAGAATAACCAGTATTTTTAGACTTTCCAGCAAGAAAAGTTGTTAACGGTGGATTACTGCTTGAAATAGAATGTGACTTTGTTTTAGCATGAACAGTTGCAGAACTTTCTCCAAAATATACTTCAGGATTCTGAACAAACGGAGTTGCTGACTTTTTCACAAGTAGTTCCATTTCCCGAGCTTGTAATTTGTTTATCAGCTGATTGAATGTCCAACTTGAGTAGTTTGGATCATTAGATAACATCATCACAAAATTCTCCCACTTTTCGGAAAGAGCTTCCAGGAATTTCTCCTTTAATTCATCATTTTTTTTCTTAACACCTACAATGTCAAGTTCATTGATTAAATGTGAAAACCTTGCAATCAAATCTGTGATCTTTTCATTCTCACAAAGCCCGAAATTGTCAAACTCTTTCTTCAAAACTTTCTTTCGAGTGTTTTTGTACTGATCATTACCCTCGCATCTTTCCTTAATAGCATCCCATAATTGTTTCGACGTTGGAAAATTCTTAAACTGATGCATCAAATCCTTGGGTAATGCCATCGTGAGAAAACTATAAGTTTTCTTTTCTCTTGCGAGTACCTTCTTTTCTTCAGGCTCAAAATCACTTATCGACTTTCGTAAAGTATTAGCAATGAGCGGATATTCATATTGTTTTTCAATCAGAATCTAACAATCAACATCTTGTGAGTATATGTAAGATTCAAATCTTTTCTTCCAATTATGATAATCTTCCAATCGAAGTAATTTAGGAACTTTCTGGGTTGTTCCGATTTCATTATCATAGTTCATCATGGCTTGCATCGAGGTTTGCAGAGCTGAGAACACTTGAAAATCACTCATCTTGAAGTTAAAATTGAATGTCAAAACTTCGAACTCAAAAACGAAGGTCTTTCAAGTGGATTTTAGGGGTCAAACCGGAGGGTACTGGCCATTAGGCGAGTAAAAGTATAGATCTCATCGAGACGAACGTTTTGGATGGGTATTAGCTCCTGCAACTCTTAACGGTTCTCAAGTTACGTCAGTTTTAGTGAACAACACTTTTCTGCCAGCGTACCAAAACTTCTCAGCGTATCAAAATCTTCCAACGTACCAATCAAAGCAGTAGAGCAACCTGGGTTTCTCTGATACCACTTGTAAAACCCGAGAAGGAAAAAATATATAATAAGAAGCCTCGAGGAGGTACTTGCGGTAGATGTGGCAGAGGGGGTCATTTGGCAAAAGATTGTAAGAGCTGCCGCTGATGTGAAAGTTTTGGACATATGACCAGAGATTATTCAAAACCGGTTATTTGCTATGTATGTAAAAAAGAAGGGCATAAAAGAAACGACTGCCCAAAGCTAAAGAATAATGCCAAAGACAACGATAAGAACAAAGGAGCAGCAAAAGGCAATGCTCAAGTCTTTGTCATGAATGCAGATGAAGCGTGCAGGGTTGAGTGTCGCTTCTGGTATGTTCCTTGTTAATAATAAATGTGTTAGCATTTTATTTGATTCCGGAGCCAAAAAAGCTTCATATCTGTTAAATGCATTCCTATATTGAACCGTGCTATGTAGAAGTTAGATAAACCTTATAAGGTAGAAACAACTAATGGTCAGGAAATTAGTATTCCAGTAATAGTTAAGAATTGCCAAGTAAAATTTAGAGATGCTTTATTTGAATTAGAACTTCTCCCCATGAACTTAAGCGGATTTTACATAGTCTTATAAGGAATGGATTGGTTAACCAAGTACCAAGCAAAAATTCTTTGTGACAAGAAGGTCATTGAGGTAGAATCTCTTGAAGGAAAGTGACATACTATCGTGGGAGATCGTCCAACTAAACTTCTAAAGATTATTAATATGTTAGAGGCAAAGAAATGTATACGAAAAGGATGTCAAGCTTTCATAGCTAAGTTAGTGGAAAAGCAAAAAGAAAAGAAATTGGAGGAAGTTCCAATAGTCTCAGACTATTCTGATGTATTCCCTGAAGTATTACCAGGACTACCACCAGGACGGAAAGTAGAGTGTCCAATAGAGTTAGTGCCTGGAACATCACTAGTCACAGAAGCACCGTACATATTGGCACCTTCAGAAATGCAGGGGCTGAGAAGTCAACTGCAAGAGTTGTTAATAAAAGGCTTCATTAGGCCTAGCACCTCGCCTTGGGGAGCACCTGTATTGTTCGTGAAGAAGAAAGACGGATTCATGCGAATGTGCATTGACTATCGAGATCTCAATCGAGTTACCATCAAGAACAGGTATCCCTTACCACGAATCGATGATTTATTTGATCAACTCCAGGGTGCTAGTTATTTCTCCAAAATCGATCTGAGATCGGGATACCATTAGTTGAGAGTTAAGGATGAAGATATTTCTAAGACTGCATTAAGAACGAGGTATGGGCATTACGAGTTCACAGTTATGCATTTTGGATTAACAAATGCTCCAACTGTCTTCATGGATTTAATGAACAGAGTATGTAAACGATACCTTGACAAGTTTGTAATTGTCTTCATCGATGATATTCTGATTTATTCCAAGTCTAAAAGTGATCACGGAGAACATCTAAGAAAAGTGCATGGATTACTACGTAAAGAGAAACTTTATGCCAAGTTTTCAAAATGTGACTTTTGGATGCGAGAGGTCCAATTTTTAGGTCACGTGGTGAGTAAGGAAGGAATTCAAGTAGATCCGTCCAAAGTGGAAGAATTTATGAAATGGGATCAACCCAAGTTACCTACAAAAATATGACATTTTCTGGGATTGGTTGGATATTACCGAAGGTTTATTTAAGATTTTTCAAAAATAGCCACACCTTTAACTGCTTTAACTCAAAAGAATGCCAAGTTTGTGTGGGCGCAAAATCATACCGATACTTTCGAATTGTTGAAACCGAAACTGAGTTCTGCTCTTATTATAACATTACCCGATGGGTCAGAGGACTTCGTTGTTTATTGTGATGCTTCCGTGAATGGTTTAAGATGTGTACTCATGCAACGAAACAATGTCATTGCTTATACATCTCGACAATTGAATTATACCACACATGACCTAGAGTTAGGCGCAGTGGTATTTGCCCTAAAGATATGGAGGCATTATCTTTATGGGACAAAGTTTACAATATATTCAGATCACAAAAGTCTTCAACATCTCTTCAACTAGAAAGAACTTAATATGAGGCAGAGCCGTTGGAAGGAGTTGTTGAGTGACTATGATTGTGAGATTAAATATAACCCTGGAAAAGCCAATGTAGTGGCACATGCATTAAGTAGAAAGGAACGATTAAAACCATTATGTGTACGCGCTATGAGGTTGGATGTGAAGATGGATCTCATAGATGATATTCTAAGGATCCAAAAGGAACAGTTAAAGAATCCGGATCTGGATAAAGAAGAAAGGAGCATGATTGAGAAAAGTTTGACAAAAGGGCAAGATGACATATATGGGTACCTAAAGAGGGAGGATCAAGAAATATAATTCTTAAAGAAGCTCACAGGTCAAAATATATGATGCATCCAGGAGGTGTTAAAATGTATTATAATTTGAAGGCAAATTATTGGTGGCCGGGTATGAAGAAAGCTATAGCTGAATATGTAGAAAGGTGTTCCACCTCTTTGCAAGTAAAAGCTGAGCATCAGAAGTCGTCAGGATATCTACAAAAGTTAGAATTACCTGTCTGGAAATGGGAATTAGTTACAAAGGATTTTGTAACCAAGTTGCCCAAAGAAAGTAATGATAAAGATTCTATATGGGTCATTATAGATCGTCTGACTAAGTCTGCTCACTTTCTACCCATAAAGGAAACCTATTCCACTAATGTATTGGCTAAGTTATATGTGGAAAGAGTTGTTTCTCTTCATGGAGTACCATTGTCCATTTTGTCAAATAGAGATAGCCGATATACATCTCTTTTCTGGAGAAGTTTTCAGCAGGCTATGGGGACAAAGTTGCATTTCAGTATAGCCTACCATCCCCAGACAGATGGACAAAGTGAGAGAACAATTCAAACGCTTGAGGATATGTTGAGAGTGTGCATTATTGAATTTGGTGGTAGCTGGGATAAACATTTGCCTCTGATGGAATTTTCTTATAACAACAGTTACCACGCAAGTATAAAGGCTGCACCGTTTGAAGCTCTCGACGGGAGAAAATGTCTTACGCCTCTATGTTAGTCAGAAGTTGGTGAAAGTCAGTTGACGGGACCTGAAATTGTGGCAGAGACAACTGAAAAGATTAAACAGATTAGTGAAAGGCTTAAGGCTACTCAAGATAGACAAAATAGCTATGCTGATAAACGCCGAAAGCCTATAAAGTTTGAGAAAGGAGACAAAGCCTATCTCCTTGGAAAGAAGTCACTCGATTTGGAAAACGAGGAAAGTTAAGTCCTCGTTACTTCGGACCATTCAAGATTCTAGAAACAATTGGAAGTGTTGCTTACAAGTTAGAACTACTCGAAGTACTTAGTGGAATTCATAATGTGTTTCATGTCTCAAATTTGCGGAAATGCTTAGCTGATGAGACATTGATAACCCCATTGAAATAAATTCGGGTAGATGAGAAACTTCATTTCACCGAACAACCCATTGAGATAATGGAAAGAATAGTAAGGAAGTTACGAAGGAAACAAATTCCTATGGTTGAAGTTAAATGGAATGCACGACGTGGTCTAGAAATAACCTGGGAATCAAAAGAAGATATGAGAAGAAAATACCCCCAACTATTCGAACGTTAAGAGAATTCGAGGATGAAATTCAGTTAAGGGGGGGGGGGGGGATATAACAATACTGATGAAACCAGATCGGTTTGGGAGTCACCACATAGAAAATATTAAAGTTTTATAGGATTTTTTGTGACGCCCACTCCAGACTTGGCTCAGAAGGGGTCACTAATCGGATTTACTCATGAACACATGATACAACAGAGATAACAAAGCAGCGGAAATAAAAACTTTTCATTTATTTATAAGCCAAGTACAATAGTAAGGAAGATACAACATAATCTAACACTAGATCTTATCTATGTCTATTGTCAGTATATTACCGAGTCCTTCCTGATAGCTTGCCTACCTAGTCCGTCCTCACCAAAGCCCTTTCCTTGCTACCTTAAACATCGTCGTTACCTGACATACATATGTTTTTGGAAAGGTCAGCTTATGCTGGTGAGTTCTACGTTAAAAAAAACGTTACCTTTGCCTCGAAAGTTTATTACAACGCTTGGGCCTAACGGCCCCCTTTTATCAAACATTTATCAAGTATAAAACATAACAGAATTATACTATAACTTTAAAACCATTATTCTTTAAACATTTATTAGGTATAGAACATTATACCAAAATATAACCTTTAAACATTTATCAGGTATGAAACGGAGTTATATCAAAACATTCATTCATCTAATCATTTAACCATTTCTACATTCAACCATTTACCCGTTTAATCGTTTAATCGTTAAACCTTTTAACATGTATAAACATAACAATGTTATACCAAAACATAACCTTTAAACCGTTTAGTACTCAAAGTACTCTAGGTCTCCTAGACCCTCTCTTGTGCAAATAATCATTAGGTATTAAACATAAAAGAGTTATACGAAATATTATAAGCAATCATTATTTACTTACTAAGCATTGTCTATTGAAACCACGTTAGTTCTTCGGGCAACCGTCGCCACCCGAATACCTTTTCAATAGAGCAGCCGTCGCTACCCCGGAGAACCGTCGTTCCCCGCTTCTAGTTGTACAACCACCTTTTCCCTTTTCACTAGACAATATCCGCTTAGATTAAAACCTTTTGAACCTTTTCAAAAGTCCATTTAATAACCTTTGTATTTGGACTCATAACCTTTTCAACACCAGTCTATCACCCGTATATGGAAATAAGCGTTTTACTAATTCTATAACATTTCCTATTGTATTACAGGTGTTTACATATAGGAAGTACCGCAGCGTATCCACCACACCTTAAATACAAACGGATATGATATAGAACCATCCCAGTATAGATTACATCTTACAATCACAACAAGGCTAATAAGATCAAATTTACCCGACACTTATTCACATACATATGCTTAGACCAAACATTCACATTTTCCATTTCTAAAAACTTTATATCAAAGTTTTATCCCTTACATTACCCGTTTATTATAACCTTTCCAAAAATAGTTTATAACAGGTAATTATCATTTATAACAGTTATAAGCCTTAAAACATTTCACGTATGTGTATTGGCACAAAACATGTAAAATGCATTTTAACGCATTTCCTTAACATTTCTCATATATATCATTCCTATAGCAATTTAGGAGTTTAACAGTTTAGGACACCCGTAAACACTATCATAAACTTTTTACGTATATTTCAAATCAACAGTCATTTAACAGTTTAATGTTGTAAAGCATTTCATCAATAATCATTTTCATGACATTTTCATAACCTTTCACGTATTTATCAATCAAAAACCTTTTAACAATTCTAACAGTTAAAATAGGCAATATTTTGGTTATAAACTATCTGAACATATTTTCATAACATTCGTATGTATATTAGCCCGACAACATTTAAAACATGTAAAGAGTGGGCTCATAGAACTCACCTTATACTCTTAAGCAGTTAATTCAGGCAAAACTTCCGCTATGCCTTCCAATTAAACCTAATCGTGTATTGTATGGCGTTAATGCAAGGTTTAATATAATAAACACTTCCTATGCTTATTTTAACATCTTTTTATCTTAATAATATTCAATTATTAAGTTCATTCCTTTTAAATGTCAAAATGACCAAAATGCCCTTTAGGCAGTTATCCTTTTCTTTTAATGATAATACGAAGACGCACATTCCTATAAGTAAATGCTCACTCCGAGATCGCCCAGTGAGGTATGCCAATTCCTAGTTGGGATTTATGCGACACCACCACTTTGCCAGAAACCCCAGTGTACAGGCGCTTACCCTTCCGGTCCGCATGAACTTCTAAATATCTATTTAACTCGGTATATTCAATACTTTAATATTTATCCATTTTAACGTAATATATACTTATTATATATTAAAACTTGTTGCCATACCAAAAATCAATTCCCCATACCCTCCGGATTATTTTATATTAAATAATCTTATTTTGAAACCCTAATTTCCTGTTTTTCTCATTTCTTGACCAAAAATCATTTTTATTTGAAACCGTCTTAAGGTATTATCCATTATAACATTTTATAATATGCTTTAAAATATCAAAGCTTAATTCAAAACCGTTTACTCAATTTGGGCTGAACAATGTTATGAAAACCCTAATTTTGACCCGTTAATAAACCCTTTATCAAACCTCTTCCAATTATGAAATAAACTTAGGGCTTTCTTAAAACACATTATTTTAGGACTACCTACAAAAATTCAGACCCTAATTCCAACCCGATTACCCAATTTTGGTAAAACAAGCTCAAGAACCCTAATTTTTATGCATTTTTAAAAATCATACTTAGAAGCAATATTAGCAAAATCTGAGATAGGTTATTGTTAATCATACCTAATGATGCTTGACTGCAAAAATTGAGCTCCTAACTCCAAACGTTCGGATTGAATTTGATAGAATTAGGTTACGGTTCGTTTTAGGGTGAAGAATCAAGAAATTGGTGAGTTAGCTTTGATGAATTCGATTTCTTTTTATACTGGTCAAGGTCGTAAGAGAGTTCACTACGTGTCCCTAGTGACTAATCGCATTAAACTGACACGAATTAGATCAAACTTGGCCTCCACGTTCGTCACTAAGCTATTGGTCGCAATCTGCGACCAAAATTGGGCGGCAGTACGTGACAGCCGGCCTCCGGCCTTGGCGATATGCGCAGAAATTTCAGGTTTTGACAGTTTTGGTCTTTGTACATTTTATTTACAATTTAACCCCCAGACTTCTACCAACCTGTTATTTTATGCTTTAAAACATTATGGGGCATATTTATAAAAGTTTCTAAGGCTCGGGTCACGCTCGATGATATACGTATATATACGTATATATATATATATTTCTTTAGATATATATATATATATATATATATATATATATATATATATATATATATCTTTCACTATTTTGCACTTTAGCCCCTCATATTTTTATCTCTTTATCTTTTTATGTACCAAAACGTTATGGGACATAATTCTAATATTATTAGGGCTCGGGATACCTTTGATAAGGTTTATTTACATTTTAGCCCTTCTACTTCTCATACTTCTCATTTCATGTTCCAATTCACTTTAGGACACATTTATAATAACTTCTAAGCTTCGGGTTCATATAAATACGTATAATACTCGTGTACGTTATGTATTTATTCATTTTCAACCATTATTTTAACGTAAGGATACGTTCTTATTTATTTTTCACATGTTTAATTATTCTAACACGTATTCCCACATATATATTCATCAAATGAATATTTCACATGTATTGAAGTCATTAGAATATATATATATATGTATATACTTACACATATATCTAACGTAATACAATCGCGTAAAGGTATTTTCCTCCGCTTATCATTTAAACCTATCATATCAACTTTTAAACACGCATTTCATTTTGATATCATATATATCAATTGCTCTTGTTATAAAATACGTATCTATCATATTTTATCAATTAACACGTGTATCATTCATATCACTAACTTTTATCAATTCATTACCCGTTAACAGATAAATATGCATTTTCCATACGTTTCATCACGTTTGGCTATCTAACACATATATCATATGTATTTATAACATAAAGACGTATATAATTTTCAAATCATTACCCTTTACCTATTTATCAACCCATAAACCATATCAATATACGTTTTAGCTACTTAACACGTATAGCACATGTATATAATTCAAGTTATGAAATTTTGGGCTGTTACATTTTTGGCCGATACGGCCGTATCACAGAAGGGGAATACACGCGTATGTATTCCTTTAAAACCACTTGCCTCTCTGCTCACATACGACCAGGGAACATCCAGAAGCTAGTTGGGAGCCCAGAAGCAAGATTAAAGGGACAAAATTGGCGGTGAGTTTTCTAAACACATTCTTATCGAGAATTTGATAAATGTGTAGTGTATGGAACTGATATGTGTTGAATTCTGGTACGGAAATGGTGTGAGGATCATCAAGGGCCAGTAGATTATCTCAGAGGAAGAGTTAATTCAAGGTAAGAACTTAATTTGTACATGCATGTACAAGATTACCAAATTAGGAAAGTTTGATAATTGGTCTATGATTATCACATGCAGAGATAATCTGGAGAATCTGGGATCATCAAAAGGTTATTCTTGATTCGTAGGAACCAGGAGAATCATCCACAAGAGGTTAGATTACAAGTTTGACATATTTTATATAAATGTATGAATGTAGCCTTCTTGGTCATTTGAAATGATTTAAGAATGATACGGAGGGTAATGATTAGTCTAAAACACTTGGTAAATGATTACAAGAGTTTTGGTAATCAAATCAATAGCTAAAGTCAAGTGAAAATGAAGAAATGACCAAGAATGTATTATGTTCTAAGAAATACGGCCGTATCATATAAGGGTAATACGACCGTATCGCAGGTTGGATGACCCAATCGGGAAGAACCGCATGAATACGCCTGTATGACATTCAATAGATTACGGTCGTATTCATGTTAAAAGTAAGAACAGTTTGAATACGCTTCTTTTATGTCTAAGGTAAGACGACCGTATACAAGAGGTCAATAGTAAGAATATTCTTATGATACACCGTATTGCATGTGGTATGAATATCAGTATTCATAAAATATGAATATGGCCGTATCACATAAAATGAATACGCCCGTATTCATACCCACATTACAAACTAATCAGAATTTTATATCAGAATCAATTGAGTGTTGAAGAACAGTTAAGTCAGTATTAATCAGATTATAACCCAGTTCAGTTTATGACAATTTATATTATCTTAACTTTGAAAGTTATGATGATTCAAAGAATTTATTAATAACCAGTTAGCATAATACTATAATTTCAGAATCTTAGGATTTAATTATATGTGTTAGGTCATTTGCATCTGTGATGAGGAACAAGTTAGTGACCTATTTTAAACTTATGTTTTGGGGCTACGTATCAACTGTTTTCAATTATTTACTCTCAATATGCTATGTTAGTTTTTCAGTTATTTGTTATGAATTGTGTGGTTAGTTACTGATGGGTACTATTCATTCAAGGGGATATTACTTGGGTCATTACGGTCCTTCGGTCGTGGCCACGAGGCATATATTGGAACCTTATAGCTGTATAGGGAGTTGGTATTGGATCATACCCACGCGATACCTAGTATTAAATTACGATGGTATGATGGTATGTCATATATGTTGTAGAAATGAAGGGGATATAAGGGTACACGCCTGTGTTTTATGGATTTAATTTTGACCTTAGGCAGGACCCAAGACTCACAACAGGTATATGTGTATTTGAGAATGAGTTAAATAATTTTGTTTGGAGTCACTAGCTGCGGCTCACCAACAACTTTTTTGTTGACATGTTTTAGTTCATATTGCAGGTAATTAGCTGGCGGTTGGGACGCAACCGTCCCACACTTTCTCTCAATCTCCTGGTAGGGGGCGGTGGGGGGATGGTGTGACATATTATGGCCTTCCAAAACCAATCTAAAAGCGATGGCCTTTTGCCCAAACAAATAAGCAACCCAAATACTAAAATCGACCCATAAGACATAAGACATAAAATCAAATTAAATGAAGTTTAAAGACTATAATAATTCAACACTCCCCCTAGGCTTTGACTTCATCATTCCATGCTTCCAAATCTTCATGCTTAGATAATGGTGATCTCATCACCATCGATGTGAACATAACCTTCCATCTAGATCCCTTCATAATCATCAACTTTCTTTTCTTCCTCCCTTTGTGCCTTCGAACAACAATAAAAACTTTGAATCTATTCAATTAGAATAAAAAAACCTTTTTTTTGGATTCTGTCGACAACTAGGTAACAAAATTGCTTCTTTTTTTCCACCTTCATGTCTTCTGATCGATTAAATTTGGAAACAAACACTGAATCAATTTGACGAGATCCATTATTTGGGAAAATACTTAATCGATTTTTGAAATCGATCTTGTCTTTGCAGCTTCTGAATCGATTTATTCTTAAACGATTTGTGATTATGTGACTCGTGCTCACACCGGGTGTATTATAAACTTTATCACCTTCTCAACGATCTTCTTCACAATCCACATCTTCTTCTTCCCTCCTCGTGACATGTTTTTCAAAACGGCTTTTCCTTTTTCGATCCTTCTTCTTGTAAAATCCTAGACACGCAACAAACCTAGTGATTCCACCACATTCTCTTATAGAACTAGGATCTTGTGGGCAATCTTGGTTTCTACTGGACCATGTTGGCATCTAAAATGAAAATCTGGGCATATCCCTCCTTTCTGAAACCATGTTGATGACGATTCGTGACCATGCTTCTGATACCATTATTGGGCCGATCGATTACAACAGATTGCTTGTTCATGTCTCCATCGAATTTCTGATTGATGGTGCCTCCATCTGATTGTTTTTCTTTAGAGCATCCATGGATTTGATGTGATTGTAAGTATGTATATTCGTATGAAAATAAGAACAACAATTAAATATATAAAAATCAAACTTGCATTCAATTACAAGCGATAAGAAAAAATTGACATACCATCATACCCTTCTTAATCAGTTCACGTGAAGCTGGGATACGACCTAACATTGCCCTCCACGCATATGGATTAAACTTAATTGGTACCTAAGGATTCCACTCAAACTCTTCTACATAATTTCTTAATAACTTTTCTTGAACTTGTAACCTCACTGTTTAAACTTCAAAGTCTTGAACTAAATTATGGCTCCATCCCCACTATTTTTATCAGTAGATAACATATAGTTTTCTAACATAGCCTCACAATCCTCCTTGACCGTCAAAACATGTCACACCCCCAAATAACCACTAACGGAGTTTATACCGTTAAGGGGTGCGAGCAAACCAGGACCCCAACCATTAGTTACAAATACTAAACGAATCAGAGTAAAGTCCAAACATTAATAATAAAAACAGTTTAACAGTACGCAGCGGAAAACATTGTCTTTAGCACTAACCACGTGCCTTACAAAATCAGTGTTTTAAATTCTCAAGTAAGTTTAACTAAAAATAAAATGTCTTCGTGTGCCATGCCAACCCGATCCGGATACTCCTTAGCGATCTGCAAAAGTTTAAACCACGCAAGTGTCAACCTAACGGTTGGTGAGTTCACAGTGGGCTTGTCATGCAGTTGCCCGGTCTCATACATCATAATCGTGTAAACATATTCTTATGTACAATTTAATTGTGAAAAGCAATGCTTAATGATAACCGAAATCATAGTGTTGTGGTTTAGTAAAAGTATCGTCTGTAACCTACATTATCGGGTATGTA
>JBCNJP010000009.1:55055219-55123628 GCA_039602395.1 Deinandra increscens subsp. villosa | reverse complement strand
GAAATCTGCAAGTTCAGTAACTGATATTGCTGAAACAATTGTTGATGCTCCAAAAGATATGAACAAGATCAAAGCAGAGTTCTCTTGTCTTCCAAAGAACAGGCATAAACCATCTGGTTCGGGAGAAAAGGTTTCTGGAAAACATAAAGGTTTGGGGTTTTTACAGAAACAAGTTAAAGTTGATGCTTCTAAGATTCCACAACCATGGTCAAACATAAGTCAACATGGTCAAACAGAAGTCAACATGGTCAAACAGAAGTTAACATGGTCAAATAGAAGTCAACATGGTCAAATAGAAGTTAACATGGTCAAACATAAGTCAACATGGTCAAATAGAAGTCAACATGGTCAAACAGAAGTCAACGTGGTCAAACATGGTAATATATGAAACCCTAATCTCATCTATCATCAAACATGGTGAATATTTAACCTAGACATGGATCTAGCTTCATATAGACATAATCGTCACATATTTGAGGGTAACGAATTTAGGTCTAGTCCTAATGATATGATATGTAATATAGTAGATCTAGTCATATTAAGTTGTAAAAACTCAATCTTTAATGATCATCATACATGGATCTAATCCTAAACATCATACCAATTATAGATCTAACCACCTAATGTCATATCAACTTTAATGGATATAGTATGTAGATCTAATAAAATATGACATGCATGAGGGAGATCAATTCATACAAGGTACTAAATTTACAATCTTGATGAGCAAAAGCCTAGATCTAGGCCATAATTAACAATCAAAACATAGATCTAACCTAGATCTAACATAAAGATGCAAACTTGAAGTCATATAATCATGAATCTAGTACTTAGGAGCATGCATGCTCAGATCTCATCATAATCTAACATAAAAATCAAGTCTTGATTCAATAAAACCTAGATCTACAACATATAATCATGCATGAATATAGATCGAAGCCAAAATCACAATAAAGTTCGAATCTTGGACCAAGAAATCAATAGATCTAGATGAAGAGATGATATAGAACATAAATCTAACCCTAAGAAGCCATACAGATGATATCTTGATGAGATGGGGTGATGATCATGTAAAACCATGAAGGGATCTTACTACTGCATGATTCAGTAAATCGAGAACGAACACGAATGTAAATAAAGCTTTGCTTTATTGATTCACTTAGAGAATACAATGTAGAGAGAGACACACTAAGTTACACATAGTTAAGAGATAGAGAAATGACAGAGCTCCTAGACTCTCCATAACACGAACTATATATAGTGTTAACATACTAATTAGCGGACCACCCAGCGTACCAGTTGGTACGTTTGTACCAATGGTACGACGGACCAAGTGGTACGGCCACCTTGGTATGTTGCCACTACGACTCACAAAGACGCTCTAATCTAGATACAATAAACGAGACACAACGTAGCATATGAATATGCTCTAACAAACTCCCCCTTAATGTGTATTGTAGCTAGCTATCTATCTATCTAACAAAACTTCAGACTCCAATCTTTAGCATTGTTGCATTTGATCTTCAACTTGAAATCTTGTCAGAATGAGAGCTTGCATGGCTGGATCAATCTTGAATAATCTTTGAACTTCAAGAACCACTTGTGAAAAATATTACATACTCCCCCTTTCACAATGCTTGAGTCTTGTCACACTGAATAACCTGCAATTTCAGAAGACAGAAACACAGCTTTCTTTTTCTTTTAAAAATTTAATTCAATCTTGGCGGAAAACTTCTCTTCGGGAATCCAAGATATAGTTTTGAAAATTTGATTTTGTATCGTGTAGTGATCGGTCGAAAACAAATAAGAAACAAAATCTTTTTGGCTTTTTGAAACTTTACATCAAAACAATCCAAAAAATCTTTTTGATTTATCTAAGTTTATGCTAAAACACACCTAAAATCTTGTTGGATTTTTCAGATAAGAAACATAAATGCAATACAGAATCAGACACAATTTTTGTCTTTTGTGAGAAAGATCACAACTTGGGATCATATTGGACATGACATGCTGAACTACACTTCAATTTCAATTACTTCAACACACAAGTCATGTCGATTGCTGGTATAATTTATCCATCTTAAACTCAGGCACAATCATACTCATAACATCTAGATATGTTATTGTATTGATTAGATTACTTTGACCAGTGTACCCCACACTATCAAACATTCTCATATATGTATTTGCTTATCACACCTTGTAATTTAATCACATAATGATTGTATTCATGATTTAGTCAACTATGTTCCATGCAAAAAGAAATAAGAACGTTAAATCATCTACCTTAAGGTCGTTCTTTCGATACGCAGATAAGGCCTCGGATTTAACAAAATAAGAAAATAAAACAAGTTGAAATTGTATAACCCAACAACAATCAGGTCGGTACTCCCGTACATGCAGAGAAAGTCCGAGGAGTTATACGAAACACCAAATAAAATAAAGCAGAACGTCAAACGAACAACAATCAGGGCGGTCTTGTGGACACACAGAGAAAGTCCGATTGATTGACAAAATAAAGAAAATCAAACAAGTTTAAATCTTTTCAAAATGAACACATGTATACACAGTGACTTCTTAATTTCTTTTTCATATATCTTTTGATATATCTTGAGACACGCTTCAAGATGTTGTCCACTTGGTCAAGCATTAGTATTTAGTGAATATCACATTTGAATACTTTCTGATTTAATGTCGAGCCTACCAAGCACATCGAGCAATGATCGTATAGCTTTTTCATCTATTTTATCCATGAGCCAGACACGTAAGCCAATGTACCATCATTTCCCAATTATGTCGAATGCAATTTCTCATTTTTCAATGTTTTTGAATTTTCTGTTTTTCAATGTTTTTGTATTTTTCCTTTTTCTCCCCTTAAAATGAAAACTCTATTTTCGGATTTTCATTTTAGCAAAAACACAAAGACACTATTTTTGGTTTTTCAATTTTCTCCCCCTAAACTACAAACGGAATGTAAAAGAAAGAAAATTGACCAATCGATACGAATACCTTTCAGATTTTAGCTTTCAGTAAAACTTTCATTTTGAAATATGGAGCCTTCAATTTAAATTAAGCAAGAGACTCCACTATTAGCGACTTCTTGAAGCCTTAACTTCACAATCACTAACATGTCTTCTTGAAGAAACCTGCACACTGGTTTTAAAAATTAGACTTCAAAAGACCCGAAGCACACAGCTTCTGGTCGACCAGTGTCTTCTTCAAAATCATTAGCAGCTTTGGTAACCACCTTAGGTCGCCACTGCATTTTTGCCGTTTCATTTTTAACATAATCATCACCATATGATGAACCACCAACACTTGAATCAAATTTGAAAAATTGTTTCGTTTTAGATTTTGACTTTGAAGGTGGTGAATCAGTAAAAATTATGCCTGATTCATCTATAACTGTGGCAGATTTGTTAGAAAATGATCTTTTTGCCATTTTAGGACAATCCTTTGCCATGTGTCCCTTTTGACGACACTGGTAGCACAAACTATCAGAAATATCATCAAAAATTCGAAATCGGTTAAAATGTACCCATTTCGATGTAGGACTTCGAGGTGTGGAATTTGATCCAGATGATGAAGAATCCTTAATTTTTTGAGCATCTCGAGAAGAACTTTCAGATGAAGCCTTCTTCTGAATCTTTCCTCCAAATCCTTTTTCCATTGTAGACATGAACACTTGAGCCAAATGATAGATTTGTTCCAATCTTATGTCTTTCTTTTCTTTTGGAGCTTTCTTGGGCATATTCTTCTTATTCTGCTTCTCATATTTCTGATTCGTGTATCCCAACCTGGAACGTTTGGAACCAGAATTGGATGATTCAGCTTGAGACCCAGAAACACCATCATTAGCCATTTGAGAAAATACAGCTTTGATATCCTTCAACTTGTTGGCTTCAACCAACTTAGCAGCAGTTTGTGCTTCACTCAACAAACCCTCATTTTTCTCAATCACCTTATCAGCAGAAATGACTCCTTCATCAGAAATAAACCCACCTGAAACAAACTTTGATGACGATTTATCAAGTAGACTTTCCTCCTTTTCCACTTTCTTGTTCGGAACTGTGAATTTCTTCTTCTTAAAGTTCAAACAAATTCAGAATAATCACCAATTGTGTCTGAAGATTTGACATCAGCCAGAGGATCAGTTTGAACCAATGGGGGTGGTAATTGATTGAATTCTTCTCCGCCAAACACTCTTTTGAAATTCTCATTGTTGCACAAATAACTGGTGAAAGAATGTGAATTCTTCAAGTTATTTAATTGACGATTCAAATCTAGAATTTGAACCTTTAAATCTGATATCTTTTTCTGCACTTCACCCAAAGTCTTTTCTGATTCTATCAGCTGTTCTGAAAATCTGTTAGACAAAGACTCTACTCTTCTAACTTTATCATGAGCATCAAACATTTCTTGTGTAACTTTTTCCACCTTTCCTTGATAAATTTCTACGTTTCTTGTCAACAATTTGTTTTCTTTTGTTAGATCGATGACTTTATCTTGTAATTTTGACTGGAGAACTTTATAATCATTATTCGAAACCATGAGTTCATCATAAGCTTTCTGAAGTTCAAAATTGGTAATCAGAAGTGATTCCACTCTTGCTTTAGATTTCTTATACAAGGCATCAAAATCTCCAATAGCATCCTTTGCTTCAAACTCCCACTTTTCAATCTTCGTAACTAACTCAGCATTTTCATTTTGTAACTTCAAGGTTTGTTCTTTATTAACGCTAACCATCTCATCCAATCTTGCTCTTAGCTCTAAAACCTTGTAGAGACCTGGAAAATTGAGGCTTTTGCATTAGATAGTTTTGGGCTTGTCTAGTGATTGTGGACTAGTTTAAATATGTAATTGGGCTAACATGTGTGTGGGTTTAGGTCCGATTTTGTTAGGATGGGCCTAGGGGTTTACGAAAATCTCGAGACTGACTTATATAGTCGATACTATTGTAGCCTCATTACAGAGGGTTGCTAGTCTTTGTGGTGAATTGTGGTGTAATCGAAATTCTCCTTGTGAATTTCGATCCAAGGTGTAGCAAGCAATCAGTGTTCAATCTAAGTTTGTTCTTCAATCGGTTTGTTACTTCTTGTGCTTATACTTTTCAATTATCATCTTTTATTGTTTGTCTTGAATCAACTAGTTAAACCGGATTCCGCACGGTTTCACTAGTCCAGATATCGCGTGAGGGTTAGTTTGATCCTTACAATTGGTATCAGAGCCAAGAAACGCAAGTTTCGAGGCTCTCGCGATATCAGATTTAAGTTTTTGAGTACTAACGTTTTGAGTTTTTGGTGATTTTCAGCTTTTAGCGCATTCGGAGGTGTTTTGTGCAGGTTACGAGACAAGACAAAAGATTCGTGGTGTTCTGTGCGTGTTTAAAGACTTTTCGACCCTGCCTATACTTTTCGATCAGGCCCCTGATCGAAAAATCCTCTTCAGCCGACTCTGTCCGATCGAGAAAGCCCCCTTTGTGGCTTTTCGATCCGTTGCTCTCAGTCGAAAAGTCCCCTAAGTGACTTTTCGACCAGCTTTCCCAATCGAGAAGTCCCCTTTTGTGACTTCTCGATCAGTTTCTCCAATCGAAAAGTCCCTTTGAGACTTTTCGATCCGACCATCTCAGTCGAGAAGTCCCCCTGTGACTTCTCGATTAGCCTCTTTTGATCGAAAAGTCCCCTGTGACTTTTCGATCCGCGGTGCTTATTGATCGAAAAGTCCCTGTTGAGACTTTTCGATCTGTCCATCACTTTGCGATCGGAAAACCCCTTGCGATCGGAAACCCTTTTCGATTCATTCTTTTTTGATCGAAAACCTCTTTTCGATCCAAACTTTGTCCTACCGGAAAGTACTTCTCGATCCAACCGAAATTTGTTCTCTCAATGGCTTTTGATATGGCTAATCTTTCTTCGGCTACTCTGGAAATGGATGCCCAAATCGGTACGGCGACTAGACCACCAAGACTGACCTCAGGAAAGGACTTCATGAGTTGGAAGTACAGGTTCGTCAACTATGCAAACTACAGTGATCCCAAGATTATGAGATCAATTGAAGCTGGAGATTATGTCCCAAAGATTCAAGTATCCGGACAACCTGATGTGATAAAACAGAAGCATGAATGGTCTGACACAGACTGGGACAAAGTGGAAAAGGATAGGAAGGCCCTTGCTGCATTAACTATGGCACTCTCACCTGAGGTTGCTGAAGCCTTCAAGGAGTACAAGTCTGCTAAAACTTTGTGGGATGCTCTAGTTAATGCATATGAAGGAAACTCAGACATGAAGGAGTCGAGGAAAGAGAACCTTAGAGAGCAATTTAATGATTTCAACTACATTCATGGGGAAAATACAGAGACACAATTGCAAAGGTTCATCAAAATCGTCACAGCAATGAAAGAAGCTGAGGTGACATACACTCAAAAGGAAGTCAACAAGAAGCTGATTAGCTCCTTGCCCCCCAACTGGGATAGCACAGTGGAGGTAATGGAAGGAGTCTTGGACTTGAACACAGCAACCCTTAGCTCACTCATGTCTACAATTCGAGCTTATGAAGAAAAGAAACTCAAAAGGGCAAGAAAACAGGGAATTGGAGCAGCGGCCAAACAAGTGAATCAAGCCTTTATATCACAGCCCAGCACACCTGTAACTCAAACAGTTGATCTGACATCAAACCCTCTAGCCTTCATTTCTCAAGCTGCTAGTGGATCAAGCTCCTCAAATGGCTCTAACTTGGTTACATTGGATGTTAACAATTTAGCTAAAGATTCTAGTTTTGCCTTGGGAGTAGGAATAATGAGTTGTTATCAAGCTTTGGTTGCAGGTACCTTACTTCCAAATGACCTGTCTCATGAGGATGTGAATCAAGTAAATCCAGATGACCTTGAAAATATGGACATATCTTATCAAATGGGGATGTCGGCTCTGAGAGCCAAACAGTATATGGCAAGAACTGGGAGCAAGACTTGGAATGATGGGAAAGGAGTAAAGCTATCTTTCAACAAAGCCAATCTGAGATGCTTCAACTGCAATGAATACGGTCACTATGCCAGAGAGTGCACCAAGCCCAAAGTTGAAAGAGGTGCTAAAAGTGATGAAAGACACAATGTCAAGAAAAGGGAAGTAGGAGCTGATGATAAAGCCCTTGTTGTTCAAAGTACTCCAGGAGGATACGACTGGTCTACACAGGTTGATGATCTCAGTCTAACTCTTACACACATCGCCATGCTAGCCGAGGAAGAAGCAGAGAGAGAAACACTGGAGATGAACCAACATGCATTCATGGCGAATACTGCTCCAGGGCCTGATGTCAACTCTAGCAACACACAGGTATGCAATTGTTCTTGTTCTCATTGTGCAGAGGTATTTAAAGCTTACAAAGAATGTGAATCTAAATTTTACTATGAATCTCTAAACTGTGAACGTGCCACTAGGGAATCTAACAATTTCAAAGATATGGCTAAAGTAAATAAGGAAAAGTATGAAGCTGCAAAGCTTGATGTGACAAACCTTGATAATCAACTAAGTGACACTAGAGTTTTGTTGAGAGTCGCTAACACAAAAGTTGAAAATCTAACAAAAGAGGTAGAAGAATTGAAAGATCAGCTTGCTAAATCTCAAAGTAAGATTGATGCTAATAATAAGATCCAATCAAAAATGCTAGAAGCTAGATCTCTTTTCTATAACTCTGATGTTAGGATGAGATATGTTCAACAAAATTCAGGTCTAGGTTTTGGGGATGAAGTCAAAGAAGAAACATCAACTCATACTGTCCCCATGCCCCACATGCATGAAATGATTTCTGAACATATACCATCAAAGGGGACAACAAACTCTTTAGCTGACATAGACAAAAGGCTTTCTGAATGTCCTATAAAAATCTCATTTCCTACTTCTAACTCCACTAACTCCTCTACTTCTTGTGCACATGTAGTTAGCAGTAAGGGAAGTGAAAAGGAAGAAACTTCAAGTCTTTCAAGTCAAGAGTCTTTTGAAAAATTTGATTGGAATAAAAATGGGTTTTTTACTGATGGTTCCAAACTTAAATTTGCTGAGTCTGATGTCTTTGAGAAAATCACTTTGAGTGACAATTTTAAATTTGGTGTTTGTGATGATAAAGTTACTAAACCCCTAAGACATGTGAAAATTTTGAGAAAAGGTAAAGAACCACGGGTTGCTGGTTCCAAACCTATTAATTCTGATTTGCATGCATCTGATATTGGTTTGAGTTTGAATGCTTCTGTGTGTGAAAATCATGTGAAGGTAAATCCTAATGTGAATGATTGTGATATTAAGAATGTGCAGAACGTGCAGGTGAACAGGTCACATCATAAAAATGGTCTCATTCCATATCCTGAGGTAAACTCAGTGTATGACCAGTTTGTGCCAATACAGCGGGAGTATGTGTTAACCACTAGGCCCAAAGGCAAAGTTTGTTGGATTAATAAAAATGATAAACCTTCATGGATTTCCACAGGAAAGATCTATTCACAAACTCCCGCTTACCCAAAGAAGCAGTCTTGTCATGTGTGTGGAAATCCTGGACATGTGGCAAGAAACTGCTTGCACAGGCCATATGAACCCTATTTTCCCAAAACCCAATTTAAGAATAATCATGGGCAATCATATGGCAGCACAAACAGCAAACATGTCCCTGTAAAATTCAATACCAAGCTAAAAGTACCCACAGGTCCAAAGGCACCTACAATGATCAAAAAATCTGCACCTTACACACCAAAGGTGCAGAACAATGTGCCTTGTAGACCTAAGGTACAAGTTGACAAGAAAAAGAAGCATGCTTCTCAACCAAAGGGACAGAAAACCAAACTGACCCAACAATCTAATAAACCTACAAAACCTGTTTTTCGCCCTAAGCAGGACAATCTTCAAAAATCACCTGTTCCACCTCAACCTGTTTTTAGAAGGTTTTCTGAAACACCATTTTTCTCAAAACTTGTTTCAGTCAACAAGAGAAATGATGAAAGCTGGAATGTCCCGAAAGTTGTTAATTTGTCTTTCAAGCCTAAGGGAGTGTACAAAAAACACTCAATGTCTTTTCAAGAGGTCAAAAGGTCTAAATTAACCAACAATAAAGACATTCACAGTCCGATCACGGACAGACCAGTCTCACCCAGACATCCTTTTTAGTTATTTAAAAGAAAAATCTAAAAGCAAGGGGAAGATATAAGAAAATGTCAAGTATTTTCTCTAAAGTGTGTGCTTTTAAATTTATAATATTTTTCAGTAACTTTCATTAACACCAACCAAACACAAAAAAAAAAAACTCAAGCTACAACACAAGCTTCATCAAAGATAAAGCTAAAAACAAAACAAACACCAAACAGAACCGCCACTACCCCCCCCCCCCCCAATCCATCCCCTATTTTTTACCTAGAAGGTACAGAAACTCCATTCATTCATGAGAATGTTGGCCACTGAAACCCTCTTGTTGTTAAACAACACGTCGTTCATTTTCCACCAAATGCACCAATAAGCCGTGGCAATAAGCGCTTGTGTCCAGCCTCTTCTACTGTGTCCCTCCATGATAATGTGATGGAACCTGATTAAATCATCAACCGAAAAGACAAATATATGAGGAGATTTACACTAACTAGCCACCCTTTGCCACACAAATATATCCACCATGCAACCCGTAAACACAAGATCCACCGTGTCGTCAACCTCAACGCATAGAGCGCATAAACTCAAGTGGACCTGAATAGTTTTTATAAGATTGTTCCAAACACCAGACATCAATCTGTTACACGGAACTAGATTCGCAATATTACAAATTTTGTGAATGCAACACACTACTGTGCACCACAGTTTATTGGGATCTTCCTTAAACTTCCACACCCATTCAGCTAAGAGACAGTCATTAGCCACATGCAGAGGCACCAAGCCCAGCCGCCTTCTTCTTGGGCTTGCAGACCATCCCTCTACTGACCTAATGAATCTTTCTAGCGTTTCCATTTCCACCCGAAAGAATGTTCAAACGAATACTTTCCAACTTATTAATCATCATCACCGGCGCCTTATAGAAGGAAAAGTAGTATGCGGGGAGACAATCAAGCATCGACTTAACCAAAGTTAACATTCCAACAATCGACAAATGTTTAGCCTTCCAAAGAGCCAAAAGGTTATGGAACACCTTAATCACCACATCCCAACTTTTAATGATGTTCATGTTTTCACCAACCTTGAGCCTGGGGTACTTAAAAGAGAAATTATAATGATGCTCTTAGACTTGTTAACCACTTCATTAATAATTACGAGGCCATCTAAGATACACCCCCTTTCAACAAATGTCATTTGATTTTCCACCACCACCAAATTAAGAACCGGCTTAAGTCAAAGTCGTGGCATCGGGTCTTTTTTTTTCTTGGGCATAATAATTACCAAAATAAGGAACGTTCTCTACCTCTTTTTTCTCTTCTTTTGTACGCCAAATTTAATCCCTTTTCGACGACGGTTGTGACTACGCTACCGGGTGACCGTTCGCGACAATCCGACGAATGCTTAGTATGATAGTATCGCTTGGGGTTTGATAAACACACAAAGGGATGTGATATGCACACAAACCCTAAACGGTACTATCATACTAAGCATTCGTCGGATTGTCGCGAACGGCCACCCGATAGCGTAGTCACAATCGTCGCCGATCACGGACAGACCAGTCTCACCCAGACCAGTTAAGGCCTGGGTACCAAAATCTAACTGATTCTCTCTGAATGCAGGAACAGCCAAGGAGGCCTGTCAGCAACCTATGGTATGTTGACAGTGGTTGTTCCAGGCATATGACGGGCGACATATCCCTTCTACACGACTTGGAGAAATTTGATGGAGGTTATGTGTCGTTCGCCGGAGGAGTTGGTGGATATATCAGTCAGAAAGGAACGGTTCACAATGGTTGTCTCAGCTTCCATGATGTCAATTACGTAGAAGAATTGAAGCACAGTTTGCTGAGTGTTTCACAGATATGTGATCGGGATTATCCAGTCCTATTCAACAACAAAGAATGTCTTATTCTCAAACCTGGATATTCCATTCCCGATGACTGGGTGCTGATGAGAACACCCCGATATGGTAACTCTTATGTGTTGAACATGCAGAAGCCCCCCACATCTGAGGTGGCCTGTCTCATTTCTAAGACAGCTGAGAACCATGCACAGCTGTGGCACCAAAGATTGGGACACACGAATTTAAAGAACCTTAATCGGCTTGCCAGAGGAGGGCTTGTCAAAGATCTTCCAATTAATGAATTCATTCTGAAAGAGAAATGTGTGGCTTGTGCTAAGGGGAAGCAGCACAAACGTCCACATAAACCGAAGATCTTCAACAGAATCTCAACACCACTGGAGCTACTTCACATGGACCTGTTTGGTCCCGTCAGTATGTTAAGCCTTAACCGATGTGCATTTTGTTTGGTTATTACTGATGATTTTTCTCGTTTCACTTGGGTGTTTTTCTTGTCCAAGAAAAGTGATGTTGCAGGTATTCTTATCGCCTTCATCAAGCTTATTGAAAATAAATTGAAGCACAAAGTGAAGACCATTAGGAGTGATAATGGCACAGAGTTCAAGAATCAGACAATCGACAAGTTTTGTGCTGATAAGGGGATTGAGCATCAATACAGTGCTCCCTATACACCCTAGCAGAATGGCGTCGCAGAAAAAAGAAACAGAACCCTAATTGAAGCTGCTCGCACCATGTTGTGTGATTCAAAGCTACCAACCATGTTTTGGGCGGAAGCAGTTAATACTGCTTGTTATGTCCAGAATCGGGTGCTCATAAATAAGCGGCAGCAGAAAACCCCATATGAGCTGATTTACCATGATAAGCCCAGAATCGGACACCTTCGGGCTTTTGGGTGTCTCTGCACTGTTTTAGTAAACACTGATGTCCCTAAATTTGCAGCTAAGTCTGATGAATGTTATTTTGTAGGTTACTCTGCCAGCTCTGCTTATAGGGTATTCAACAAAACAACTGGGATCGTGATGGAGTCCACCAATGTTGACTGGCTAGAAGAAAATCCATCCGATGGTGGAATGGGTCCTCCTCATGCTTTTGACTACAATCAGTTTTTTCGTCCGTTCGGTTTGGAACCGGTTATAGCGGAAGAACTCTTTGAAGATCCCGTTACAGGACCGTTATTCCCACACTCCGTCTCCAATGCTCCAGCAAATGCCTCAAAAACTGAACCCTCAGCTGCCCAGGAATCCACCAATCCCTTGTCAGACACTCACCCTGTAAATGATCATGAAGCAGACATGCTTTTAAAAAAAATTTCTGGTTTTGGGTGACCAGGTGGGACGTGATATAAATTTCCAGGTGTTTACTGACTGACACGTGTAAGGTGGAAGTGAAAAGCAGTGATTCATGGTCGATGTGCTTGGTAGGCTCTGCTGACAATCAATCAAAAGGTATGTTTTATCACAACACTTGAAGATAACGTATGATGCTTGAAAGGGAACACACACTTAGGTTAGTACAACTTCTATTTGACTGTGCATCAGGTATCCTGAGACGCACGCCCGGTTCTGAGTATTGATGTCATGCTCAAAAATCCCATTCCCTCTGCTTTGCGTAAGCAATGACCTGGGAATGTTGTACGTGAGTCAGGACTCCTCTGTTCTGCGAAAGCGGAGACCTGGAACCACCCTGATCCACGTACATTTTAGATCACATTATATATATATGATAAACCGAAAAGATGCCAATGCGCACAATCAAAAGAGACCCTCAAGCGTCCAAAACCCTCAGCCTCTGTCACTGATGAGAACGTTGTTAAAAATGTTTCAAAACTTCAGTTGACTTTGTATAGTATCCAACAAAACCTCCGTGATCTATTCTTTTCTTTTCTCAACCCCTCTGGAGCATGATGTTGGGCTTACGAAAAGGTGTCGTGAAAAATGTTGTACGGAAACCAGGTGAGCTTGATAGAATATACAAACTATACCTAGGACTTATGTGTGTGAACTGGATAGATTTTCATAATTAATAAACCTTAAAAGATAAATAATGTGATGAAACTGCTTGAGTAAGCGAAAGCAGCATGAGTTTAAAGATTGGACCAAAATACCGGCAATCGCCTGAACACGCGAAGTAACCGAAGCTGAAAAGGGTTCCTCAGTCACAGACAAGCTGGTATGATCCCTGACAACGCCTTTTTACTCAAAATTCAGTGGTTAAGTTTTTTTTTGTGATTATGTTTTTTTTAATTTAATTTTTTAGCTTAACTTCTTATTTGTTTATATTGTTTTTTAAGTACATGTTGCCAGATATTAAATCTCTCGGGCTTGATTTCAGGGGAAGTCTTTTAAATAATCAGGAGTAATTTTTGAAGAATTGGTTGTTAATTTTTAACTTTTTATAACTTTGTTAAAGTTTAAATCAAGTTTAAAAGGGTTTTTGGTGATGTTTGCATGTTTTAAAAAAGGGAGGGGGGTAATGTGAAAGTTTTGAATATTTTGAACAAAAGAGAAGAGGAGGGTCGGAGACCCCTCACTCTCCGTCTTCTTCTTTTCCGCCTCCAAACCCTAGATCCTAACCACCACCGCCAATCATCACTACCACCCACCGCCACCACCATCGTGCATCACCACAGCCACCACCAACCTCCTGCGACTCCACCACCACCGTTCCCGTCACCATCTGACCCCCACAACACCCCGTCCCGCCTCTGCACCGCCGCTGCTGCCTCTCTCTGATTCTCCTCACTCCGCCACCGTCGCCATCATCCGACACCCGTTTCTTGGTCGGAATCAACTAGGGAGTGCATTCCCGGTGTCGATTTTGAGCAATGGCTCCCCGGTTGAAGCGCGTAGCTAAACCCCCAAAGGACCGACTCGAGTATGTGCTTCCTTTTGAATTTTTCTTGTGAATATGTGTTGGGGAGGGTAAAATTCTGATATTGCAGGTGTTTGGGATAGTTTTTATGTGTTAAATCGATCAAAAATTGCATGATCTATAGTGTTGCAGGTTTGGGATGATGAAGATGATGCTTTTCGATCGGGTTAGGGGCTTTTCGATCAGCCCTGACACCTTTCGATCGATGAGATAGGCTTCTCGATCAGAGGCTTAGGCTTCTCGATCGAGGCTGATGCTTCTCGATCGCTGGTTGCCGATGTCTTTAGGCTTTTCGATCAGCCCTTGTGCTTTTCGATCGGCCCTTAGGCTTTTCGATCAAGAAGCTAGACTTCTTAATCAGGAGCTTACGCTTTCCGATCAGGAATTTAGCTTCTCGATCAGCCATTACTTTTCGATCAGGATTAAGTACTTTTCGACCAGGGATCTCGGTAACTATGATACTTTCCGATCGGACGGATGCTTTCCGATCGAAAACCCTGTTTTTCGATCGGAAAGGTACCTGATGATATTTTTCTATGGTTATCATTTAATTTAAGCCGTTATGCTGTCCGTTTTTTCAAGAAATCCCTGATCTAATGAATGTTTTGTGTGTTTTGGTTGTTCATCTGTGTTTGTGAGCGCAGGGATTTGGAGTTTGTAAAGGATCATAATCAGGTAGCATATTTGCTGGACCCGCCTGCAGAATACAAAGAGAAGTATCTATCTATGATAGCTGGTTTGAAGAAATGTTGTTTACACTTTGCTCTCACCACAAACCCGGTGATTTGCAAACGAATGCAGCAAGAATTCTGGAAGACAGCTTATGTCTCTGATGATGGAAAGAAGATTCTGGCAAAGATTCAAGCAACTGAGATCGTGTTGACTGAAGAAAATTTCAGACAAGCCCTCAGGCTGAAAGATGTAGCTGCAGATTCGACTTTGCTTAACAAAGAGATGGTTTCCCAGTGTTTGAAAGAAATGGGATACATCACAGTTTCTCCTCCTACTATGAAAGCTCTCATTCCGCCGTACTGGAGAATGCTGGCACATTATTTGCAAAAATGTGTCATTGCGAAGAAGAGCTCTACAGATCAGCTGAACCAAGTGCACACCCATGCAATGGTGTCACTAATAAGAGGGGTTCGGTTCAACTGGTCTAGATGATTTTTGAAGATGTGAAGGCTGTTGTGTCAAGAGATAAGAAGTTTGCTGCAGTTCCCAGGTTTATCCAGTCTGTTCTGGATTCAAGATACCCAAACCTGAGGAAGACCAATAACACCCATGACACAAAGCCAATGGGTATTGAAGTGTTTCCTATGATTAACCCGAAGAAGAAGTTGTCAGATCAGATGCCATTCGGAGAAAAATTTGGTGAGTTTGCAGAGATAGTGAGAGAGGAGGTTCCTGTTAACCGAAATGCAACTATTGATGAAGAACATAATATGACTCCTCCTCAGCAGAAAGTGGTTGATCTTCCAGATGATTCAGATTGGGAAGAGTTTGATTTGAATGATGTGCGGATTGGAGCACTTAATTTTGAAGGTGACGAGTCGATAAACTATGATACATATCTGGATGATGTTGACATTGAGGAAGTTGAGACCGAGACAACAGAGACTCCATTGATCAGAAAACGGAAAGCCACAGAGGATCCTCCCCTCGGTGCGTCTGTTACAATTGATGAGACTGATGAGACTGATGAGACTGAGACTGAGTCAGGTGCTACACCACACCACACAGAAGGCCCCAGTGACCCAAGGAGAAGAAGACTGAATTCTTATGTGCCACCAGTCACAAGTTCCAGTTCTGGTCCGTCTTCTTCTCAGCCCACAGCCCAAGATAAGGGGAAGGAAGTAGAAACCCCGGAGTTCAGATTAGAGAAGGAACTCAGAGCTGATAGAGCAGAGTTGAAAGCCCAAAATGAAACTCAAAGTGAGATTATTGTTGATTTGATTGATATTCAGAAGGTTCACAATACTGAATTGGAGAATCAAAAGAAGGTAAACAGAGAATTCTCAAGGCAATTTAGAGAACTTCACAAGCTGATCAGGCAGCTGAATTCAGAAAAATCAAGACAAGGAGATAGAGTTGAAAGAGGATCAGGTGCAGGTGATTCCTCACAATCACCAGTATTTGATTTTGAAGCTGAAATTCCTGAAGACACACAGCCAGTATTGCCAGAAGCCTCAAGTGAAGACAAAGATACCAGAGATAGAGATTATATGACTGTTCCCGCTTCTGACTTTGATGGAGGTTGGGAGTCACAAACATTTGCCTATCCACCTGAGAGGTATCTAATCCAGCTGGGAGAACACTACCATGATAAACAAGGCATTACTGCACCAGTGAAGACATGGATGTTTGATGGTGAAAAGAACATGTTTGTAGTAAGAAGAAGGGGTCAGTATCCATTAGAGTATTACAAAAGCTGGACTCAATTCTACTCCTGGACGAATGTGGATTTGACTATGTTATATCAGGCTCCATTTTCAAATCCATCCAACAATGATCAAGCTACATACTTCTATAAGAAACTGGAAAAGGCTGTGAGGAGCAAGTTCAAGAGGTTTGAGGAGTTTCCTCACAAAAAGTCATATGTGAAGAAATACAGGAGTGTTTTCAAGTGGGATGGTAAGAAAAGTATCCCAGGGAAGGAGGATGAAAAGCTCAAGAAGTTTACAAATGTCTTGTATCCACCTACTGACAAGACAAAGACGATACCTCTTCCTATGGGACATCCTGAAGACTGCCTGCATGATTTCCAGACCTGGGCTTATAGTGATTACTCCGGTGAAGCCAAGATTCTCTGCAAGTCAAAGACTATTGATGTCATGGAAGTTCATGATCTGATGCGATTCCACAAGAAAGACATCATGGTTTTAGCTAAACATCAGATTGAGTGTAACCCAGACACTGAGGAATATGCAAAGTGTTACACTCGGGCAGTAGCTGAGATTGTGGCTAAGGAGATATGGTATGATCCAGCAACCGTAAATTTGTCAAAGAAGTTCAGGATGTGAAGACAGTCTAATGCTAAAGCCTAGGGGAAGATTGTAGAGACCTGGAAAATTGAGGCTTTTGCATTAGATAGTTTTGGGCTTGTCTAGTGATTGTGGGCTAGTTTAAATATGTAATTGGGCTAACATGTGTGTGGGTTTAGGTCTGATTTTGTTAGGATGGGCCTAGGGGTTTACGAAAATCTCAACTATATATAGGATATATTGTAGTCATTAAGGGGTTGCTAGTCTTGTGGTGAATTGTGGTGTAATCGAAATTCTCCTTGTGAATTTCGATCCAAGGTGTAGCAAGCAATCAGTGTTCAATCTAAGTTTGTTCTTCAATCAGTTTGTTACTTCTTGTGCTTATACTTTTCAATTATCATCTTTTATTGTTTGTCTTGAATCAACTAGTTAAACCGGATTCCGCACGGTTTCACTAGTCCAGATATCGCGTGAGGGTTAGTTTGATCCTTACAAACCTCTTCTATCAACACCTTCTTTTCTTATTCCAACATTGCATTAGCTTTGAAAATCTCATCAGAAACTTCACACTTTTCTTTTAACCTTCCATCTCTTCTTCTTTCTCTTTCTTTTCACTAACCAACCCATCTTTCTCAGAAATCAATTCTCGAATCTTTCTTTCTTTTTGAGCACAAATTCACATGTTGACTCATACCCACTAACTTCAGAATCACTTATTTCAGATGCACTTGTTTGAGATTCAGAATTACTTGATTCAACTTGCATATTAGCCATCAATGCATAATTTTTTGGTGAATGAACTAGAAATGCAGATTCATCCGGAAACGCTGCTGCCCAATCATAACCTTCCTCGGTCACCAGTGCTTTTGCATCTTTATTATGATTATGAATATCTGAAGTACTTGGTTTAGAAGAAGATTGCTTGCATTATCGAGCAAAATGTCCTAATTTAGAACATTTGTAACATTTCAGTTTAGACTTATCTAAACCCAGTTTGACTCCTTGAAGAATAGAATTCTTGCCATGTTTGTCAATAAACCGTCTTCCTTTTTCAACAGTCATAGCAAACTGCCAATCCAAATCTAATTTATTTAGCTGATCATCATCCATCTGTTTTAGATCTTCCGGAACCAAACCAGAATCACCAATTTGACTAAATATGGATCCCGACGAAGATGATATGAAAGAAGATAACAAAGCAGCTAAATCTTCGGTTGCTTGAGTAGAAACAGACTTGTTGATTGATCTATTAGGAATATTAAAACTGCAACCCCAAAGAATAACCAGTATTTTTAGACTTTCCAGCAAGAAAAGTTGTTAACGGTGGATTACTGCTTGAAATAGAATGTGACTTTGTTTTAGCATGAACAGTTGCAGAACTTTCTCCAAAATATACTTCAGGATTCTGAACAGACGGAGTTGCTGACTTTTTCACAAGTAATTCCATTTCCCGAGCTTGTAATTTGTTTATCAGCTGATTGAATGTCCAACTTGAGTAGTTTAGATCATTAGATAACATCATCACAAAATTCTCCCACTTTTCGGAAAGAGCTTCCAGGAATTTCTCCTTTAATTCATCATTTTTTTCTTAACACCTACAATGTCAAGTTCATTGATTAAATGTGAAAACCTTGCAATCAAATCTGTGATCTTTTCATTCTCACAAAGCCCGAAATTGTCAAACTCTTTCTTCAAAACTTTCTTTCGAGTGTTTTTGTACTGATCATTACCCTCGCATCTTTCCTTAATAGCATCCCATAATTGTTTCGACGTTGGAAAATTGTTAAACTGATGCATCAAATCCTTGGGTAATGCCATCATGAGAAAACTATAAGTTTTCTTTTCTCTTGCGAGTACCTTCTTTTCTTCAGGCTCAAAATCACTTATCGACTTTCGTAAAGTATTAGCAATGAGCGGATATTCATATTGTTTTTCAATCAGAATCTAAAAATCAACATCTTGTGAGTATATGTAAGATTCAAATCTTTTCTTCCAATTATGATAATCTTCCAATCGAAGTAATTTAGGAACTTTCTGGGTTGTTCCGATTTCATTATCATAGTTCATCATGGCTTGCATCGAGGTTTGCAGAGCTGAGAACACTTGAAAATCACTCATCTTGAAGTTAAAATTGAATGTCAAAACTTCGAACTCAAAAACGAAGGTCTTCAAGTGGATTTTAGGTGTCAAACCGGTGGGTATTGGCCGTTAGGCGAGTAAAAGTATAGATCTCATCGAGACGAACGTTTTGGATGGGTATTAGCTCCTGCAACTTTTAACGGTTCTCAAGTTACGTCAGTTTTAGTGAACAACACTTTTCTGCCAGCGTACCAAAACTTCTCAGCGTATCAAAATCTTCCAACGTACCAATCAAAGCAGTAGAGCAACCTGGATTGCTCTGATACCACTTGTAAAACCACAGAGGGATCTTACTACAACATGATTCAGTAAATCGAGAACGAACACGAATGTAAATAAAGCTTTGCTTTATTGATTCACTTAGAGAATACAATGTAGAGAGAGAGAGACACACAGTTAAGAGATAGAGAAATGACAGAGCTCCTAGACTCTCCCTAACACGAACTATTTATGGTGTTAACATACTAATTGGCGGACCACCCAGCGTACCAGTTGGTACGTCCGTACCGATGGTACGACGGACCAAGTGGTACGGCCACCTTGGTATGTTGCCACTACGACTCACAAAGACGCTATAATCTAGATACAATACACGAGATGCAACGTAGCATAGGAATATGCTCTAACAGATCAACACTTATCGGTAAACCGAAAAGATGAATAAAATGGATGAAGAGGGAGGATCCAAGATTTCATCTTCAAGAGCATGATTAGAGTTTGAAAATGTGTTTTACAGAGGTTTAGGGCCATTTTATAGGTGCTGGGGCTGAAAATGAGGATAAATGAAGCTAAGGTTGCTTAATACCCGAATTTTAGGGTTTTGCTGAAATTTCAATCCCAAGCGTATCACCTAGGTCACCTGAGTGTGCCAGGCGATACACCTACAAGTCTCCCGAACCATAATTTTGTTGATTCACCGTTTCTGTTAGAGCATATACCTATGCTATGATGTGTCTCGTGTATTGTATCTATGTGAGCGTGTCTTAATATGAGTTTTAGTGACTATTTCATTGGCACCGGACCAAATGGTCCGCCGGACCAAATGGTACTCCCGTACCATTTGGTACGCAGCCTATTCAGTCACTAACTATAAATAGGTTCGTGTTAGAATGTGCAGGTTAACCAGTTGAGAACACTCTGAGTCATTCTACACTTTCTGTGTGTGTATGCTAGAGAGAGAAACTAGAGAGCTTTCATTGTATCTTCAAGTGATTCAATACAAGATCTCTTATTTACATCCGTGTTTACTATGATTGATTGATACACGCAGTAGTAAGATCGTATCTCGGTTTTACAAGTGGTATCAGAGCATTTGGTTGCTCTACTTCTGTGTTTTTATCAATTTTCGGATTTTAGAGAGAGAAAGTTTGGGTTTTCTTCATGTTTCATCAAATTCTTCCAATTTCAAGTGTTTCCGAGGTGAAAAATGATTTCTGAGTGTTCCTGGAGTGATTTCGCACATTACTGAATCAAATTCCAGCTCCAAAAGTCAAAATCCGCGAAGATCAGTCGAAATCAGCTTCGAAAGCATCTGGTCCGCTCGAAGAAATTCTGGTCCGCTGGTGGTCCGCTGATTGGTCCGCTAGACAATCTTCAAAGCTGGTACGTGGCGGTTATTCTTTGGTCCGCCGTACCATTTGGTCCGCCGTACCAATCTGGTCCGCTGAGATAATTTGGTCCGCTGATTAAGTTGGTCCGGAACTGGTCCGCTGAGTACAAATTTGGTCCGCTGGTTAATTTGGTCCGGATTTGGTCCGCTGAGAAGGTTTGGTACGCTAGCAGAAAAGTGATCTTCACTAAAACTGACGTAACTTGAGAACCGTAAAGGGTTACGGGAGCTAATACCAGCCAAAACGTTCGTCTCGACGAGATCTAGACTTGTACCGGCCTAACGGCCAGTACCGTCCAGTTTTGACCCCCAAAATCCGCTTGGAAGACCTTCGTTTCTGAGTTCGAAGTTTTAAAGTATCATTTTCGGTGAAAAATGTCTGATTTTCAAGCATTTGCGGCTATGCAAAGCATGGTACAAGCTATGCTCAATTTTGATAATGAAATAGGAACAATTCCAAAAGTTCCTAAGCTGTTAAAGTTGGAAGATTATCAAAATTGGAAGCAACGTTTTTCTGCATACATCAGCACAAACGATATTGATTTATGGATTCCAATTCAAAAGTTGTATGTACGTCCAACTGCAGATGGAGAGTATAAAGAAATTCAAGATTTTGATAAGGATGAAAGAAAAAGTTATGAGCTTAAACAAAAAGTTTATGGTTATCTTACCATAGCTTTACCTACCGAGTTGTTGCATCAATTCAGCACTTGCAAGAAAGCTAAACAGTTGTGGGATGCTTTATCTGCTCGATGTGAAGGTAATGACCAATATAAGAAGAGTAGACGAAAAGTGTTGGACAAGGAATTTGAAAATTTTCAACATTATGAAAAAGATAATATTTCTGCTCTTGTTTCAAGGTTTTCACATCTGATTAGTGAGATGAAAGTGGTTAAAATTGAAAAGACAGAGGAGGAATTGAAAGAGAAATTGATGGAACATTACCAGAAAAGTGGGAAAACTATGTATTATTGCTTACTCATGATAAAGAATATTCTGCATTATCATTTCATGATTTGACCGGAAAGCTTCATGCTAGAGAGATGGAAATGATGACATCAAACAAGTCAACTACTCAATTCCAAAATCCTGAAGTGTATCATGGTCAAAATTTTGCAAGTATCAATGCAAAGTCTAAATCTTTTGGTGTTGATTCATTAAATCTACCTCAAACAGCTTTTGTTGCTGGTCATGGTTCAGGAAATTTTGGAAATTCATCAAGAGGATGTAACTTCACTATTCCAAATCATTCAAGTCCAACTTCATATTCAGCAAAAACACCGGATGAGCACTTGGCATTAATCTCAGCCTTGTTATCTTCATATTATGGATTGTTGAATGGTGGTTTGACAACATCTAATCTGATTGAAGAAGATTTTGATCAGATTGATCCTGATACTCGATATCAATTGGCAATTGGCAATGTTAGCTCAAAGAGTTAAAAGATTCAAAAAGAAGACAGGATTTCAAAGTTTAAATCCTGATGGCAAGGTTGGAATAGATAAATCAAAAGCAAAATGGTTCAAATGTTCTAATTTTGGACATTTTGCTCGTGAATGTTCAAAAACAAATGCCTCTTCATCCAAGTCTCCAACAGCTTTGGTATCTCAAGTCGATATAAATATGATTGGGGACAACCTTCTGATGGTCCACTTGCTTTAACTGTTGGACTCGGTCTGCCCAAGACACATACTAGATTGATGTGGCTAGTACGTTATGATCCAAGACGGGTCATACCCAATAACGAGCTAGACAAACACCCAATGGATATTTATTTAGATATGATCAATTAAATAAATGTCACTTATAGAAGATAATTAGAAATCGGTTTCTAATTAATTGAACTTGTATTAAATCATGTGGATGATTTAAATTATAGAAGCAAGATAAAAATGTTATTTAATTGGTTAAATAACATGTTACACAACATATAAAAGGTTATATGTTATACTTCATTTTAGTACACAACATGTAATGTGTTACATGACTTAAGCATAGTGTCTAAATGAACAAAGACTAGAAAATGGACTAGGTTCATTGGAGGGTTTTAAAAGATTTTAAAAACCATTTTTCCCCTCCCTTTTCCCCCTCTAGAGCCGGCCTCCCACCCTCTTTATGAGGGTGGTTGAGCCTTTTTATTTAAAACAAGACATATGGTCTTGAAAGGGGGACTAGTCATTCATTACCACTTTACCTTCTCTCATACTCAAGTTCTTTCTCTCTCTCCTTCAATAGCAAGAACACCTTTCTTGCTAAAGAAAAATCTGGAAATAGGTTCCAAGATATTGTTGGATTCGGATTCAACAAGAGAAGAAGGAAGAGTTAGTCTTCAAGAAATCCTAGCAACAAGGGTGGTTGTTGCTTGAGCTCGTGGGTATCATCACTTGAGGCTTTCAAGTTAGATAGCAAGCCGGTTCATCCACATCATCTTCTTCACAATCTTGAGCTTGGAAGAAGGTATATCTAAAACCCCCTATGGTTGGTTTTAGTTTTGATAGCATGCATACATATTTGGATCTTTGGTTTTGGGTTTTATAATCAAGTGTTAAAATCGGTTTTAACATCAACTAATCAAACTATTCTTTTGATTTTTCCGCTGCGTTTTACATTTTAAGGAGTTAAAATGGCTTTGATAAAGTTCTTAAAACCCAACAATGGCATCTAGAGCCGCTTATATGGATGCATGCTTCAAAGAGCTAGTTGGTTAGCTCCACAAAGCTCTTGGTTTTGGTTCCTCATACCACAAACCGAAAGTTTTGTTCATGGTTTCCCTTTGTCTTTCAAGATGCTTCACTAACATGCATGTGGTTATCTTGAAAGATTAAAGCATTTTATCATTTTGTTGTTTTTGTTGTTTGGACAACAAACCCACGTTTTCGGTTTTGTGTTGGACCGAAAAGGGAAATGGGTTAAAAGGGAACCATTTGTACATATGGATGTATTTTTAGATATATGTTTGGTGCATAAAGCCTAGCCAAAAGACCTTGTGATTGTTTGTGGTGAATGTTTGTGCTTGTTGTAATTATTCAAAAGTTGTAATAATTTCAAGTTCCTTATTTTGGGCATGTAATCTATTTATTTCATTTGGTATGTAATGTAATAGATTAGGTGCATTTTGTTTTACTAGAAAAATGTATTAGGATCCATATTTTGTAAAAAGGAAGAATGCACAAGATGGAGGATCTTGGATGCCCAAAGGAGTCAAGCAAAACACAACCAAAGGAGGTCACTTGAAGCATTTGGATGCGGGGTCAAGTGGGAGTTCACAACACATCACTTGTGTTTTGTCCCTTAGGAGAGACCGAGACACTCCTTTTAAATAGCAGGAGTGCTTCTGCACCCCTGCTACAGGTAACAGGTGTTGTCCCAGAAACACCCCTGTTACTGCTAAAAGGTGTTGTCCATGACACACTCCTGTTACGGCTAGCAGGTGTTGTCAATAGTTGGCTATGGCTATGCACCTATTTTATTATGCTTGTGTGGTTGTTTATTTTCATGTTTGGATGATATTTGGATATGCATGCTAAAACAAACTAATAAACATTAACAAGCTAAAACCGGTTCTTAAAATATCATTAACAAAGACTAATAAAATGGGTTTTATTAAGTTGATGATGATTTATCAATAAAATGGGTTTTATTAAAAAGAACCATGAAATATGGATTTCAAACAACACTAGGGTACCATACATTTGAATGCATGTGAATTGTATGGTACATAGAGTTTTCTACACTAGAATTATGAAAACTAAAAACGACCCTTTTGAAAACAAGTTTAAACGCCATCCTTTTGTACAACACTCAATTTGCTTGTAAACTCTTTATGGGATAAAGGTCACCTAACCGTATTTGAGGGAACTTGTATATTTGAGGTAGGTTTACCATGTATGTGGGATAAAGGTCACCTAACCACTTACATATGTAAATTTACACGTGTGTATAAGTAGGACAACTTGATTTGGGGACCATGTGAATAGGGTCACCGAAGCATGGGGAACCAAAGGCATTGATGGGATTAAACATGCCAACTAAACATAAGATGTTTAATCGATCCCATACTACTAGAAGTTGCAAAGAGTTGCAATTGTCAAATGTTGACTACCTTGTTAATTTAAGTCATGGGATAAAGGTCACCTAACCACAACTTAAATGTAACGTTGGATTCTAGGTTTTAATTTATTAATTGTCTATGAGACATAAAAGGGTATTAATTAAATTAAAAGGTTAATATTGATATCAAAGATACTTAATAGAACTTTGTTAAATTTTGTAGATGGCCAATAATAATAACGAAATCATCCCCGCCACAAACGTCCATAACCTATCGCTAAGATCCATCTTAGACAAGAATCGTCTCAACCAAGACAACTTTGTGGATTGGTACCGCAACTTGAGAATTGTTCTCAAACAAGAAAAGAAGTCTTATGTGTTGGACGATCCTATCCCCGACGAACCCGATGTCGAAGACGTTGAGGCTTATGCCGATTGGGTGAAGTACACCGAGGACTCCGTCCAAGTTTCATGCCTCATGCTAGCAAGTATGATCCCCGAGCTACAAAAGGATTTAGAGAATCATGGGGCATACGACATGATATGCCAATTGAAGGAAATGTTCCAACAAAAGGCAAGAACCGAGCGCTTCGAAACGGTTCGAGCACTCCATGCATGTCGTATGGACGAGTCACAAACGGTTTCATCCTATGTTCTTAAGATGAAGAGCCTCATTGATCGTCTTGAAAGGCTCAATTGTCCCGTTTCAAAAGAGTTGGCTACGGATTTGATCCTCAACTCTTTGTCAAAGAAGTTTGACACTTTTGTATTGAATTACAATATGAATGGTTGGGAGAAGACCATTCCCGAGCTTCATGGGATGCTCAAAACGGCCGAGCAAGGGATGGGCAAAAGTGTTGTGCCCGTTCTAACGATCAATGAAGGTAGTAGCAAGAAAAGGTCTCGCTCTACCTCTAGTTCCTCAAAGGCAAAGGTTGCCAAAGGAAAGGGATTCGTCAAGGGGAAGGGCAAGAAAGAAAACCCCAAACCGAAGGAGAAGAAGCAAAAGATTGCTTCAAATGATCCATGCTTTGAGTGTGGTGAGGTAGGACATTGGAAGAGGAATTGTCCAACCTATCTCAAAGGGTTGAAAGAAAAGAAAAATGAAGGTCAAACCTCGGGTAAGACCTTTATGATTTATATTGAGCTTAATGCCATTTCTTCTAACACATGGGTATTGGATACCGGATGTGGAACTCATATATGTAATATGTTGCAGGGGTTCAAAAGAAATAGGCAATTGAAGGCGGGAGAAGTTAGTCTCTTCATGGGCAATGGAGCGAAAGTTCAAGTTGAAGCCCAAGGAGACTACATTTTGGAACTTCCAAGTGGTTTGGAAGTAATTTTGAATAATGTATTATATGCTCCTAGTTTGACTAGGAACATAATTTCCGTTTCCCGTTTAAGACATTTTGGATATGATTTTAAATTTGTTAACAATGATATCCATGTTTCAATGAATGACGTGTTTTATTTTAAAGCTAGCCCTTTAAATGGTATTTATGAATTGGTTCATGAAAACACATCATACAATAGCTCAATGTATCAAACTAACACCAAGAGACTCAAAAGAGATTTGAGTGACACCTACATTTGGCATTGCCGCCTTGGTCACATAAATAAGAACCGCATACTAGCGTTACAAAAGAGTGGTCTTTTGAAAACAAATGATAATGATTCCTATGAAGTATGCGAATCTTGCCTACAAGGCAAGATGACTAAGGCACCTTTTAGTGGCACCACCGAAAGAGCAAAAGATTTTCTAGGGATCATACATTCGGATGTATGTGGACCTTTTAAGCCAACATCTAGGAATGGTGAAAGATACTTCATCACCTTTACCGACGACTATAGTCGCTATGGGTATGTGTACTTGTTAGCACACAAGGATGAAGCTTTTGAAATATTCAAAATCTTCAAGAATGAAGTAGAAAATCAACTCAACAAGACAATAAAGATCCTTCGTTCGGATAGAGGAGGTGAATACCTTAGCAATGAATTTCAAAACTATCTTCGGAGTTGTGGGATTGTCTCACAACTTAGTCCACCTCGAACACCACAACATAATGGTGTATCGGAGAGGAGGAATCGAACCCTATTGGATATGGTTCGATCTATGATGAGTAGAAGTTCCTTACCTCTATCATTTTGGGGTTATGCCCTACTCTCAGCGGCCCGTATTTTGAATATGGCCCCAACCAAGAAAGTGGAAAGGACACCTTTTGAGTTATGGCATGGAAGGGTTCCATCCTTATCTTATCTAAAGGTGTGGGGTTGTGAAGCTTATGTAAAGCATGATGCTTCAAACAAGCTAGATCCCCGGTCCACTAAGTGTATATTTGTAGGATATCCTAGAGATTGTATAGGATATTACTTCTACAATCCAACAGAGCAAAAGGTATTTATTGCTAGAAAGGCCGAGTTTTTGGAAACTAAGTTCCTTATGGAAGGAACTAGTGCAAGAACGGTGGAACTTGAGGAGGATCAAGAACCACAAGCCGATACACGTTTGGTTGAAACTAGCCCTCAACAAGAAATTGTTGAAGATGATCAAATGGTTGATCAAGACACACACAACGTTCGTAGATCTGGTAGAACTAGTAGTCCACCTGAAAGATATGGATTTTTCATGGAGGGATGCTATGTGGTAGATTCGGATGAACCAACCACTTACCGTGATGCAATGTCCGATTCCGAATCGGACAAATGGCTGGAAGCCATGAACGTTGAGATGCAATCCATGCATGCCAACCAAGTATGGGACTTGGTAGTGCGACCTCCTAACTCCAAGGTAGTTGGAAGTAAGTGGGTTTTCAAGAAGAAAACCGACATGCATGGAAACTTAGACACATTTAAAGCTCGACTTGTAGCAAAAGGTTTCACTCAAACTCAAGGGGTTGATTATGATGAAACTTTCTCGCCTGGTGGCAATGCTAAAGTCGATAAGGATATTATTTGCCATAGCCGCCCATTATGATTATGAGATATGGCAATTGGATGTCAAAACGGCTTTCCTAAATGGATATCTTGAGGAAGATGTCTATATGGCTCAGCCCGAGGGTTTTGTCGATCCAAAACATCCTAACAAAGTGTGTAAGTTAAAGAAATCAATCTATGGATTGAAACAAGCATCAAGGAGTTGGAATCAGCGTTTTGATGAAGAGATAAAGAAATTTGGCTTCATCAAGAACGAGGATGAGGCTTGTGTGTATAAGAAGGCTAGTGGGAGTATAATAACTTTTCTAGTATTGTATGTAGATGACATACTACTATTTGGGAATGACATTCCAACCTTGGAAGGTGTAAAAACCTGGCTTGGAAGTTGCTTTTCCATCAAGGATCTTGGTGAAGCCACCTATATTTTGGGAATAAAGATCTATAGGGATAGATCAAGGCGCCTGATAGGTTTGAATCAAAGTGCATACATTGACAAAGTCTTGAAAAGGTTCAAGATGGAGAACTCTAAGAAAGGTTTGGTACCTATTCAAAAGAGGGACTATATTGAGTAGGACTCAATGTCCAAGCTCAAAGGTTGAGCAAGACAAAATGAAAGGAATCCCATATGCGTCTGCTATTGGATCAATTATGTATGCTATGATATGCACTAGACCGGACGTGTCATGCGCCTTAAGCATGACAAGTAGATACCAACAAAATCCAGGAAATAGCCATTGGATGGCTGTCAAAAGTATATTAAAATATCTTAGAAGGTCTAAGGATATGTTCTTAATATATGGATCCGATGAGAAGGAACTCGTTGTAAGGGGTTACACGGATGCGAGTTTCCAAACGGATCGAGATGATTCTCGTTCACAATCGGGGTATATCTTCATTATGAATGGAGGGGCGGTCTCTTGGAAGAGCTCAAAGCAAGATGTGGTTGCATTGTCCACTACGGAATCAGAATACATCGCCGCATCTTTGGCCGCGCAAGAAGCCGCATGGTTGAAGAAATTTATTGCCGAACTAGGGGTTGTTCCTACCATTCAAGGACCCCTAGAGATCCTTTGTGATAACGAGGGAGCGATTGCTCAAATCAAGGAACCTCGTGATCATCAAAAGGTAAGGCACATCGAGCGGAGATTCAACTACATAAGGGATGAAGTTGCAAAAGGAAAGATATGTATTCGCAAAGTTCACACCGATGACAACGTCGCCGATCCACTCACGAAGCTCCTAGAACGCCCAAAGCATGAGGGTCATGTTTGTGCTATGGGACTTCGACATTCTAGTGATTGGATATGATTTATATTTTGTATTTGGATATCGGAACAATGTTTATTTTGACACTTTTATATGAATGTGGGATTTCATTTAAATTGTGTAGTGTTCCATTTTTGCATGTTTAAATCCGTGAATAAGTTACTTATTCTAAATGTCCGTAGTCGATCATATTTGTGGGAACGAATATGAAGGTAAGACTATTATGAACTTGGATTGGTGGATATTCATAAGGTATGAATATGGAGCAATGGGTTGCTACCAAGAGTTCATAGATATTTGTGGGAGACAAATATTGGACGACCCGCTCTCAAGTCTTACCCCATGGAATCTTAATTGATTGATCATAAGTAAGCTTGAGTAAAGGAGAATATCATTTGTATCCTCTGACCTGAGATACATATTGGGTCTTGATATTCACCAAGCATTATGCTTTGACTTAGTTCTTCGCTGTTCTGAAACATGGCAGTACATAAGGCTAAAGCTCAGGCATGATACTAGGTGTTTGTGAGAGACGTATGTAGTCAAGATGGAATTTGTCCCTCTTATTCGTTGAGAGTTAAATGTCTAAGGCCTGAATTAAGTTAAATCTAATAGAGAGTGATCACTCTATGTCTCTAGGATTTAACATGACATTTGTGACAAAAGGATAAATGATCGTTTCACCTAAAACATTTCAAGTGGTGACTTGAAGGAGATGATGTTATTGAATGGCACTAAGTCATGCGTATTAGGGGTAACAAACCGTTGTTAGGCGGTATTTGTTGCTTGCATCAATCTTCTATGAATCTTGTGCAAGTGGGAGATTGTTGGACTCGGTCTGCCCAAGACACATACTAGATTGATGTGGCTAGTACGTTATGATCCAAGACGGGTCATACCCAATAACGAGCTAGACAAACACCCAATGGATATTTATTTAGATATGATCAATTAAATAAATGTCACTTATAGAAGATAATTAGAAATCGGTTTCTAATTAATTGAACTTGTATTAAATCATGTGGATGATTTAAATTATAGAAGCAAGATAAAAATGTTATTTAATTGGTTAAATAACATGTTACACAACATATAAAAGGTTATATGTTATACTTCATTTTAGTACACAACATGTAATGTGTTACATGACTTAAGCATAGTGTCTAAATGAACAAAGACTAGAAAATGGACTAGGTTCATTGGAGGGTTTTAAAAGATTTCAAAAACCATTTTCCCCCTCCTTTTTCCCCCTCTAGAGCCGGCCTCCCACCCTCTTTATGAGGGTGGTTGAGCCTTTTTATTTAAACAAGACATATGGTCTTGAGATTGGGACTAGTCATTGATAGCACTTTGCCTTCTCTAATACTCAAGTTCTTTCTCTCTCTTCTTCCATTGCAAGAACACTTTTCTTGCTAAGAAAAATCTGGAAATTGGTTCCAAGATCTTGTTGGATTCGGATTCAACAAGAGAAGAAGGAAGAGTTAGTCTTCAAGAAATCCTAGCAACAAGGGTGGTTGTTGCTTGAGCTCGTGGGTATCATCACTTGAGGCTTTCAAGTTAGATAGCAAGCCGGTTCATCCACATCATCTTCTTCACAATCTTGAGCTTGGAAGAAGGTATATCTAAAACCCCCTATGGTTGGTTTTAGTTTTGATAGCATGCATACATATTTGGATCCTTGGTTTTGGGTTTTATAATCAAGTGTTAAAATCGGTTTTAACATCAACTAATCAAACTATTCTTTTGATTTTTCCGCTGCGTTTTACATTTTAAGGAGTTAAAATGGCTTTGATAAAGTTCTTAAAACCCAACAATGGCATCTAGAGCCGCTTATATGGATGCATGCTTCAAAGAGCTAGTTGGTTAGCTCCACAAAGCTCTTGGTTTTGGTTCCTCATACCACAAACCGAAAGTTTTGTTCATGGTTTCCCTTTGTCTTTCAAGATGCTTCACTAACATGCATGTGGTTATCTTGAAAGATTAAAGCATTTTATCATTTTGTTGTTTTTGTTGTTTGGACAACAAACCCACGTTTTCGGTTTTGTGTTGGACCGAAAAGGGAAATGGGTTAAAAGGGAACCATTTGTACATATGGATGTATTTTTAGATATATGTTTGGTGCATAAAGCCTAGCCAAAAGACCTTGTGATTGTTTGTGGTGAATGTTTGTGCTTGTTGTAATTATTCAAAAGTTGTAATAATTTCAAGTTCCTTATTTTGGGCATGTAATCTATTTATTTCATTTGGTATGTAATGTAATAGATTAGGTGCATTTTGTTTTACTAGAAAAATGTATTAGGATCCATATTTTGTAAAAAGGAAGAATGCACAAGATGGAGGATCTTGGATGCCCAAAGGAGTCAAGCAAAACACAACCAAAGGAGGTCACTTGAAGCATTTGGATGCGGGGTCAAGTGGGAGTTCACAACACATCACTTGTGTTTTGTCCCTTAGGAGAGACCGAGACACTCCTTTTAAATAGCAGGAGTGCTTCTGCACCCCTGCTACAGGTAACAGGTGTTGTCCCAGAAACACCCCTGTTACTGCTAAAAGGTGTTGTCCATGACACACTCCTGTTACGGCTAGCAGGTGTTGTCAATAGTTGGCTATGGCTATGCACCTATTTTATTATGCTTGTGTGGTTGTTTATTTTCATGTTTGGATGATATTTGGATATGCATGCTAAAACAAACTAATAAACATTAACAAGCTAAAACCGGTTCTTAAAATATCATTAACAAAGACTAATAAAATGGGTTTTATTAAGTTGATGATGATTTATCAATAAAATGGGTTTTATTAAAAGAACCATGAAATATGGATTTCAAACAACACTAGGGTACCATACATTTGAATGCATGTGAATTGTATGGTACATAGAGTTTTCTACACTAGAATTATGAAAACTAAAAACGACCCTTTTGAAAACAAGTTTAAACGCCATCCTTTTGTACAACACTCAATTTGCTTGTAAACTCTTTATGGGATAAAGGTCACCTAACCGTATTTGAGGGAACTTGTATATTTGAGGTAGGTTTACCATGTATGTGGGATAAAGGTCACCTAACCACTTACATATGTAAATTTACACGTGTGTATAAGTAGGACAACTTGATTTGGGGACCATGTGAATAGGGTCACCGAAGCATGGGGAACCAAAGGCATTGATGGGATTAAACATGCCAACTAAACATAAGATGTTTAATCGATCCCATACTACTAGAAGTTGCAAAGAGTTGCAATTGTCAAACGTTGACTACCTTGTTAATTTAAGTCATGGGATAAAGGTCACCTAACCACAACTTAAATGTAACGTTGGATTCTAGGTTTTAATTTATTAATTGTCTATGAGACATAAAAGGGTATTAATTAAATTAAAAGGTTAATATTGATATCAAAGATACTTAATAGAACTTTGTTAAATTTTGTAGATGGCCAATAATAACGAAATCATCCCCGCCACAAACGTCCATAACCTATCGCTAAGATCCATCTTAGACAAGAATCGTCTCAACCAAGACAACTTTGTGGATTGGTACCGCAACTTGAGAATTGTTCTCAAACAAGAAAAGAAGTCTTATGTGTTGGACGATCCTATCCCCGACGAACCCGATGTCGAAGACGTTGAGGCTTATGCCGATTGGGTGAAGTACACCGAGGACTCCGTCCAAGTTTCATGCCTCATGCTAGCAAGTATGATCCCCGAGCTACAAAAGGATTTAGAGAATCATGGGGCATACGACATGATATGCCAATTGAAGGAAATGTTCCAACAAAAGGCAAGAACCGAGCGCTTCGAAACGGTTCGAGCACTCCATGCATGTCGTATGGACGAGTCACAAACGGTTTCATCCTATGTTCTTAAGATGAAGAGCCTCATTGATCGTCTTGAAAGGCTCAATTGTCCCGTTTCAAAAGAGTTGGCTACGGATTTGATCCTCAACTCTTTGTCAAAGAAGTTTGACACTTTTGTATTGAATTACAATATGAATGGTTGGGAGAAGACCATTCCCGAGCTTCATGGGATGCTCAAAACGGCCGAGCAAGGGATGGGCAAACGTTTTTCTGCATACATCAGCACAAACGATATTGATTTATGGATTCCAATTCAAAAGTTGTATGTACGTCCAACTGCAGATGGAGAGTATAAAGAAATTCAAGATTTTGATAAGGATGAAAGAAAAAGTTATGAGCTTAAACAAAAAGTTTATGGTTATCTTACCATAGCTTTACCTACCGAGTTGTTGCATCAATTCAGCACTTGCAAGAAAGCTAAACAGTTGTGGGATGCTTTATCTGCTCGATGTGAAGGTAATGACCAATATAAGAAGAGTAGACGAAAAGTGTTGGACAAGGAATTTGAAAATTTTCAACATTATGAAAAAGATAATATTTCTGCTCTTGTTTCAAGGTTTTCACATCTGATTAGTGAGATGAAAGTGGTTAAAATTGAAAAGACAGAGGAGGAATTGAAAGAGAAATTGATGGAACATTACCAGAAAAGTGGGAAAACTATGTATTATTGCTTACTCATGATAAAGAATATTCTGCATTATCATTTCATGATTTGACTGGAAAGCTTCATGCTAGAGAGATGGAAATGATGACATCAAACAAGTCAACTACTCAATTCCAAAATCCTGAAGTGTATCATGGTCAAAATTTTGCAAGTATCAATGCAAAGTCTAAATCTTTTGGTGTTGATTCATTAAATCTACCTCAAACAGCTTTTGTTGCTGGTCATGGTTCAGGAAATTTTGGAAATTCATCAAGAGGATGTAACTTCACTATTCCAAATCATTCAAGTCCAACTTCATATTCAGCAAAAACACCGGATGAGCACTTGGCATTAATCTCAGCCTTGTTATCTTCATATTATGGATTGTTGAATGGTGGTTTGACAACATCTAATCTGATTGAAGAAGATTTTGATCAGATTGATCCTGATACTCGATATCAATTGGCAATTGGCAATGTTAGCTCAAAGAGTTAAAAGATTCAAAAAGAAGACAGGATTTCAAAGTTTAAATCCTGATGGCAAGGTTGGAATAGATAAATCAAAAGCAAAATGGTTCAAATGTTCTAATTTTGGACATTTTGCTCGTGAATGTTCAAAAACAAATGCCTCTTCATCCAAGTCTCCAACAGCTTTGGTATCTCAAGTCGATATAAATATGATTGGGGACAACCTTCTGATGGTCCACTTGCTTTAACTGCTATTACTTCTGGGTCAAAACCCTATTATTGGGCTACTGATGAAATTGATGATGAGTCTGCTTGGACTGGTTCTGCATGGACTGGTTCATCTACAATGATTGCTCAAATTGTTCATAGTGTTAATGAAGAAGAAGTAACTGATTCTGAATCTGAAACAAGTGGTTCTGGAGATAGTGGCTATGAATCGGTTTGTGAGTTCTGTTCTCAAAAAGACAAGAAGATTCAAGGTTTAATAAAGGAAAATGAGTTGTTGATCGAGGAAAATAAAAGAAGGATTGAAGATTTGACAACTGAAAAGCAAAATTTAGAACCTCTAATTCAAGAATTTTCTTCTCAGAAAGAAAAGTTTTCTGATTTACAAGCAGAGATTATTGAGAAAGAATTAAAATTACAAAGTGCTAAACAAGAGTTTGAACAGAAAGTTACAACGTTATCTGAAGAAAATGATGAATTAAAGTCCAGACTTGATACTCTTACTAAACTTTCTCATGACCAAGCTACTATGATTCAATCTTATCAGACTGATATGGAAAAGTTACTTGATGAGAAGAGGGAGTTGGTTAGAGTGAACAAGTTGCAAAATGCAAATTTGGATATTCAGAAAAGAAATGAAGATAAACTCGAGAAGGAATTGTTGGCTGGATTAGATGAGTTAAGATTGCAAAAGTATGAAACTAATAAAGTGGCAAAGAAGCTCATTGCAACAGAAAAAGAGTTGGGTGAAGCTTATCAAATAATTTCTGAGTTAAAGATTGAAGTCATTGATTCAAAACGTCTTTTGAACAATGTTACTAACTTACAATCTTTTACAAGTTTTTTAGCCAAGGATGACAATTTTGAGAAGATGTTTAACAAAACCGTGTCACCACCAGGAAGTCTTAAAGAAGGCGTTCATGATTTGAAAGAAAAGGTTGAGACTGGTGATTATTCTATGTTTGTTGGTTCCAAATCTGTTGAAGAAAGGAAAGAGCACAAAGGCAAGAGTGCTGCAAATTCTGAAGCTTCAAAGGTTGTGTCTAGTTCTTCATCTGATGACAAAGAAGAGAAATCAGCTAGTTCAACCGAGAAGACTAGTTCTTCTACTGATATTGATGAGACTATCTTCTATCAACAAAAGAATGTTGGTCAAGTTAAAGCTGAATTTTCTCGTCTCGCTAAGAATGGACATAACGTATCTGGTTCTGGAGAGAAGATTCCAGGGAAACATGTTGGTTTGGGTTTCAAGTTCAAAAATGTTAACGCTGATGGGGCTCAAGACTCAAAACAACAGAATTTAAAGAATGTTAATTTGAAACAAGTCAAGAAGGATGTGTTTAATGCTAAAAAGGTTCAACCCGAGAGGTTTTACAAGCTCAAGGGTTCGGAACAAATATTTTCTGACAAACAATTTCCACTTCATTGCGTGGATGCTCAGAAAATATCAGAAGTTTTTGTGAAGAATGCTGATCCCCAAAACAAAAAGCAGCAATTTGTCATATTTTCTTCTGGAGGATCCGATTCAAATTCAGAAAGCCCAACATCAAAATGGGTTCATGATCATCAATTTCAGGTATATAATACATTTTATGATCATTTTGATGATGATTATTTTTGTGAAGCTATGCAGGTTCCCAAGAGGAGAAATATCAACAACCGCTTGTGTTATAACTGTCACCGAAAAGGGCATATGGCACAAGAATGTCTGGTTTCTGCTGCTTCTAGTTCAAAAAAAGGAAAGGCTCCATTTGTTGGTAAAGCTGCCAAACAACGATTCATTGATGAATATGGCAGAGTATTTGATGAATATCCACACCCTACATTTTCCAATTCGTCACAATCAACTGTGACAGGTTCATCAAATACTGATTTACCAAAACAACAACACTGGAAACCTAAAGTGGTTTCGAAAGGAAATCAAGATACTGGTCGACCAGAAGCGATTCGCTTCGGGTCATTTATAAACTGATGTGTTTGACCAGTGTGCAGGTACTTTTAGAAGACCTATCGGTGATTGAAAAGTTGCTGATGGAGAAGTATTCTGCTAATTTAATTTAAATTACGTGTGATATCAATTTCAAAACTGAAAATTTTCTGAAAGCTAAACCTGAAAGGTATCCATGTCGAAAGGTCAATTTTCTTTCTTTTTACATTCCGTATGTCTTTTAGGGGGAGAAAATTGAAAAACCAAAAATAGCGTCTCTGTGTTTTTTGTTTTTTTGTTAAAACAAAAATCCAAAAATAGAGTTTTTATTTTAAGGGGGAGAAAAATGGAAAAATACAAAAACATTGAAAAAGGGAAAAATTCAAAAATATTGAAAAATGAGAAATTGTATCCAACATAATTGGGAAATGATGGTACATTGGCTTACGTGTCTGGCTCATGGATAAACTAGATGAAAAAGCCATAAGATCATTGTTCGATGTGCTTGGTAGGCTCGAGCATTAAATCAGAAAGTATTCAGACGTGATAAACTGTAGGTCCGAAAATCAACCAATCACGATATCTATATCACAAACGAGTGCGGAATCCTCGTTTATGATTGATTCAAGATAGAGAAGAGAAGAAACCCGAAGAATACGATGATTAAACAAATAAACACTTGAACTTTGCACACAAGTAAACTTGTCGGGTACAAAACCGTAATCGTAAACCCTCTTCTCTCTCTAGAAATCGTAATCAAGCCCCCATTGAATAGTAAACTCATGGGGTTTATATAGCCATCCCATGAGTTTACTATTTGGGCTCTTAAACCCTAATCATAAACCCAAGCCCATGCCCATATCCAATAGTAAACTAGCCTAAACATAATAATAAAACTAGCCTACTAATCTAATGAAACCCACTAAGCCCAGCCCAAACTATTTAATATAACAAGCCTCATAATCTAGCCTCCACAATCTTCCCCTAGGCTTGTGATATTAAATGTCTTCGATCTTTGAAAATCTTCTTCTTGACTGGCTGGCAAAGATGCTGATGAAGATTCTTTCCGCAGAAATCTTCATTGGGTTTCATAACGGGCACTTGGGACTTCCTCTTGATCAGCATCAGCTTGAACTTCTTGAAATGAACAAGTTAATAAGATGGAGGATTCTCATTGACTTGCTTCTCATGAATGAATTGGTTCTTGCTGAATCTTCGGTAACTGTCTTGAATCTTCAAAGAATTTGATTGTTGAACTTGGATCTTCATGATCTCTAACTGCTCTCTGCATCACTTTATTCAACGAGACTTGAAGTCTTCTGCTTCCCCTAAGCTTGTGAACATCTTCTTTGATAATCATTTAGAAGCTTGTAAAGAAACCAACAACTTCCCCTGAACACTTGCTTTTCCAGATGGAAGTCTTGTCCGGCTGGTTCTTTAACTTTGAGCAGTAGCAGCATCAGCAGCATCTTTCTCTCATCAACCTGTCTGACACACATTTGAAAAAATATACTCCACCAGACATTTGATGACCGATCTTTGGGTTAGGAGGTAATTATCATCTGTTCAGTTGATTCAAATTAACATAATTTTAACCAAAAACCCTAATATAGATTACGGGTTTTCTATAAAACTTCCCCTGAACCCAAGACCTCTAAAGACTTCCCCTTAGCTGATAACTTCCCCTCAGCTAAGGACTTCCCCTGAGAAAATACATATTATCTTCGAGTTCCCTTCAGATACTATGTATTATGGAAGTCTTTTCATTAGATAATAAGTATCATCCTCGAGTTCCCTTCGAATAATACTTATTATCCCCTCTCCTTCCCCTAAAAATTTGTCAAGATCTGATGGAGGAAGTCTTTTCCATTAGATAATAAGTATCATCATCGAGTTCCCTTCGGATAATACTTATTATCCCATACTCCTTCCCCTAAAAATTTGTCAAGATCTGTCGGGGGCATATTGTCATGCATTAAAACCCATGAAAAACACATTTTGACTTCTCAAATCAACCTGGCCAAGACGAAAACACACCAAAAAGAACTTAACGACTCACACACGAAAGATAAAAATAAACAAATACTTACCAAACCAAACATGAGAAAGTTTACAAGGGATCAAACCGTATGAATCTGACTGAGGAACCCTTTTCAGCTTCAGTTACTCAACTAGTCCAGGTGATTGCCGGTATGTTTGTCCGCTTTAAACTCAAACCCGTTTAATCCCAACCGCATGCGTCATGTTTAATATAGTACAATATTACCATCATGTTTAATTGTCCCCACACCCAAGCGTACACAACAAAACCTACCCAACCTCAGAGTTTATTGAGGATTCACAAACCCCCAACTTGAGGAACCATGCACCACGGCTATGACTACCACTTATTTTCATTAACCATCAGTTGGTGATCAGGTCGGCCGCTAAGCACGCAAGGAAGACCAACTGAGTGATTATTTTTCATTTTCTTTTCTTTTTCATCATTTTTTTTTAATTTCTTTTTCATTCCTTTTTCTTTTCTTTTTATTATGTGGTGTAGTCATGACAGCAGAGACATGGCGTGTGAGAGAGTGAATACTAGGTAATTACCACTCTCAACCCATTTTTGCCGGGACTCAGTCTTTTAAACCATGCAACCTGGGATGGGAAACTAAACATATATATCTTTTAAGTTCATTGCACTTACATTGGTGGTCATACGATTAGGTCGAGCCTACCGAGCATATCACCGTGGAGCTTGCCTTTTACTTCCGCCTTACGCGTGTCAGCCATCTCCAACCCGGACATTCATTTTACTTCCCCTAAACTTCTCAAAAACAAGACACAAACAATTAAAAATTTAAAAGCACACTATTTTTGAGGGGTCAACTTTTTCTTCATCATTACATTTTTTCCCCTTGCTTTTTGATTTTTAATGTCACAATCTTGTGAACATCATTTTTCAGTTTTTTTTTTTAAATAAAAAATAAAACACACAAACACACTTAAAAGAACAAAACACAAAATTTTGAAGATATCTGGCCAAGCTAACTTTCAAAGTATTGATTTGAAAATTTTAGAAATTTGGGTTTCATGACATGCGCAGTTCATTGCATTTGAAGTCAAACACATAATCAATCAATCACCAAGTGAAATTTTTTAGGAAATTTGGTTTGACTCAAAACACCCTTTGCCGCTTCATCAAACAAACAACCAAGTCAAGAACAGTACCTTTCATGCTGAATTTGACCTTTTACCTCTCAAGGAAACATATCCTCCATAAAACAAATTGCTTGTCATGACATGAAGATACGTCTCCTAAACTGTGCCTGGAACAATCACTTATCAACAAACAAATTAATAATAAAAATGTTAGTGATAATCCTCCTTGACTGTTCCTGCACATAGTGAGAGATTAGTTAGCCATTGGTACCCAGGCCAGTGTTTTTCTGGGTACACCTGAGGAATTAATAAAGGATACTTCTTGTAAGAACATCCCCTTTGAGAAATCAGGAAGTTGTGATGGAGCTGCCTTGATTTTTGGTTTCCAAGTTCCAGGTGATTTAACATTTGTTTTAGTCACTTTTGGAGTTGTGACTTTAGGTATTTCAACCTTCTTCGTTTTAGATTCATTTTTCAAAACAGTTTTTGTTTTAGTCACCTTTGGAGTTGTGAATTTAGGTATTTCAACCTTCTTCATTTTAGAATCATTTTTCAAAACAGTTTTAGTTACCTTGGGAGGGGTAACCTTGGGTTTTTCAGACTTTGGTTGTTTTGAAAATGGTTTCTTCACCTGTTTTTGGAAATTTTGGTAACTTGGAAAGCTGTTGTTTTGATTTAAAGATTTTCTTTCAGCTTTGGTAGCACCCCAATGTTGATCAGAGGGTTTAACCTTAGGAGCAACAGTCTTCCTTGCCTTAGGTGTTTGCACCATCATTGGCTTAGACTTTACAGACTCCTGAGATGAAACCCTTTGACTTTTCGGAAAATAGGGTTCATAGGGGCGATAAAGATAGTTCCTAGCAATATGACCAGCGATGCCACAATTAAAACAAGTCTGCTTCTTTAGATAGAAGTCAGACGTGTACCCATTTGTCTTCGGTGGCTGATATGGAGCTGGTTTGCCTTGTGTATGCTTCTTTGGTTTGACTGCAGCTTCAGATTTGACTTTCTGCTGGTTTGTCGAAGCCTGTGTCGAACCTGTCTTTACTGTCTTTGTGCTTCCTTGATTCTTTGACGTTGAAGCACCATTCTTGCAATTACAACAACAACTGCATGATCCAACTGAAGAAATGGGAGACACAGCTACTCCCTTGAGTTTTTCATTCTTCACTCCAGCTGTTGGTTTCATACTTGGATGCTTGATGGTGATCTTTGGCCTCTCAACTTTAGGTTCACTTATCACTCCATCGGTTATTCCCTTGAACTTGGAGGAGAAAGATGGTAATTCATATCCAACATCTGGTTCTTGGTCAAACATTGATCCAGATGTCATAAAGATCTTCCCCTCAGGCCGTGTCATCAAGATCACCTTTTCCCTTTTGACTTCGTCAATTACTTTGAAGCATGGGGTTTCAATTTTAGGGTATGGTTTCAACTCTATCCCAGCTTCATCAGACTTAGAGTTATGACACCTGTCATATTTCTGACACTTAGCATCATTGTCTGATATATCCTTTATTCTCCTTTCACCATAAGTCATGTTTGCTTCATTATCAATTTCTTCTTGAGTCAATGGTGTAGTTCCAACCAAGACACTATCAATAGGAGGAGCAGCTTCTTTATAATCAGACTCGGTTCGTTCAACTTGATCCTCACTAAGAAGTATTCCTATAATGTCTCTGGGAACTGGTGGAGGAATGATGTTGTTCATTGCCAAAGATTTATCAGTTTTCTCTAACCCAAACCCAGATGTGTCTTTCCCAACTTGACCAGTCACAACAGCATGTGACAATTCCTTTCCAGCATCGAGCATTCTTTTGCTTCTCATTTGATTCACATCTAGTTTCACTTGTAACTCATTGTTCTTATGTGTGAGCTCATCTACCTGCTTCCTAAGCTCAGCTATTTCTAACTTTGCATTGTTATACAGGAGAGTTTTCTCAGTTGCAAGTTTTTGATATTTCACAATGTCTAGTTTCTGAGCTTTTACCTTCTCCTCATTCTTTTGCCATCTACCCTTAAAAGAACTCCTTTCACATTTTATCTCAAACAGTTCTAGCTGATAATTTTTACAGATTTGTCTAAGTCCAGGAATTATACGAGCACAAGTAGGATTAGGGCATATCTCAGTTTTGTCAACTTCATCTGCGAAAGCATCCCTGTCCTTAACCATATTATTTTCTTCAACCACTGAACTCATTTTCTTTCTTTAGATATGCAGCCTTTGTAAATTTTGAAGAATCGGCAAATACGGCAAAAACACTATTCAAAGAATAGTGTCAAAAACTTAAAACTGAAAAACGGAGGCCTTCGGAGTGGAATTTGGGGGTCCAAACGAGCTCCCCTGGACATTAGTAGGGGGTATTTCTGGGGCTCGGTGTCACGAACGTCGTGTTCAAATTTGAGCCTCTAACTCCAAACGAGTCAAAAGTTACGTCCGTTTCCGTGAAAGTGTGAAATAGTGACTTTTTGCCGCAAAACCTGTTTCCGATCGTACTCCCTATTTACGATCGTAATCACCTGTTTACGATCGTAATCACCTGTGGATCGTAAACTCTTGATTCCGATAAAACCCAGTCGTAAACACGATTCCGATAGGTTAAAATCGTAAACGTTGATTCCGGTTGAAAAAGTCGTAAACACTGATTCCGGTTGAAAAAGTCGTAAACGCGATTCCGATCAAGGAAAATCGTAATCTCCTGATTCCGGTTGAAAATGTCGTAAACTCGATATTTCTGATCGTAAACACTTAAAAATCTTGTCTTGAAGTCGTGAACGTGTTTTCGATGAAGATCTTCAAGAACAAACACTCGTAAACACTTCAAAAACCCAGAAAACGGATCGGAAGCTCAGGAACAGCAGCAGATCTGGTCGTAAACGTGAAAAACTCAAGAAAAACTCACACAAACTGTTAGATCTTCTTGAATCAATATCGTGAGAACCATGAAACACTCGTTTCTTGGCTCTGATACCAATTGTAGGTCCGAAAATCAACCAATCACAATATCTATATCACAAACGAGTGCGGAATCCTCGTTTATGATTGATTCAAGATAGAGAAGAGAAGAAACCCGAAGAATACGATGATTAAACAAATAAACACTTGAACTTTGCACACAAGTAAACTTGTCGGGACAAAACCGTAATCGTAAACCCTCTTCTCTCTCTAGAAATCGTAATCAAGCCCCCTTTGAATAGTAAACTCATGGGGTTTATATAGCCATCCCATGAGTTTACTATTGGGCTCTTAAACCCTAATCATAAACCCAAGCCCATGCCCATATCCAATAGTAAACTATCCTAAACATAATAATAAAACTAGCCTACTAATCTAATGAAACCCACTAAGCCCAGCCCAAACTATTTAATATTACAAGCCTCATAATCTAGCCTCTACATAAACACATTAAATAGTAATGCTTGACCAAGTGGCAACATCTTGATGCATATCTCATGATATATCAAGAAAAAGATATGTGAAAAAGAAAATGAGAAGTCACTGTGTATACATGTGTTCATTTTGCAAAGATTTAAACTTGTTTGATTTTCTTTATTTTGTCAAACGATCGGACTTTCTCTGCGTATCGAAAGATCGACCTGATTATTGTTCGTTTGACGTTCTGCTTTATTTTCTTTGGTGTTTCGTATAACTCATCGGACTTTCTCTGCGTGTACGGGAGTACCGACCTGATTTTTGTTGGGTTATACAATTTCAACTTGTTTTTATTTTCTTATTTTGTTAAATCCGAGGCCTTATCTGCGTATCGAAAGATCGACCTTAAGGTAGACGATTTAACGTTCTTATTTCTTTTCACATGGAACACAGTTGACTAAATCATGAACACAATCATTAAGTGATTAAATCACAAATGAAATCACAAAGGATGATATAAAAGCAAAAACTTATCTGAGTATGTCTGATAGTGTGGGGTACACTGGTCAAAGCAAACTTAATCAATACAATAACATATCCAGATGTTATGAGTATGATTTTGCCTGAGTTTAAGATGGAAAAATTATACCAGTAATCGACATGACTTATGTGCTGAAGTAATTGAAATTGAAGTGTTGTTCAGCATGTTATGTTCAATATGATCCCAAGTTGTGATCTTTCTCGCAAAAGACAAAAATAGTGTTTGATTCAGTATTGCATTTATGTTTCATATCTGAAAAGTCCAAAAAGATTTTCGGTGTGTTTTGATATAAAGTTTCAAAAAGCCAAAAAGATTTTGTTTCTTATTTGTTTTCGACTGATCGACATGTGATACGAAATCAAAATTTCAAATCTATATCTTGGATTCTCGAAGAGAAGTTTTGCGCCAAGATTAAATTAATTTTCAAAAGAAAAGGAAACCGTGTTACTGTCTTCTGAAATTGCAGGTTATATGTGTCAAGACTCAAGCATGGTGAAAGGGGGAGTATGTTTTATCTTTCACAAGTGGATCTTGAAGTTTGAAGATGATTTAAGTGTGATCCAGCCATGCAAATTCTATTTCTGACAAGATTCAAGTCGAAGATCGGATGCAGCAATGTTGAAGATTGAAGACTGAAGTTTTGTTAGAATATAGATACACTACACGTTAAGGGGAGTTTGTTAGAGCATATACCTATGCTATGATGTGTCTCGTGTGTTGTATCTATGTGAGCGTGTCTCAATATGATTTTTAGTGACAATATCATTGGCACCGGACCAAATGGTCCGCCGGACCAAATGGTACGCCCGTACCATTTGGTACGCAGCCTATTCAGTCACTAACTATAAATAGGTTCGTGTTAGAATGTACAGGTTAACCAGTTGAGAACACTCTGAGTCATTCTACACTTTCTGTGTGTGTGTGTGCTAGAGAGAGAAACTAGAGAGCTTTCATTGTATCTTCAAGTGATTCAATACAAGATCTTTTATTTACATCCGTGTTTACTATGATTGATTGATACACGCAGTAGTAAGATCGTATCTCGGTTTTACATTTTCGCTCTAGTTTCTTCGTTTCTTGTCATTTTTTAGTCCCGTTTTTTCTTTCACCATTTCTCATTCTCCATCATATCAACCACATTTAACCCATTAAAAATGAATATAAATATGCCACATAACTCATAATAATGAACACATAAGGTCGCATAACGCGTTTTTTGGTCGGTTTTGGCGTACGTATCGATTTTGGGCAATTCACCAACGATTCGCGACTTGATCAAGTATGTGATGACTCGTGACATGATAATTGATTATTAGACTCATAAAAATGTTGATATTGATATACGGTGACCAAATCCGAGATTCTCAGTCAACAACGGATCGCGTATCGAAATCGCGTAAAAACCCAAAATTGCTTTGTTTTCAACTTGAGACACCCAATTTGATTCCAATTTATTGTTATTAAGTATTAGGTTTTGAAAATCAATTATAAATCATTTAGATCCATTAATTAGGGTATAAACACCTGAAAATTCTTCCGGTTCTCAATAATTTACAAATTGGTAAGTCGCGAAAGTTCAAAACGGGTTGGGTTTCTCAATCGGGTATTTTGCAATTGTTACAGTCTCCCCTACTTTATGGAAATTCATCCCAAAATTAGAAAAGACTCAAAAAAAAATTAGAGAAAAGAATAGTTAAAAGAGTTTACCAATATCTAACACACTTTGACATTTGAAACCAACAGAGAGACGACATGAAATATTTCACCGAGGGTAGGAATATATTTTTGATTTTTTAATCAATTATATCGGCACCAAAACACAACCTGACCACAAGGATTAGGTTTGGAATGGCGAATAAGGAGGAAAGATTGTGATATAACCGGTGATCAGAGACATACCCCACACACACACACTGTTCTCGGTCCGACTCCCAATGCACCCTAAAGGAATTACCGATGCTTATATATAGGGTGTACCGCAGCTAACCCATCACATCTTTAGTACCTTTAGTGAGTAAGGTTTGTCTTCGGAGAACATCCTATTCTTCACCACAAATATCAGACAACCGAGCTTGATAGGGCGACCAACAGAGACTGAGTAATAGATCTGATGAATACAGATAATAATGATAGACAAAGATTTGGAGCTTTAGACTTCTTATCCAATCAAAGCGTCAAGTTCCGGTGAACTAGATGGGTAGCGACCCATATCCGGTTTACCTTACGAGACACGATGTCTGGATAAAATTGGAATCAGCCCTCGCTAAAACTTAAGACCTATACCCCACAACCAATATCGATCGTAAGCTAAGCTAGCATCACACACAATCGTCGGTGGCAGCACATATGGGTCTCTGATTTCGTAAGAGTAGAGTAATGATCAACACTTGAATTGACGGTACGCAACTGTAAAATTCAAGTAATGAGCTCAAAAGGCTTAACACAAATGATACCCAAAAGAAATCGAGTACCACGAACTAAACTGAAAACCACGCATTGGATGCCATGAGCCGATTACCACTCGCTCGGGTGTCACGACTAGCATAATCCGAATAGTACATTTCAGAACAACACGACTCCTCTGACTTGGAATGAACCGCTTGATTCGTGGTGTATGAATTCGATGTCATGAATTGAATTACATGATCCGAGCCGCATGAATTCGATAACATGAATCGAATAGCACGTCACGAAATACATGTATTGATTATGTGAACCGAACGACATGTCTCGAATACATGTACCGATAACATGAACCGAACAACATGCTTTGAAATAAATGCATTGATAACATGAACCGAACAGCATGCCTCGAAATTCATGTACCCGATGTTATAGACCGGATAGCATGACTCGAGATACATGATCCCGATAACATGAATCGAATAGCATGACTCGAAATACACGAGCCCGATAACATGAATCGAATAGCATGACTCGAAGTACATGAGCCCGATAACACGAACCGAATAGCATGACTCGAAGTACATGGGTTCGATAACGTAAAGCGATTATCACGACTCGAAATACATGAACTCAATAACATGGACCGAATAACATAACTTAAAAATGCGAGAATGCTGATAACATAAATCGAAATACCATAACTTGAAATGCGAGTAATTTGATAATATAGACATATCTTGATATTAAGAATAACTTGATTAATAGTGATTCCGGTCACATATACCCATAGTACCCTCCAAATGAGGCAAAAGATTTAGAATTAAATGATACACCCGATGAAATAGATTTAACGAACCAACAAACGGTCACATAATGATAGCGTGAGGCAAGACTAATCCACAACCGAAACAATCATCAAAGTCATGCAACAAACAAGAGTCGAACCGAAAAATCAATTCATGAAATGATGGACATTGTGTCTAAAATTAGACTCATGAAACAATGGTAAGGCAATTCCAGGAAAATCTGGAGCAGAAACAGCACGGATCGATTCCATAAATCGACTATTGAGTAAATTAAGAGCCGAATTCATGAACCTAACTAGCCAAAACACCCTGGAGTTAATGATCTGAATACAAACGAGTTTTCCCATGATAGGGATCAAAGATGGGTATGAGTAAATTCATAAGTAGCGTAAGAGATCGATCACAAATTTGGAAAAGAAAAAAAAAGAGCCGCGAAGTGCCGGCTGAAACATGGTATTCAGAACCAGACACTACCGCGAATCAGATACAACGAAACCCGAGATGCATGACGGGCACAGATTAAGGAGAGTTAACATAATGGATAAGACAAAACCCATAAGGAAGAAACGGTCACGCAGAGGCGAACGTTTCTGCAAGGGGTTAGAGAAAATAGGTGACTGGCAACGGGAGTCGCACAGGCATATAGACAATGTGAAAGTCGATTTGGTGAACGGGAAGAAGACCCCATGTATCTTAGGATGTCTCCGATTCCCCTTTCATTATAATGAACTTCCACAATTTGGGTCTTAGATGCATGCGCTCCACACACAAGTAATAGTGGACTAAAGCCCACAGGCTGGTTTATCTTCGAGATCGATCGGTATATGAGGGTCCGGGCGAGATACGAATGATTTCCTTAAAGCATACAGATTCATAATGATAAATGAGAACACAGAGATGAGTGAAAGAAAAAGAAGGTCTGAAGGTGCTAACGGTGATCAAGGCTGAAGAACAAACATCAACGAGTTAGGTCACAAGGCAGACATAACTCAATGGTCATGAAGACCAATCTCAGAACGAAAATTTGATACTGGTATGGGTATAAGGTTATCTACTCAAAATATCGTAAAGTCATAAACTTATATACATGTAATCCCGTAAACATGTGGACTTATAAACTCATAAATTTCCAAACGGGTAGACTCCCCGACACACATACCTAAAACATACACGAGATATATCAAACGAAGGTATTTTAAAATGGTTAACTTGAAATTTTTAACAACACAGGAGAGTCATGCGCACGTAGGCTCATAACCCGCTTTTGTGCCCGCTTGTTTGCATGTATGTGTGTAATCCCGTAACCACACAACCTGTAAATTCGCGAACCCATCAACGAGAATTTACCCCGTGCACACACAACAAAAAGGGCGGTACAAGGAACAAATGATTCAGAAATCCAAACGAGACAACACATATCTGGGTACATAAGCACATAAAAGACATAGTACAACAAGGTTTCAAATGACATCACAATAAAGGAAATCACTACATAGAAAGTCAACGATTTCAAATGATTACAACGCATCAACATAAGATACATCAAACAACATCCGAGTGGGAAGATCCAAGCTTTGATCTTCAAACTTTAATCTTGAAGAGGATGATTAGGGTTTAGGGCGGTTTTAGAGGTGATGGGGGCTGAAAATTAGGAGAAATGAGGCTAAGGTTGCTTAAATACCCGAATTTAAGGGATTAGCTGAAATTTCACTCCCAAGCGTATCGCCTAGGGCACATGAGTGTGCCAGGAGATACGCCTACAAGTCTCCCAAACCAGAATTTTGCTGATTCACCGTTTTCGCTCCAGTTTCTTTGTTTCTCGTTTTTTAGTCCCTTTTTCACCATTTCTCATTCACATCATATCAACCACATTTAACCCATTAAATATGAATATAAATATGCCACATAACTCATAACAATGAACACATAAGGTCGCATAACGCGTTTTTTTGACGGTTTTGGCGTACGTATCGATTTTGGGCAATTCACCAACGATTCGCAACTTGAACAAGTGTGTGATGACTCGTGACATAATAATTTATTATTAGACTCATAAAAATGTTGAATTTGATATACGGTGACCAAATACGAGATTCCCGGTAAATGACGGATCGCATATCGAAATTGCGTAAACCCGAAATTGCTTTGTTTTCAACTTGAGACACCCAATTTGATTCCAATTAATTGTAATTAAGTATTGGGTTTTGAAAATTAATTATAAATCATTTAGATCCATTAATTAGGGTATAAACACCCGAAAGTTCTTCCGGTTCTTAATAATTTTCAAATTGGTAAGTCGCGAAAGTTCAAAACGGGTTGGGTTTCTCAATCGGGTATTTAGAAATTGTTAGAATGAATGTTGACAGTACTAAAGGGGACTCCTAAAAGACGGAAACGTAAAGGAGTTAAGGGTAGGTCCTGGAGGAAACGTGAAGGGTCCACTGAAGGAGAATGCTGAAGGTGGCGCGGTTGTCAGTTGCCAAATGTGTTCACCGAAGGACGGGTTGTGAAGGTGATGCAGCTAGGAAGTTAGCGGCACTATCTTGTCCAAAAAGAGTACCTGAGACAAAGAAAATGGTTACGGAATGTTATCTTCTGCTCATAAGGTGGCAGAAGAAATGTTAAGTATGATATGTTGATGTGTTGCAAACACATCCTATATCTTCGTATATTTTGTATATTAATCAAGTCGTTTTTATTCTAAGTTGTGTCATTTTATGTGTTTTTAGTCATTTTAAGTCAATTGAGTCTTTATTATTCTATTATTTATGTTTTTGTAGGTAAATAATAAATTCCTGAGGCCACGCGAGTTAGTGAGGAGTTAAAAAGGAGAAAAGAACCAAAAGTGCTAAAATAGGGGACTTAGGCATATCGCCTAAAGAAGAGTAAGCCCCAAGCGATGTGCCTGGGTCGCTGAAGTCAACTATGGTTAAAGTTGGTTGCCCCGACTAAAGTGTCCTTTAGTGAGGCCGGGTGCGTATTGCCTCCCACAGCAAGCCCTCCAAGGGATACGCTTGGAGGGTGTTTTTCAAGAAACTTTAGGGTTTTTGTATAAATTCATTATTAAGTTTTATGTTCGGGACTTAATCACTTCTGCCAATGTTAGGAGCATCTGGGAGAGATTCTGAATAGGAGATTGAGGCCGGAAGTAAGGGAGAAGACCAAAGAATCAATATTCAATCCCGATTGCGTGACAGGTTCTTTATCTTAATGTTTATTTTAGTCGATTGTTAACTTAGAACCATGTCTTTTGTTAAATTCTGGATTTTTATCTGTGTTCTAGACATAAACATGATCCTAGGCTAAGCAATTAGTTCCGCCTAGGCCATATGATGAATATTTGATAATTATGATTTTGCTCGGTTTATGGATTTTTATGCACGAATTAATGTTTTAGTTAAAGGTTGCTAATTTACTGTTATGATGCATATGAGTACTGATATTGAGTTGTGAATTGATTGTATGTTCCTCTTGTGTCCCTATGAATGTCTTTCAAGTTAGGGTTGCATGCTAGACTACTTACTGATTGTTTGTAGTTAATAGATGGTTTAGGATTCATTCCATACCATAGGAATTGCTTTTGATTGATAATTTGAGTTTTGTGTTCTGCTAGATTTAGACAATCCGGGAGGTGATAAATCTATTGGGTAATCGGGTTTGTTAGGGTTTTAGGTCAAATTGCGTCGGGAAAGGGATTCCCTAGTAACTTTAGCTTGCTTGTTATTCCATGTTATTTTAGTATGTTAGCAATTACTCCTCTCATCTTTTAAGTGTTTGGGATAGGAACAATCCGGAAGTTGACCTATTCGTTCGGGTACTAGAACATTTTTTAGGAACAATACGGGATGTGACTTAACTAAATCAGTGTGAGTATTCGATTCTTAGGATTTTCTATTGCGTCACACCTGGAGAGTGATCTAGGGTCCACTAAGGGCTTCTTAGAGTTGTTGTCAAGATCCTGATTCCGTCATAATTTTCCATAGCCGGGTGAAGTTACGAGTATTGAATAGGATTCTAGGTCTAGGTGGTGCTTGTCTCTCATCTAATAGTCCTCTTTTGTTAAAGTAGTTGAGCAGTTAAATAAATCTTAAACAAAACCAAATTCTCAAATTTCCAATTATTCATTAAGTACTTATTAAGTCTAGCTATAATAGTGTCTCTAGGGTTCGATATCTGGCCTTACATAAGCTATACTGCCACCGATTGTTAGGACAAGTTTCTGTGTGTGGTCGTTACTGTGCGAATTGTGAAATTGTATAGATTGTAAAGTGTAGCAAGGCTGCCAACGTACCATGTGGCGTACCAGTTGGTACGCTGCTGCGTACCAAATGGTACGCTGGGTAGTCTTGTACATTGGGCATCAACACCTATAAATAGGTGAAGCTTAGTTTTACAATTTAGATTTCTGGTCATTTGTCTTTGTGTTGAGAGGAGAGGTCTGTCCAACCTCTCCCAAGCTTCAATGATGTAAACTCCTTCGGTGTAATCACTCGACACAAAAAATGATTAGATTTATCCGTCTCTATCTTTCTATGATCTGGAAACGATCCGAACATGGTTTTTCAGCTGGTATCAGAGCCGTTGCTTCAATTTCCAGATCATATTTCCGTTTTTGAGACGTTAAAGAGTTAATTAGGTGAGACTCCTTGAGTTTTTGGTCGATTTTTGGTGAATCGAACCTTCCTGAGTCATTTTCGCACCTAACAGTAGTGTTTGATTGAAGAAATTCGACAACATCTTGAATCTGGAGTGAAATTTGAGAAATTCGCGTTTTTGAGTGTTGGTACGTTGCTGGTACGCTGGTGGTACGCAAGGCAATCTTCAACCACCATACCAGTGTGTTCTTCCGCCGTACCATGGTCCTCAGATGGTACGCATGTGAATCTTCATCGAACGTACCAGAGTGGTCCGGAGCGGTTATGCTTGGTACGCAGCGGTTACACCGTACCAAATGGTACGCCGTACCAAATGGTACGCCGCTGATATTGGTCCGCTGATTAATGGTCCGCTCATTAATGGTCCGCTGAAGTAAATGGTACCTTTTTAGCGCAGCGGTTACACCATACCAAATGGTACGAATGTACGGATCGTTTCCAGATCATGGAAAGATAGAGACGGAGAAATCTAATCATTTATTGTGTCGAATGATTACACCAAAGGAGTTTACATCATTGAAGCTCGGGAGAGGTTGGACAGACCTCTCCTCTCAACACAAAGACAAATGACCAGAAATCTAAATTGTAAAACTAAGCTTCACCTATTTATAGGTGTTCATGCCCAACGTACCAGACTACCCAGCGTACCATTTGGTACGCAGCAACGTACCAACTGGTACGCCACATGGTACGTTGGCAGCCTAGCTACACTTTACAATCTATACAATTTCACAATTCGCACAGTAACGACCACACACAGAAACTTGTCCTAACACCGATAGGTATACTTGACTTAGGTTCGGTCTAGTTAGGTAGTTTCGGTAAAATTAGGTGTGTCTCGGTCTAGGTTTAGGTCTAGGATAAATTAGGTATATATAGTAGTCATCTTTGTCAAGGAAGCTATAAGTAATGCAACTATGAATCTCATGGAGAGTTCAATCCTGGCTCAGGATGAATGCTGGTGGCATGCTTAACACATGAAAGTCGGACGGGAAGTGGTGTTTCTAGTGGCAGACAAGTGAGAAACACGTAAGAATCTACCCTTGGGAGGGGAACAACAGCTAGAAACGGCTGCTAATACCCCGTAGGCTAAGGAACAAAAGGAGGAATCCGCCCGAGGAGGGGCTCGCGTCTGATTAGCTAGTTTGTAAGGTAATAGCTTACCAAGGCGATGATTAGTAGCTAGTCTGAGAGGATGATTAGCCACACTGGGACTGAGACACGGTCAAAACTCCTATGGGAGGCAGCAGTGGGAATTTTCCGCAATGGGCGAAAGCCTGACGGAGCAATGCCGCATGGAGGTAGAAGGCTGATGTGCTTTAAATTACAAATTAATTTTATTAGTCCAACACCCACGAATGTTGATAGTTTATGTATTATTTTGATCTATTTTACTCTTGTTTGATGTGAATGACATAAACAGGTAATTAGAGGGGGCCAAAGTGATATTTGAGTATTTTACGAAGTACAGTACCAGAAGAATTCAGAAGCTAGAAGTTGAGATTCCAAGCCTTAGAAGATCAAAAAAGTGATTAATTGTTCGTGAGATTGAAGCATTCGAAGTTCGACCATCGATCGACTTTGGTTTGCGTTTACAATGATGCTTATTTACATTTCTTTTGTTGTTTTCATTAGGTTAGCTATGAGAGGCTAACTCTCTTGATGTCATCTAAGACAATGTGATCTCTTTATTGTTTTACCTATGATTTGATGTTGACAATGCTTTACATAATGATTTAAGTATAATGATTATGATTCCTCTTGCATATTAGAGATATGTTGTTGAATGATGTGTTTGATCCTTTCCTAGTAGTTATTGATAGACGTATTCTGCTTATTGGATTGATCTTATTTCTTAGTTGTTATCTAGAAATTTTAATATGTGTTTAGGGAACTCTAGCGAGCCTAGATAGGAAATGGTGATTATGCATGTTCAATAATCTGTCTTGACTGAAGTATGTCTCTATGTTTGGTCATGAATCTTAGTTTCCATGTCTTAGGTAAAAGGAATAGTGAAATAACTAAATGTAATGCGTATGTTATGGTATGTAATTGGGTTATAACTTATTAGTCTATCATGGTTAATCAGAATAGGATTGGTCTATGATGCTAGGTCTTAGATCATGTGTTTAGTGTCCTATAGCTAGGTCATTAATTCGTGGATATTTCATTATGACTGTGGTTTTAATTACTGATTTATGAGTTTAGCGACTATAAATCCATTAGACAGTTAATATACAAATTTCAATGTCATGTCTAGGTAATGCATGAATAGTGATCAGTCTTAGATTATATATGTTTCTTTATTCTGATTTTATATCTATTTCATCATTGCTACCATTTGCTTTCTTATTTTCTTTCTAACAGTTATTAGGAATTGTGACAGAATCCTAATGATAATAATTACGTTTAGTTTGATCACACCATTGCTTCCTTAGGTCGACCCTGAGTTGCTCTTAATGCTACCATACGATAGGTCCGCTTTCCTATATGTGCATGCGAAGTTACAAAATAATTTAGGTTTATAAATGTAAAGGTCATTTTTGCATCTATTATTTATATATACTTGTGTGCATCAAAGGCTTTTTGGCGCCGTTGCCGAGGAAGCAAGTCGTCATTCTGGACCTCGTTAGGTTAGTTAGCTTAGGTAGTCTTTTCTTTTCTGTTTTGCATTTCTTCGTTCAAAATTTCAGAAAAACCAAAAAATTCAAAAAACCCGAAAAGACCCAAAAAAAAGTTTTCTTCTACTATTTCCACTCGTGCGAATCATCCACTTATGATTCAAGATTTTGAAGATCCTGAACATGTTATACACCAAGCAAGAAGGATGGGGGATGCAGCGCAGTGTACGACCGCTGATTACGCGAAGCCAACACTCGAAGGAAGGCAATCAAGCATCACAAGACCCACCATTTAAGGGAATTTCGAGATCAAGCCTGGAGTCATCCAGATGTTTCAGAACATGTCGCAGTTCCACGGGTTAGCAGATGAATGTCCAACACGCACACATTGACACCTTTCTCGAAATGTGTGACACATTCAAACTCAATGGTCTTACTAACGATGCAGTCTTGCTTCGTTTATTCCCATTCACTCTGGAAGGCAATGCCAAAACTTGGCTTAAGAACCTACCAGCAGGTTCCATCACTACATGGGATCAGTTGGCATAGAAGTTCTTATTTAAGTACTTCCCTGTGTCAAAAACTACTCGTCTTCGCAATAACATTACTACATTTTCCCAAGACGAGGGGGAAGGTTTACATGAATCCTGGGAAAGATATAAGCGGTTACTACGCAAATGTCCTCACCACAACATGGACGTGTGGCTCCAAGTGCAGTATTTTTACAACGGGTTGAGCAGTCCCATCCGTATGCACGTTGATTCCTCATCGGGAGGGTCAATTCTCAGCAAAACTTCGGCTGATGTCATAACGTTAATCGAGAGTCTAGCAGTCAGAAGCTAAAACCTTCAAGATGTCGCCAGATCTCTAATTCTAAGCAGCCTGGTGTTCACGCCCTAGACGATGTCACTGCATTAAATGCAAAGATCAAAGCTCTCACGATCCAAGTGAATCGTCTAACCACTAAATCCAATGGTTGTGATGCCTGTGGTGGTGCTCACACCTTGGATAAGTGTCCGGTTTTCGCAACTACATTAACTGAGAAAGTTGAATCCACTCATAATTTCTATGGTCGCTCATCTAACCAATCTAATCGTCTACCTTTCAACTTAGATAACAGGAATCAATCTAGTAGCTCCTGGCGAAACTCAAATTCCAATTATAATAACTCCAATCAACCTTATCGACCACCTCACTATAACCAAAGTGAGCCATCTAAATTGGATAAATTGGAAAAGTTAGTCCAAAGTCTAGTGAATGCTGACAGTAAACATGATACTGAAATCAAAAATCACCAGGCTAGTATCCAAAATATGGAGAGACACTTTGGACAAATAGCCAATCTTTTGTCTGAAAGAAATAAGAATGAGTTACCTGGCAACACTGAAGTAAACCCTAATAGTGTCAACATGATCTCCATTGTTGATTTAGAAAAAGATTCACTTGAGAAGAAGCGTGCCCAACTGAGAGACCACCCTCATGCACTTCAGAAGAAGCAGTTGGAGGAATGCTATGAGGATAACAATGAGGACATAGAAGAAGAGCAGAAATATCAACAATTCCTCGATCTCATTCTTGAACGCGACGCTAATGGAGAAGATATCTCACCTTCCTACGAAGGCTATCTTTTAATTAACTCCTTTCTCAAGTTTCTTTCTTCTAAACGCAAAAATTCACCTCGGGCCTCTATGCCCAAAATTGCTTTAGAACTACCGGAAAGCGAAAGGATCCGGGTAGTTTCATTATTCCCTGCGGATTTGGATCTTCATCCACCGTAGATGCATTGGCAGACTTAGGCTCTAGCATAAGCATTATGCCTTATTCCACATATAAAGAGCTCGAGCTAGGTCTATTGCAGCCAATAAGTCTTAGTATTCAACTGGCAGACCAATCGTATATCAATCACAAGGGGATTGTCAAAGATGTAATAGTTGATATTGAGAATCTGAAATTCCGGCAGATTTCATAGTGCTTAACGTTCCTGGTAATAAATTTCATGCGATCATTTTAGGACGTCCATATCTGGCTACCGCCAAGGCACTAATCGATCTGGAAGCTGAGTGTGTCACCCTGAGAAAAGGTGAAACTAAAATCTCCTTTGCGCCAACACAGACCAATCTCAAGGCGCTTATTTTTAAGGATAAAGAGGAGACCGTATGCTTTATGCAGTCCACTAACTCGAATGAGTCAGGTCCTTCTTTAGCTTTATCTGAAATCCCTCAAGGGGTGCTATCTGAACCAACAACGCTAGTTCCTGGCTTCTTGAGTCTTGAACATGTCAACCCACTCCTTGATTTCAAAAACCCAAAGATTAAGCCACTTGACGAGAAGGTGCGTTCACACCTCCACTCTCTAACAATATGAGTGAAGGTGGGTCTGGCTGAAGACCCTATAAAAACTTAGCGCTTCTTGGGAGGCAACCCAATTTCATTATTTCTTTTCATTTCATTTTTCATTTTGTTTTTCGTAAGTTGAAATTTGTTGAGTTCTTGTTCGAATTCCATCAATTCAATTGACTTGCTCAATTGAATTTATTCTTTCTTCATATTTCATTGCCTCGATTGATCAATGTTGCTGCGAATTGCACGAAAAGAGGTTGTGTGAAAATTCTTTTTCGAGCTACGTAACGACCCGTTACCCTTTAACGGCCCGTAACGATAGATTGACCTAACGGCTCGTATCCCCGATACGGCTCGTTGCCGACTTATTTTTGAAACTTATAAATAGAATTCTCCAGATGACTTTTCAAAACCCTAAATTGCATTGGAAGGTTCCTGGGGCATTCTTGATCGATCTAAGGTACGAATTTCACTATTCATCATTGTTTTATCTTGTTTTCCAAGAAAGAACAATTCGAATATCAATTCTAATCAAGTTTCTGCTTTTTTTTAGATCACAATGGTTTCTTTACCCCTTTTATGTTCTCCATTCCATTAAACCTTATGATCACACTTAATTCTCAATTTTTCAAATATGATTTTTGTAAAGGATTAAGTGTGGGGATGGAAACAAGTTCCCATCCCCAATTCGCACTTAATTGATAGTTTTTTATCATGCATTGTCTTGATCAGAATATAATTTTTTTTAAAAACTTCGAAAACTAGCCGAAACGACCCATTACCCCGTAACGACCCGTGACGACATCCTTTACAGAATACTTTGTCTAACGACTCGTTAGCCTATAACGAGCGTTGATGCCAATTGATTAAGTAAGCGATGATTCGGATGTGCATTACACATCCGATCGCTTACTTCCAAGTCCTTCGTAAATAATGATTGCTGGAAGTGTTGCGCAGGTATAGGTAAATGTGATCTTGCAGATGCGAAGCTGGAAGATCGTGTGCAAAGCCTATTAATACCCAAAACATAAGATAGTTTAGGGGTTCAGATTCATTTGTAACTTTGTACTTACACATGCGTCTGTATTTTCTCTCTCTACAATAAATCAATAAAAGTTTACTTTCTCCATTGTCATCTAATGCCTTTCCATTACTCTTATACCTAATTTAGCGGCAAATTACCATTGGTGATTACTTGCTTTTTCAGTGGCGCCATCCGATAGTTGACACGAATTTGAGTGATGGATTCGTTTAGTGATTTGGGGAAATCGATTGGTAGGTCTTCGTCGGGGGGAAGGACTATAGAAGGAAACTCATTTAAGCATGAAATACTTGCAGACTTGTCTTTTACACCTAAGACGAAGCAATCGGCAGCATTGCAGGTTGAACGTAACATTGTTACTCCAAATTCAAAGACATTTTCAGAGCCAGAATCATCCGGCAAGAAAGCACAGGATGATGACGGAAGTGGTTTTGGCTCGTCAAACGGTTTGTTCTAGTGAATCGAGGTGATGATAACAAAGATTTGCACATAACAAAGTATAGTAAACTGGACGAATTGGATGCTGATTTTTTTATCAGGAATAAAGCATTGTTATTACAACTGAAAAGGAGGCAAATGAAGGAGGACGTTCAACGAATGAAGGAGAGCGTGGAAAAGAGGCGTAGTGAACAAAAATATGCGGAGTTGATGAAGGATTGGGCTGATCAACTATATCAGAAGGAGTATAAGTTTGATGAGGATAGCCTCGTAAATGCTTCGGAAAAGCATAACTTTGACAAAAATACTACGGTAAAATGTACATGTTTACTACGTTAATTCATTGGTTAAGAATACAAATAATTGATTGAGATTATGTTTAGTTCACAAGGTCATATATGTTATAGAATAGGAGTATAGTTTAGAAAGGATTCGTGTTTATGATAATATTTTATATTAAGATATTTTATATATGTTTTGTGGAAAATTTTATAATAAGCAGATGTGATAGTGCCATACATGCCTCAGTCGATGAAATCGCATTCAAAATTTTCATCATGGATCTCTGAAGCTGTGTTTCCTAAAAGTTGAAGTTGTCGTCGGTTGTGAGGAAATATGCGGGTCTGGCTGATCCGGATGATCACATATTTGAGTTCTACTCTGCTGCTCGGCTAGAGCAATGGACAGAGGAGATTTGGTGCCACATGTTTGTACAAACTTTTACAAGGATAGCGCGAGTTTGGTTTGATTCTTTACCAGCAGGTCAAGTGGATAGTTTTGAAGACCTGAAGAATAAGTTTTTACGGCAGTTTAGTCAACAAAAGAGGTGCATGAAAGATCCGACAGAAGTACATAACATTCGAAGAAGGGATAACGAGTCAATAGAGGATTTCATTACAAGATTTAATAAGGAAAGTATGGGAGTTAAAGGGGCTGGAGACCAGTTGTGCATATCCGGATTTTGTCATGGGGTGAGGTGTGCTCAACTGGTGGAAAAATTGCATAAAGATCTTCCAAGATCTATGGATGTGTTAAAGGATAGAGCAAGAGCATTCGTCAGGGGTAAGAACGCATGTGCTTACTTGAATGGTGGCAATGGGGGGTTCGGACAGATGCGACAGGGTTTTGTACCCTTTGGACGTGGGAATGGAGGTCCTGCGATAGGAACCGGTGCAGTTTCACAAAATAAGTGGATAAGAGGTTTTCAACCGAAGGGGAAGAACTTTAGGGGGGCGTCAAAGAATGCGTATGTGGATTATAGGGGTACAAAGTTTGTTGAATTGGTTAAAACTCCAACGCAGATTTTGGCAACAGAAAAGGTGGATCTGCCTGTACCTCCAAAGATGTGAAAGGCACCTACAAGAAATTTGGATAAATATTGTGAATATCATAAAGATAGAGGGCATACCACAGACACTTGTTGGACTCTGAAACGAGAAATTGATAAGGCGGTAAAATCGGGGAAGTTAGGACATTTGGTGAAGGTAATTAGAAACAATGTACAGGGGGAAGCACCTGTGATTAATATGATACAGTTGCGAAGGTCGGATCAGTATAGAAATGTTCGAGGAAAGAGTAATATGCAGGCAGACTGGAAGTATCAAGAGATAACATTTCCTCCAATATTGGAGCAGATGGCCACAAAAGAACCGGTTGTGGTGTCTGCGAAAATTGGAGGATTTATAATCAAAAGAATACACATAGATTGCGATAGTGCAACAGAGATTATGTATGAGCAATGTTTTCAACAGAAGGGATCTATTGTATGTTCACAAATGCGGCCCACGACCATTCCTTTAATCGGCTTTGCAGGAGAGGTGGTTAGACCAATTGGTGAGATTACTTTGCCTGTGGTCATGGGAAATGGGTTGCAAGTGCGCCAGTTAGATGTAACATTTTTAGTGGTCTCAGCTTCATCGGTACATAATGTTATTTTGGGGAGACCAGTCCTGAAAAGATTAGGAGCCGTGATATCGGTAATGCATGGAATGATAAGATTTCCAACTCCAGTGGGTATTGCTACTTTATCAGCGGATTTGGGGTTACAAGTGTATGATGTAAATGTGCTGACGAATTCAGATGTGGTTTATAAAAAGGAGATAGAAAGTAATAAATGGATGATTAACCCAAAATTTCCGGATCAAAAGTTGCAGGTGGGAGAAGGATTGTCAATAGAAGCCAGAGGAAGGTTGTATGTCTTATTAAAAAGGAATGTTGTCGATGTGTTTGCTTGGGAACCATCGGATATGACAGGTGTTCCAAGGTCATTATCTGAACATAAGTTGGCACTATATCCCGGTAGCAAACCCGTACAGTAGAGGCAAAGGGGAATGGACGGTGAGAGGGCAAATGTGGTTAATGAGGAAGTAGAAAAATTAGTTGAAGCTGGGATTCTAAGGGAAATACAGTATACGGATTGGGTTTCAAATCCAGTGTTAATAAAGAAACCAGATAGGTCATGGAGGATGTGTATAGACTTCAAGGATGTGTATAACGCGTGTCCCAAAGATTGTTACCTGCTTCCAGAAATTGATTTGAAGGTTGAATCGGTTGTGGGGTTCCGTTGGAAGTGCTTTTTGGACGCATACAAAGGATATCATCAGATCCAGATGGTAGAGGAAGACGAAGACAAAACTTCGTTTATTACAAGGAAGGGTATGTTTTGCTATAAAAATATGCCTTTTGGTCTTAAAAATGCAGGTGCAACTTATCAGCGCCTTGTAGACTGGGCTTTTCAAAACAAGTTGGAAGAAACTTGGAAGCTTATGTGGATGATGTCGTTATTAAGAGTAAAAATAAAGAAGATATGTTCAAAGATATAGAAGAGACATTTGCGAAGCTTAAAGAAATTAATATGCGTCTAAATCCAAAAAAGTGTTCATTTTGTATGAGTACGGGGAAGTTCCTGGGAATGACGGTGAGTAATGATGGAATCAGAGCTTGTCCAGAAAAAATAGATGCGATTTTGCAAATGGGGTCTCCAGCTACAGTAAAGGATGTGCAAGTGTTGAGTGGAAGACTGATTGCGTTGCAAAGATTTTTGTCAAAGGTTGCAGAGAAGTCATTGTCGTTCATGCAAGTGTTGAAACAAGTATTGAAAAATCAGATTTTTGTTGGACGGTGGAGGCAGAAGAGGCGTTTAAATAATTAAAAGAGTTTTTGGTTACTCTTCCGACGTTAACTGCACCAATTGTTGGTGAAACTTTACAGATGTATTTGGCAGTGTCGGGAGGAGCAGTTAGTTCTGTGTTGGTTGCAGAAAGAGGACAGAAGCAGATTCCCATTTATTATGTAAGAAAAATCTTAAAGGATTATGAAGTATGATACTCGCTTATGGAAAAATTGGTATATGCACTTGTGTTGTTAGCAAGACGGTTGTGGCGTTATTTTCAGGCTCATATGGTGGAGGTTTTGACAACATCCTCTATGAACCAAGTATTACGAAAGCCGGAAGTATCTGGGAGAATGGTAAAATGGGCTGTTGAGTTAGGACAATATGATATCCAGTTTAAGCCTAGAACGGCTGTAAAGGGGCAGGTTATTGCGGGTTTTCTCGTAGAAATGCCCATCTAAAGTAATGGACAACATGCTAATCATAATAATTCGGATATGTCACAAGGATCATCAAAAGGTGTTTGGAAGTTGTTTACAGATGGCTCGTCAGGTGAAGATGGTGCGGGGGCAGGTTTGTTAGTTCTTTTTATATTTCACTTGCAATTTTTTAAGGGATACGTTTCTTTATAAGTATAAACACGTTTTCATATGATTGGCAGGGTTGTTATTAATCAGTCCAGAAGGGGATGAGTTGACATACGCCCTTAATTTGATTTTAATGTGTCTAAATATGAGGCATTGTTAGCAGGGTTAAGATTAGCAAAAAGAATGGGTGCAACAGATGTGAGATCGCATGTTGATTCGCTGTTAGTAGCTAATCACATTAAGGGAGAATATGAAGCCAAAAGTGTTGTGATGGCTCTCTATTTGTCGCAAGTAAAGGACTTGATGAGTTCTTTTACAACATGCGAGGTCGAACATGTCTCAAGAGGAAAGAACAAAAAGGCAGATGTATTGAGTAAGTTGGCATCTACCTCGTTTCAACATTTGGCTAAAGAGATAAGGGTTGAGGTATTGGAGGAACCGTCAGTTCTTACCAAGCAAGTGGTGGCAGTGTCAGTTGGAGCAGAAGTATGGTTTTGGCCAATTTGGAAGTATTTGGAAGAGGGTTGTTTGCCGGAAGATAGAGAGGAAGCAAGAAAAATCAGGGTGAACTCTTTACAATATCAATTGAAAAATGGAGTTTTATATAGAAAAACATATTTGGGTCCGTTGTTAAGATGTTTAACGAGGGACGAGGCAAAAAGAGCTGTACAAGAGGTGCATGGTGGTATTTGCGGAAATCACATGGGACCCCGCATGGTTGTCAACAAATTAGTGATTTTGGGATACTACTGGCCAGGAATGCACAAGTTGTTTGCAGAGTAGCTTCGGAAGTGCGATAGTTGTCAGCGACATTCTCCGGTAAGTTTAAAAGCGAAGCATGAACTTGTCCATGTTACAAATGCATGGCCTTTCCTAAAGTGGGGGATACACATCGTGGGACCATTTCGGGAGGGTGCCGGAAGAGTTAAGTTTCTCACTGTAGCAGTGGATTATTTTACAAAATTGGCAGAAGCGAAGGCGGTGGCAAGCATCACTGGGCAACATATAAAGAAATTTGTGTGGGAGTATATTGTATGCAGGTTTGGCTTACCTTTATATATTGTATCGGATAATGGAAAACAATTCGCTGAAGAACCATTTCGGGGTTGGTGCGAGGAGCTAGGCATAGTACAGATTTTTGCATCTGTCGCTTATCCGCAGGTGAACGGTCAAGTTGAACGAATTAATAGAAGTTTGGTGGAAGGAATTAAGATGCGTTTAGAAAAGGCAGGAGGAGGTTGGGTGGACGAATTGTCGCATGTGTTATGGGCGCATCGGACTATGCCGAAAACGAGCAATGGCGAAACTCCGTTCAGTTTAACATATGGTACGGAAGCGGTTATCCCTGCGGAAGTGGGTTTGCCTACCCAAAGGATGCTTGAGGTACGAGACAATGATACAGAATTAAGAGAAAATTTAGACATACTGGAGGAAAGAAGAGAAATGGCAGCTATTAGGGAAAGTCGGTACAAATTCGAAATGGAAAAATATTATAATGCTCATGCCAGAGTGTATCAATTTAAGGAAGGGGATTTGGTATTGCGTAATAATGATGTTAGCAGAGTTGAACCTAAGGGAAAGCTGGCTGTACAATGGGAAGGTCCTTACAAGATTGCGGAAGTATTAAGTAAAGGATCTTACTTGTTGGAGGACGTAAATGGAAATCTAATGTCAAGACCTTGGAACGGACTCCATTTGAAAAAAAAATTATTATTTGTAAAGTCTTTGGAAAATAAGATTGTAAAACGCACAGTGTTGTAGATGGTTATGCTCCGTTTTCTGAATAAAAGGTTTACTTGTTGCTATGGGCAATATTTTGTTAAAAAAATAATATAAAAAAAAGAGAAGGAGACATACGTATGCGATATGCTCAATCTAATGGATTGAATAATGGTTGGCCACCATACATCTTAAGATAGATGTGGTTCGATTAAACCAATTAAATTGATCAATAAAAGCATCTGGTAAAGATGCGACCTATGGGGTCAAAAGAGGTAGTTACGCACTATCCAAATTTCCGGAAGTAACACTTAAAAGAGGCTAAGGTTGCTCTTAAGTTTCGGATAAGGTCTACGTGGCCAAAGAAGTAACTATGTGTTACTAGTTGCTGAGTTTATAGTATGTGTATGGTTATGATTAAAAACTTAAGGTGATGACATGGACGCATGTGATCATTTAGGTTACTAGTATAACCTATACACATGCGAACGAGCAAATGCAAATTATAATTAATACAATGGCATAATAAAGTCACAACCATACATTCAAAATAAGACAAGTGATATAACATAATAAGTGCATAAAAGAAACATTGTTTTGAAACGTTACGCCCTACACATACGGGCAACCAAAATAAATCCACTCGCAGGTGGAGTCAAATGTATCACTGTTTGGTTCAGCAGAGATCAAAAGAGAGTTGTACCTTGGGATCTTCAGCGGTGGCGGATGGTAGTCGATGGGGGATCAGCTGCTAAAGCCTCTTTGATTTGCTCAATGGGTGCATCTTGTAGACTCTTGCAAGTTTCAGCAAAAAGAAACGTCAACTTTTGGAAGTTTGCATTTGCTTCCTGTAGTTTTTTGGGAGCTTCAGGGTCAAATCCTTGGCAGGTCGCAGCAATCACTTTGGGGTTAACAGATGTCGAGAACACTCCTGCACGAACACGCTCATTATAGCCACAAGCATTCATGGCGTTGAGGGCAGAGGTAATGGCTAATTTAAGATCTTGACCTTTCAGAACTTTGTTCACAGCCGCAGGAATGCCTTCGGTAATCAACCAGCTCTTGTCATTCCCCATAGTTTTCTTATGCTCTTCCAACAGATGTTTTTCAGCATTAAAAGCAGACTTGACAGTGTCGAGTTCTGACAAAGAAGAAAATGTGTGAAAGTAAGTAAAGACGGTTGGCAAAGTAAAGAATGGATGCGGATGCGCATATGAGGGGATATAATACCAGATTTTCTCTGCTGAAGTAGGAGATGCATGGCTTCAAGCTTGTCATCTTTTTCCTTTAAATCTTTCAGGTAATCAGAATACTGATCCTGTTTCTGTTTCTCGAGGTTTTCCACTAAGGCTCATGGTTTTCTTTTTGGAGCATCTGAGTTTTTTCCTACGGATCCGGCTTCGCAGCCACATCTAGTTTCGCATTCAGTGCTTGAAGTTGGAATTCAACTTTAATCCAACGGTTGTAGAGTTCAGGAATGACGGTGTTGTTCATAACATAAGAAGAAACAACTTTCGATGCGAATTCTCGAGCTGACATATCCGCTAAGCGCCTCACGTCACCCGGTCCGATAACCTTCAGAAAGAAATCTTTTGCACATGCTGGATCCGACAGGCTGTCTCTGTTGGTAATATTCCAAGTAGGAATAAACAGTTCATCAAGTCCCAGAGGGGATTTGTTGCGAGAGGCAATCAGGTTTGGCTTCATTACGGATCCACATCGCATCTGTAAAGCTGGTCGAAGTAGAGGAGGATCCAAAGTTTGAGGTACCACTAGTGAAAAGTTGGGTTGATAAGGGTGATGTTGAGACAACCGGTGATGGAACCATGGTTTGAGTAAAAGCTGGAGGAAGTCCATGTCCAGGAGTAGAAATTGTGGGAGATGAAGTACTTGCTAGGTCTATGGTCTGGCAAGGTGATCGAATAAAATCATCGAAAGAATTATTCACCAAGTTTGCGAAACTAGGAGGTGACTTGACAGACATATTTTCACTTTCGGATGGTGGTGAGGGGGTTCTTTTAGGAATTTCACCTCCAAGGTGTTCAGAAAGGGCTTCAACGGTGCTTGAAAACTTTGCTTTTGAACGAGTGATTGGTGACTTGCGAGTCTTTTTAGGAGCAGTTTCATCCTCTTCTCCTTCTGCTTCAGTAGTACCTTTGGTGGGTTTGGCACATCTTTTCTTCCTTTTTTGAATTGCCGGAGAAGGAGGGCGAGATTCTTTCTGAGGAGAAGTTGTAGTCGATGGTGGGGTTCTTGAAGAGGTGAGAGTTTCATCAACAGTAGTTTCAGCGGTAGTGGCAGGTGGTGCATCAGTAAACGCTTTAGTAGTAACAGTGGGAGATGTTGTGGAAGAGCTTCCTTCTTTTCCGGTGTCAGTTTTGCTGAATTTCAGTTGGTTGAAGTCCTTCACTTGCAATGCATCAAACAAATCCATGGCTGCATGTAAAAAAAAGGTTATAATATATCAAGAAAAATAAATGGTAAGAAGGAATCTTATAAAGAAAAACGCACTTTCTCCCTCGCATAAGATAACAGGACGCATTCGAGGAAAAAACCAGTTCTTGCTGATTTTTGCAAGAACCAATATTTCTTCGGGAATTCGGCGGATTGGGTGAACAAATTTGCCAATAAGTTCGTATGTGGCTTGATGAACTTCGGCTTTTTTAGGAATAACATCATGAACAATTAACCTAGTGTCACGCCATTTCATGGTTTCCGGGAGACACGAATCATCAAGGAAGAAAAATTGGTTTTTCCATTGACGATTCGTGGGTGGCTTTCTTGTATGATCGATATTAGTTAGAGTTAAACTAAAACAAAGCCCTTTACTTGTAAATATAACCCTGCGGAATTAAAGTTATATTTCACTTTACTTAAGCGAGATTTAATTATTGTGTATAATGTAAAAGCTTGATTTGCAGAAAGATAGTAACAACGAAGTAACAAATACTCAGCACTATTTGCATTAACTCAAAGCTACACTATTACAAGTTCGTGTATTCGTGTTGTGTAAACTATAAGCTAACTAAGCTATATATAGTGCTGATGAGATCAATAACAGCCATTGATCTCATGCGATCTAATCTAGACCGTAAACAATAAAGTCAAATACAAACTACCAAAAGAATAAACATCGACAATTGGAATATCTTGCGGGTTTGCAGCAACATACTACTTTAGGAGAGCAGCTTGAATCAGATTTAGAAGCATACGAGAAGCTTTTGCAGGATTGGACTTGTTGAAAAGACATCTCAGGAAAAGTCCGGTTGAACTCATTATCTGGTGGATAATCGAGTTCACCTGGAATATTCGCTAAAGGACAAAACTGCTTCTTTCCGCTTGAACTGCCAGTTCTGCTTGAAGTGAGAATTTCCGCTTCAACTTCAACTTCAGCTGGAACATAACAAAATTGGCATTCAGACGGAAATCTTCCAAGCGCAATATTCCTTACATTTCTGGTAAAAAGATGGGAGATATATCTACGTTTCTCAAAAGTATACCAATCACCCGACATGGTAAGTCGATAAAAGGTGCGGAATTAAATTAATTGGGGTTCTAGGTTAAGGGCTCTGCAAGATAACTCAAAGTGGTTCAGGATGCTTAAGGCAGTGGGGTTACATTGAGAAAAGTGAATTTCAAAGTAGGTTAAAGCTTCGCAAAGAAAGGGGGTGAAAGGAATCCTGTAATTAGCCATCCAAATAGAATCAAGATACAGGCCGAACTTTTTATTAGGGGACGGGTAAATGGGTTTCTTTTTTGTTGCAAGGATGGGGTTTAGATTTCGTGGAATTCGAAATTCTTTCACAAAATCATCCAATTCATCTTGGGAAATCAGGGGGTAGGAGATTGGAAGGTTATGTTTGGAAGAAACCTTTTTAGTTTCGGCCATGGGAAAAGAGTGTAGAAACAAATGGTAAAAGAAGAAAGTAAGAAAGGAATGCTGACCTTGGGTGAGGATGGCGATGAAGGTAATGCAGGTGAAATGGCGGAGAGGATGGAAGTTTCTGGTAAATTTTTTGAGGAAGAAGGAAAGGGGTATATATAGGCAGGTAAATAAGCGGTTTTGGTAGCGGTTTTGACAAGGTAGTTTTGCGGAAGCGGTTTTTACAGAGGGTAAATATGGAAGGAGAATTTGGAAAAATTATGAAAAGGTACTTTTTCATTACTTTTGATTGTGAAAGGTAACCGAATGGGTTAAAGATTCGACACGCGACATTAAGAGGTGATTGAAAGCTAAGATGACGGTTGTATGTGTCAGAGTGTACAGATGCAAATATCGGATATGTAAATGACCGTCTGTATTCGGAAGTAAGTCTATTAACTTCATTTATTCACTTAATAGACTTGGGGGACTTGATGAAGTAAGCGATGATTCGGATGTGTATTACACATCCGATCGCTTACTTCCAAGTCCTTCAGAAATGATGTTTGCTGGAAGTGTTGCGTAGGTATAGGTAAATGTGATCTTGCAGATGCGAAGCTGGAAGATCGTGTGCAAAGCCTATAAATACCCGAAACATAAGATAGTTTAGGGGTTCAGATTCATTTGTAACTTTGTACTTACACATGCGTCTGTATTTTCTCTCTCTGCAATAAATCAATAAAAGTTTACTTTCTCCATTATCATCTAATACCTTTCCATTACTCTTATACCTGATTTGGCGGTAATTTACCATTGGTGATTACTTGCTTTTTCACTAGTGAAGTTTCAATCTTTTGTGTTTTTATTGTCTAGTTGTTTTCTCGTAGATGAAAGGCAAGCGTATTGTTGTTAAAGTCGCCAATGTGAGGAGCCATGACAAGGAAGTTAGTTCCTCTCAAAGGGCCATGAAACATGATGATGAAATCGAGTTCATGACCAACTCCAACATCTTATGTGGAAGAGTCACACTCATGGAGGGCGAAATATTAAAGAGGATTGAAGCTCTGACTCGCATCACTCGTGATCTTCAGCTTAAAATAGATAAGAGCGATGCAATTGTGATGGTAGAAAGGATTCAACAGCATGATTTGGATGATCTATATTCCGCTATCGGTGAACCCTCTTCCTTTGATGAATCAGGCATTGAAAAATCTTTAAGTTGAAATTATCTATCTTTTATTGGACTTCATATGTGACTTGGATTGTTTGTTTGTTTTGAATGTTTGATGTGAACAATGGTTTGACAATGAATGCTTTTAATTGAATACATGGAATGTTTATTATCTATTTATTTTTGGGTAATGCTTTTATTTTTCCTTTTGGGTGTAATGTTTTTTTCTTTTGAGTCTTGTAAGTAGCAAAGGAATCAAAGACTGAAGTTCTGGTAGGCAAATGATCGGGAAAGCAATCAATAGGGTTAATGAAGAAGCCATGCTCCGTAATCTTCTAGCAGTCATGCTCGTCTTTTCCCTTTTTCTTTTATCTTATGTTTTGCAGTGTTCTCAAGTACATTGAGGACAATGTACGATTTTAAGTGGGGGGATGGGAGACTCGCCTGTAGTTTGCATGTTTTATTGTGTTTTCATTTAAAAGTGTCAAAATTTTTCAATTTTTTGCATGCTAAACCTTTTACACTACTAAAACTTAAGCTATCAACTGATTTTGTGGATCCTAAAGTAGGCTTCTTAACTCTGTATGCTAGACCAAAGCAAAGCTTTTTCCACCTTCCATTTATTGATATACAACTCTAGGCATGTA
>JBCNJP010000009.1:55019444-55054719 GCA_039602395.1 Deinandra increscens subsp. villosa | reverse complement strand
CCCGTGTTTGTATTGGAAACATATACCCGGAACATACAAGTGTTTTCATAAATAATGGAACTTTAATAATAAGAAAATAAATATAAAAATGTACTTTTTATATTTTTATTAAAAACCGGCGTCACAGATTAATTTCAACGCCACATCGAACTTTTAAGTGATTATATATTTGAAACAACTTGGTTTTAAATATTCTTCATAATTAAGCTTAAAAACAACACGAACGAATGAGACCGTTGTCATTAACTCTCGCGTGTATGAAAACCTCGTTTCGTAATAACATTTAGTAAACGAAATAAACGACACAACATATCGTTTATATCCAAATCAAACATATTGAGACATCACATTGTCAAGACTTGATCCAACCAAACCCGTTTCACTAAACGTTAGTCAAAAACCAAAACTATGGGGCCATCCATCACTCTCCTCTTGGTTCACTCACACACACCATATATATAAAGGTTATGACATTGATCCATCATCACCATTTTAATTTATAAAAACCTCCTGTACCAAACACTTTTATAAATAACAACCTATAAGTTTTAGTCTTTCATTTTAATTAACCATGAGGCTAAACCCCTAGGATGTCAATCAAGCCCTAGCATTAGTTGGCATTCTACCATTAGCCGAGAGATTTAGATGTTAACCATGGGTCATTGACTAATTTTTGCACCATAAGATTGAGGCCATCCATCACTCTCCTCTTGGTTCACTCACACACACACTCCTTGTGAGTCCACCTACACCTCATTCTTTTCTATGTTTTTCTTCATGTTCTAACACCCAAGAACCACACAATTCTTGATAAAAATCCCTCTAAATCTCTACATTTCTTATAAGGAAATAAACTAATGAACTTGTGTTTTATTATCTTTGATCTAAACATATCTTTGGTGTCTTTGAGACTTAATATTTCCAAGGTATGGATGAAACATATCAAGAAAGAAAAGTAGAGGATTGATGTGCACCATGATCTTCATCTTATAATTGTTTGTTATTTTTGATTGTCAAGAACACTCCTTAATAACAAATGCCTAAGAGCTCATAAAATGAGCCATGTTTCTTGATCTATCTACCTACAAAATTATCATCTAAAACAAATCCTAACATAAGTGTGTCACACCCCGAGAATGGCTGAATGTGGGCATGTGACTGATTTGGCATCATGGTCATGGTTATGAATGATTGACATCTAAGTGAACGTTTAGAAAAGTCATTTGTCTTTCAAAAACATAATTCTTAAACATTTATTTAAATATTTAAAACAGTGGCAGCGGAAAATAGTAGTGGAAACACATGTTAAGTTTCGAAAGACGATATTATGGGATTTTAAATCGTTACAACCCTAAGGTGTAATGTGACTAAATCTCCAAAATAATGAATGAACATGCAGCAGGCAGAACATGATATGAGACAAGCAGGATCTATACAGAAAGACATTGAATTGCATCCTTAATCACCTGAGAATTCAAGAAATTTAAAAAGTCAACAGAATTGTTGGTGAGTTCACAGGTTTGATGGCACATGAAAATGTTTGAACAGTGTTTGAATCAGTGTTTGAAACAATGTTTGAAATGTTTGGCCGTCATGATATTATTTTTGTTGACTCTGATGTTGTAAAGATCAAGCATGAACCTTGAATTCAAAACTAACTGTTTACCCACTCCTGGTGTCCAACCCCATGTACACCGAATGACCAGAATAACTAATGCACCCCTTGACTATTTCCGTGGAGTCAGGACTGGAGCGACCAAGTCGGGGCAGGGTCGTCAACCCAAATAGATCTATTCACAAGCTATCGTTTCGAATGAACTAATTGAATTCAATTAATAGTGGGACTTAGGCATATAACATGAATCAACATGAATACACAGATTGGGGTTTATGAAAAGAACATGCAATCAGTACGTCTTACAGAAATCATAATATCAGACAAAATGAAATTGAAAGGCATTCATTGAATTCTCCCCCATAATTTGAAAACAGAAAAGTAAAAGGGGCCGTGAAACTCACTTGATATGAAGATGGGCCGACAGATGTGAATTGAATGAAGTAGCCTAGCAAGCGTCTACAATGTAATATTAAGACGTCTTAGGGGGTCTGGCTATATGGGTTAGTGAATACGTCACCAAATGTTCAAGGTTAAGTCTCGACTGTTATTACCCGATAACAGTGATGGAAATCCTAGGATATTATTTATTGTCTAATAAATAATATTGAATTTGATGGGATTTATTATTTAATTGAATAAATAAATAATAATTAAATTTTCGCGTTTGAAAATAAATATTGAATAATATGGATTATTTTTCATTAACGTTATGGAAATTATAAATATTTAATTTACTTAATATTTGTAAGGTTTTGGACCCTTTTAATTAATAAATAAAATCCTTCATTTATTAATGATTGAACGCGCGTTTTATACCACGCGTCAATACACGGTATATGTCGCGTTTTACGAAAAGAATTTTGACACTTGAAAGTATACCCATTAGTATGAAGAAATGTTTCCAAAAATATATGAAGTTATATTTTGGTAAAATTAAGTGTCGGTTTGTCCGGTAGTTAACCGGTTTCACCGGTTTGACCGATTTGACTCGTTTAATGACCTTCTAAGTTTCCTTAACACTTAGGATTTGTTATTAGACTTGTTTTAATGTGGTTTAGGGTTTTAAGTTGCCAAGTGTGCCGGTGGAAGTTTAACTTGTAAAATTGATATTTTCGAGTTACCGAAAGTTACAGTTTTGGTCCGGTTTGCTTCTAAAACATATTTTTCCACTTTGAAACTTTGGGAAACACTTTTATATGTCAAAATAAGCATGTTTTATGTTCTGGACCAAATCCAACTTTTGTTCAAAAATAAGTTATATTTTCCGTCGAAATGTCGTATTACGGTATTCGATTGTTCCGTTTTCAAGTGTTTAACTTCTCGAATCGTTTTGTAAGTTTGAAACATAATCTTGGCGACCCTAAATCATCCATTACAAGTCCTAAGTGGTCATTTGTTGGTCACAAGGATTTTTACTTAAATTCTTTATGAAGATGAATGATATTTTATCATAAAAATTCCATTTTTACATTTCTTTGAATTTTCAGGATCCCACCTTTAAATAACAATTCTTATGACTAAAAACCATCTTACAACATGTTTGGTTCCAGATTTAGAGTTAAAGTCATGAGGTGTTTTCAAGATTGCAAAAATATATATGTTTTATGGTAACTACATTTTTATGACACACAAAATGAGTGTCATCTCTTACCACTTTTAACATAGTATATATTTCATCTAAAACTTTATTTCCAAATATAATATTTATGAATTTTTCACCAAATCAAACATACTAAATTATTTAAAACTTATAATATGTTATGATTTATAAACTTTGCCACCAATGTAAAGCTTTTTAGTATAAACATACATGTTATGTTAATATTTTTCTAAGTAATTGTTCAAACAATATTCTAGTTTCCATCAAAGGCATATATTGCTACTAACATATTAGTTTGTTGGTAATCATCTAACAACACAATCAAGACTTAGTCAAGAACATGGGTTTGTGACATATTAGAATAAATCATGGAGTAAGTTAAGAAAAGAAGAAGGTTTCTCACTTATTCTTAAACCGGATCGGTTATGACGTCATTGGGTTGTTGATTTAAGCTTCCGGTTAAGCTCCTAACCCAACCTTGATCTTGAGTTTGGAAAGAAAGTGGTGAAAGAAATGATGAATCACCATGGTTTGTCAAGAACAAGAGATTAGAATGTTTGTTTAAACAAAGGAACTTGATTAGGAACCAAAGAAATGAAGTGTGTGGGTGGATTACCTCAAGTAACTAAGAGTAGTGGACTTGGAATGAGTGGTGAAAGGTGATGACCGAATGGTGGCGGTGGTGGTTGTCTTCAAACCGAGAGCAAGAGGGAGGGTGAGAGATGGTTAGCGGTTAAGAGGGCCGAGAAAGATGGAGGATTCGGTTGATGTGAGTGAACCGAAAATGGAGAAGGGTTGTGAAGGTTTGGAAGTGCGAATCAAGTCCCCAATATTATAGGGTGGTGGTGTTGTGCTTTGCTCCTAAAACCGGTCACAAGGAAGGAGGGGACAAGGGAGCAAAGTGTGGCTCTTTAGACATGTTGGTGGCTTGAAAGACAAGAATGTTGGTGGCTTGTTTGTCTCTCAAAACCGATCACACAAGAGGGAGGGACAAAGGAGACAATGTGGTGGCTAGGTGACAACTTTGTCATGGGTTCTAGTGGTTAATGGTTTTATCCAATGGTTACTATTTTGGTTGGGGGAACATGGGACATGCTTGTCTAATGTCATCACAACACTTAGGTGGTTCTTTGGTGGCTAGTGGCGGCTAGAAGAGGCAAGGGGGAACAAGGAAAGATGGCTTGATGTTGGCCTAGAAGTGAGACAAGGAGGTGATGTTTTGTTGTGGTTTTCGGTTGGCTCAACCGAGAAGGGGAAAACCGGGAACAAGAAAAAAAGATTGAAGTGGACCGGGATCGAACTTGGTTCGGTTGAAAGAAAAGAAAAAAGAGGAAGAATAAGAAGAGGTCTCGGGTTCGAAACCGAGCAAGAAAGAAAAATGCCGGGTTCGACCGGCGGCCCAAAAGAAAGGAGAGAAAGAGTGTTGGGCTTCGGCCCAAACCGAGAAAGAAGAGGAAACGGGCCGGCGGGCCGGGCCTCTGGGCCGAGAGAAGGAAGTGGGCCGGAAATCGGGCCGAGGAAAAAGAAAGAAAGGAAAGAAAAGGAAGTTGGGCCGGTAGGCCCATTGGGCTCACTGGGCTGAACCGGGTCTCGGGTCGGGTCGGGTTGAGTCCGGGTTGATCCAACGAGTCCAACGACACTTCGTTTGAGTCAAAAGGATAAACGAATGAAAAGTCGGTTTTCGGCTCGAGAACGGATGATTTATATATAAATATAAATCAATAAAAAAATTAAATAAATGAATAAGTGTCGCGTTTAATTTTGAATGAACGGGAATGTCACATGTCTTGATTGCTTGTCGTGTTGATTATGCACAATGACGTAATAAAGTTTAGAAATAAAAACTTCGCTCGACATGAGCGTTTATTGTTTGGAATTTCGGTGACAATGTTTTGTGTTTTTAGATGAAAATAATGTTCGGACTTTTTGAAATTGTTTTAGGAATAAAACTAATTATTGTTTGAAATGAATTGTCGTTTGAATGAACGTTATGTTTGGATTACGTCGGATACAACGTAATAGTTTTGAATTTGACGTTTGAATCTAACCGAATGTTAAGATTATTTTTGTCGTGGTGAAATAATGTTTTGAATAAAACGAATGTAAACTTTTGTTTTGAATGAAATGAATTCGTCGTTTGAAACAATGACTCGTGTTGAACACGTTACGACGTAACGTAATGTTATGAAAAATATAAAATGAATATTTTATATTTTTATTATTGAAGTTCTAGCTTGAATAAACACAGAACTTTAAGTCGATTTCCATTACGGGTAAATGTTGTCGGACCTAATTGTCTATGTTCGCACGTAAGTTCACCTAATTTAAATAAATTAAGCTTAATGCACATAGATAATCAGATAATTGCACGTTAATATAATATCAAAGTTAACCTGGAATATACGGGTTGTCACATACTCCCCCGGTTAGAGAAATTTCGTCCCGAAATTTAGTCTTGAACACCGGAGTTGGCATCATTGGCAAAGACATGCAGATACCTTTTAACGCAATTGATCTTCTCTTTCCCATGTGTATTCAGGACCTCGACGTGGGTCCAACGAACTTCCAAAATTGGAATCCGACTTTGCTTTAATCTCTTAACCTTACGGTCGCAGATTCCAGCAGGAGTTTCGATGAAATGAAGACGATTGTCAACCTCAATCTCGCCCATAGGAATGATAGCAGATTTGTCAGATAGACACTTGTTCAAGTTGCTGACATGAAATGCATCGTGAACTTTTCTAAGTTCAGGCGGCAACTGAAGATGTTATGCTACTGGTCCAGTCTGTTCCATGATTTCAAAGAGACCAACATAGCGAGGATTTAACTTATCACGTTTTTCCCAAGCGGATAACACCTTTCAAGGATCGCATGATCCGAGGATTGCCACGGGTATACGAATGAAAGGGAGTTGATAGGCCATCAAGAATGGTTCTTTATGAAGATGAGCGTTAGTCATTCAGATGTATAGGATCCTGAATTAGAAGTTCTAGGCTAGGCATAATCACTCAAGCAATAAGTTCCACCAGGATTTTCATGCAGTTCAGATTACAATCATGTGTGCACCCACAATTGTGATTTGCCTCGCATGATCAGCCTAGGTTTCACCTATTTTGAGTTTTCAGCTCTTGTCAGAATAGAGAATGTGTCGGGGACACTGTTAAACTCATGAGATAGCTTAGGTCGATTAGCTACCGATCAGATTCCTACTAGCATCTCGAAAGTTCCAGATCATATTAGTGACAGGAATGCGGCTTCGAATTTTTTTAGTGTGGTAATTGTTGCTATATGAAAGCTCAGCTAAAGGTAGATGGTCATCCAAACCATTACGAAAATCAATCACACAGGCACAAAACTTGTCCTAAAGGGTTTGAATCGTTCTCTCGCTTTGACCATCCGTTTGTGGATGATAGTTTGTACTCATGTCGATACAAGTACCCAAAGCTTTCTGAAGGGGTTTCCAAAATCTAGCGGTAAAACTAATATCTCGATTAGGGATGATAGAAACAGGTACTCCGTGGCGAGATACCATTTCCTTCATGTAGATTTTGGCAAGTTGCTCGGTGGCATAGGATGTCTGGATATGTAGGAAGTGAGCAGACTTAGTTAAGCGGTCTACGATTACCCCAATCGCATTATTTTTGAATTGGGTCTTTGGAAAATTGGTAATGAAATTCATGGAGATTTCTTCCCATTTCTATTACGGGGTTTTCGGTTGAATGAGTAAACCAGAGGGCTTTTAGTATTAAGCTTTGACCTTTGCGCAAGTCAGACACTTACCAACGTATGTGGTAATTTCAGGCTTCGTGTTAGGCCACCAATACAACTCTTTCAAACCATAATCCCTCTTATCAGGACCAGGGTGAATAGAATACCTAGACCTATGGCTTCATCTAGGACCAATTTCTTTACAAAACCGAAATTTGGCATCCAGAGTCTATCCCTGGAGTAGAATGCTCTGTCGGGCTTTCTGACTAAGAGAGGTGAGGTTAGATTGAATGGTCAATCTAAGGGCACGAACGCGGGGAGGTTTCACTCGATCCTCCCAGCTAAATGCGTCGGCGACTACATTAGCTTTACCAAGATGGTAACGGATTTCACAATCATAATTGTTGTGTAGTTCTACCCGACGACGTTGTCTCATGTTAAGCTCTTTTGATTGAATATGTGCTGGAGAATTTCGCGGTCAGTGTATATCGTACGCTATGTACCATAAAGGTAATGTCTCCAAATCTTTAGAGCAAAACAGCTGCTCCGAGTTCAAGATTGTGAGTCGAGTAATTTCTTTCATGAGGTTTCAATTGATGAGATACATAGACGGTGACCTTATCTCATTGCATAAGCACGCATCCTAAGTCTTGGAGGGATGCGTCGTAGTATACCACGAAATCATTCGTTCCTTCAGGCAAGGACAGAATTCGTGTATTACACAACTCTGCTTTAACCATTGAAAGGCAGACCCAACTTTAGAATCCAAGACAACTTCTTGTCTCTTAGGGTGAGAGCAGCCAATGGTTGAGCTATCATTGAAAAGTTTTCGATAAACCTTCGATAGCAACTAGCAAGACCTAAGTATTGACGGATTTTTTTTTGATGGAGTAGATCAAGATATCGTCGATGAACACAGTAACAACTTGTCCAAGTACGGCTTGCACACCAAATTCATCAAGTTCATGAATACAGCTGGTGCGTTTGTAAAGCCAAACGGCATCTCTGAGAACTCATAGCGACTATAACGGATTCTGAAAGCAATCTTTGCAATGTCTTCTTCACAATCTCTCAACTGATGATAACCGGACTACAGATCAATCTTCGAATAATAGATTGATTCTTGAAGTTGGTTGAACGAGTCGTCGATCCCTGAAAACGGGTAGCGGTTTTTCACAGTCACTTGTTCAGCTCGTGATAGTTGATGAGCATGCAAAAGATCCATCTTTCTTTTTAACTAAAAGAATAGGAGGACCCCAGGGGAGTGACCGGGTCGAATGAATTCTTTATCCAATACTTCTTGCAACTGATTGGACAATCCCTGCATTGCAGGAGGGGTAAGGCGATAGGGAGGACGGGCTACAGGGGCAGCACCTAGAACAAGATCGATTCGGAACTCTAATTGCCTAGCCGGCGATAGGCCTGGCAAATCTTCAGGGAATACTTCAGGAATTTCGCGGGCGATGCGGACATCCTTCAGTGACTTCTCTTTTGATTCCTTCTCGGCGACGTGTGCCAAGATGGTATGACCTTCCTTACGAAGAGATCTACGAGTTCTCGCACAAGATACAATGTCTAGCTTGGCTCCACTCTTTTCACCTTGAATGACTAGAGTTTCACCATTTTCCAATGGGATCTTGACTTGCTTGTGATGACAATACCATTTCCGCATGGTTCTTTGACAACTAATCCCTGCCAATTACGATGTCATAACTTCCCAAGTCGACGGGGCACAAGTCAATGCTAAACGAATGATTCGGAAAGACGCAAAGAGCAATTTTGGTAAACCTTGTCGGTTTCGATTAAACTACCATCTGCTAGTTCTACGGGGTACTTAGTGTCTAACGCACTTGGGGTGATTTTAAAGGCAAAAATCAGTGGACACAAAGCTTTTCTCGGTTCCAGTATCAAATAAAACAGAGGCATAATAATCGTTAAGGATGAACGTACCGATGACAGTATTTGGGTCCTTGTCAGGTTCTCCAGCATTCATCACAAAAGCTCTTCAACGGGCAGTTCCAACAGTTTGATTTCTTTGGACATTGATTCCTTATGCATCTAGCAGCTCCATAACCGTAACAGGTTCTGGAAGGGCAGTCTCTGGCCATGTGACCTTTCATCTTGTAGTTGTTACAGTACATGAGACTGCAATCCTGGGCATGGTGAAAGTTACATTTTGAACACAGTGGCAGGTTCCCTGTGTAGCCAGACTTCTTTGTTTCTTGAACAGAAGCAAAGGCAACAAAAGCCTCGATTGGTTCAAGGGCTTTTTCAGGTTGCTTCTCTGGTCGCTTCTCAGAATTCTCCTTGACATGATGATCGCGCTTTCGTTTACAGTCGAATTTCTTTCCAGAAGAAGGAAAACGAACATCAATGGCGGGTTTTGAATCAGAAGTCTTCCTAGCAAAGGATGCACCTTGGCGTGTAGCCTGGTAAGTCAGACTATGTGCCAGACGAACGGTGCTTTGCAGAGTGGTTGGGTTGGAAGACATCACATCCACTTGAATATTGGGAGTCATAACGCGCGAATTTTCTTGTACAATGGTGTCACCATTGCAGGACTGAGATGGGCGAGTTCATGAAAACACTAAGTGTAGCCAGCAATGTCAGATCCGTTCTTTGTGAGTCCCCAAACTCAACTTCCAATCGCTGAAGTTCTTATTTTTGGGAAATACTCGTCTCTTAACATTTTCTTTAGCTCATCTCAAGGCATAGCATAAACTAGATCAATTCCAACAGATTTGGCATTTGAATTCCACCATGTGAGAGCATTGTCAATGAACATGCATGCGAAAAATCTAACCTTGGAATGATCAGGGCAAATACTGACGCGGAAAACAGATTTAGTCCTTACAAACCATGAATAAGATCCATGGCACCCTCAGTACCCTTGAATTTGATGGACTTACAGTTCATAAAGTCCTTGTAGTACATTCTCGGGCACCTGAAATGTTAGAGATAACTTTGAAAACAATCCTTGGTAATCATTTTCTCGGGTTTCCAACATTTATCGGGGAAAATCTTACCACTAGGGGAACCCTCGTGGTGTCCTCCAGCGGCAAAAGCGGCTTCATTAGCGGCTATAGAATCAGCGATGCGCTGGGCAACTAGAGCCTTGGTTTGCTTAGCGTTCAAAGGGACAGGTGGAGGTGAGGGAGCTCGGTTGTTCAATGGTGAACAGTAGAATGGTCTCCCCCACAGCTAGCATACGTCTCTCAAAAGACTCCATCGTTAGCATACATGTAGTGACAGCACTGAAGACATCAGTCATGTTGGCGTGCAACGAATCCATGGCTTAACTAGCAGCGCTAAATCGATCCTCGATCGCAGAGAGTCGTGACTCGAGAGTCTGAATAGTATCATATGCCAGCAAGGAACGAAGCTCGAAAATCACACGACGAATGGCGTCATAGTGATCGGTCAACGAGACTGAATCGAAACAAGATCAGGCAGAAGAACGGGAATGACATCTAGAATAGTGGAAGTGCGAGCAGTAACAGAGGCAAAGGACTCTCCGACCTCGTGAATGGAAGGAACAACTGGTGGATTAGGAATGCATTGCCCTTTTGGGGTAGGCTCGTCAATAGGGGTTGAAGTCACGGGACGACAATGAATAGCAGACGTCCTTGGTGTGAACTTAAGCCTAGGGCCTACTGGTACGAACGGTGCAACGGTGTCGGGTCAAAAGAAGAATGGTCAATTACATGGACAGACAGAATAGGCTCAGGAATGTTAGGAATGGAAACAATGGGGTCAGGATCAGACATAATAGCTAGGAGAGGGAAGAATGTAGCAGGAATAGACTCGACGGGGTCATCATTGATCTTGTCTTCAGATGTGATATGATCCTGCATGCTCCTGGGAAAAGGTAGACGAGGTGAGTGCTCCTGAACTGGTGCGGTCTATGGGACAGGAGTCGACGGTGTATACTCCGGTGAACCACGTACGTAGTCGGATGAAAATAGTGCGTAATTGGGCTCTGGCTCAGAGTCCGGTGGTATCACGATAATCTCCTTGTTTGCCATGATGTGACGATTCCAAGTTTATAACAATAATATATAATAATATATTAAGCAATTATCTTAGACAGTAAGGCATAACAGTTTGCAAGTTAGCACACATACAAGGCAATGCATGAATGCACCCACACGAATGAATGATGTAGAGCTTAGGTTATAGACTAGGTGCAGACCGATGCATCCTAATTCACTATAACCATGGCTCTGATACCACGTCTGTCACACCCCGAGAATGGCTGAATGTGGGCATGTGACTGATTTGGCATCGTGGTCATGGTTATGAATGATTGACATCTAAGTGAACGTTTAGAAAAGTCATTTGTCTTTCAAAAACATAATTCTTAAACATTTATTAAAATATTTAAAACAGTGGCATCGGAAAATAGTAGTGGAAACACATGTTAAGTTTCAAAAGACGATATTATGGGATTTTAAATCGTGACAACCCATGATATGAGACAAGTAGGATCTATGCAGAAAGACATTGAATTGCATCCTTAATCACCTGAGAATTCAAGAAATTTAAAAAGTCAACAGAATTGTTGGTGAGTTCACAGGTTTGATGACACATGAAAATGTTTGAACAGTGTTTGAATCAGTGTTTGAAAAAATGTTTGAAATGTTTGGCCGTCATGATATTATTTTTGTTGACTCTGATGTTGTAAAGATCAAGCATGAACCTTGAATTCAAAACTATATGTTTACCCACTCCTGGTGTCCAACCCCATGTACACTGAATGACCAGAATAACTAATGTACCCCTTGACTATTTCTGTGGAGTCAGGACTGGAGCGACCAAGTCGGGGCAGGGTCGTCAACCCAAATAGTATTAGCAACCGTATATTTGTAGAATATTGTATATTAATTGTATTTATTTATTTCCATAGTTATAGGCTTGGTAGTTGTGTATATATTGACTCTTGTGATTAATGGAATTCACGAGATTGAATCCTAACATGGTAATCAGAGCTAGGTTAACCTAGTTTCCTCTTTGCCGCCTCCTTCTTCTCAGGCTACGGCCTCTCGTCTTTCTCTTTTTCCGGCAACAGAAGCTACGGCTTCTTCCCTTCCCCACCATCATGTCCGACAAAGCCAACCCAGCCAATAAACCCGACTCCCCTTCCAAACAATACCACGTCGCCTATACCCTAAACAACATTCTGAATCGTGTTCGTACCCTGGATGGCGTTAAGGTTTCATACGCATCTTGGGTTAATCTCTTCAAAATCACTGCTAAAGCATACAATGTCGGAGCACACGTTGATGGTACCCCACCGTCGGAAACCACTAGCCCAGAATTCGAATCTTGGTCGGAAATCGACGCCGTGGTGTTGCAATGGATCTACGGATCCCTATCTGATGAACTCCTGCCTCGTGTTCTTCAGGCCGAGTCCACCGCCCGTTAAGCATGGTTGCGCGTCGAAAAGATCTTCCTAAATAACAAGGGTTCACGCGCCGCCGCTCTCAATCATGAGTTTACAAATTTAACTCTTCAATCCTTGCCCTCCTTGGAAGCCTACTGCCAAAGAATCAAGGAACTAGGAGACCAACTCACGGCCGTGGACATTCCGATTACAGAGAATCAATTGGTCCTACAATTGGTTCGGGGATTGCCACCCGAGTACGATACGGCCGCTGCCTACATCACACAAAGCCTTCCCTCATGGGAAGGGGCTTGTGGCATGTTGTAACTGGAACACCAGCGACAATCAGCCCGCGAAAAGCTTGCTCCACCGACGGCCATGGCCGCTATCCCTCCTGCTGACCAGCCGCCACCACCCCGGAACAGACGCAATTCTGGTCGTCCGCAACAGCCTCGTCGTCAGCAACAGCCGCAAGCAGGGACGGTCCAGTCCAATCAGTCGAGTAGCCGTGGTCGATCTTCAGGTCAATCGGGTCAGCAACCCTGTTTCTTTCGCCCCACCTACTGGAATTATTGGATGCCTCCACCGTGCCCATATCCAACACAACCTGGGTGGGCTCCTGGTTGGGCCGGCCCAATGGCTCCTTGGCAGCCTGCTCCTCAAAACCGTGGCTCATCTTATCAGGCCCAACAACAAAGACAAAGCCAACAACAGTGAACTTCGGATGTCAACCTATCCTCCTTCGATCCCCTTGAACCGACACAACTTGGGGAAGCATTTTAGGCACTAAAAATGGGTGAAACTGATCCAAATTGGTACGTTGATTCGGGTGCTTCGGACCATCTCACAGGCGACCCAGGTAAAATTACTAACCCATTGTCTTCTTGTTCTAATGGCTCTATTCTTGTAGGAAATGGCGAACGCGTGAAGATTTTGGGATCGGGTCACTCTACCCTATCCACCCCAAACCGTGACTTCCTTCTTAATAATACCCTTTACACACCCTCTGCTATCAAAAATTTAATCTCTGTTCACAAGTTTACAATTGACAATAATGTTTCCATAGAATTTGATCCCACTGGTTTTTCTGTGAAGGAACTCAAGACTGGCCGGATACATTCCCGGCACAATAGCTCGAGCCATCTCTACCCCGTCTCCTACCCTGCCGCCTCCCCTACCGCCTTGGTGTCATCGGTTCAAGATTTTTGGCATGATCGTTTGGGCCACCCCGGCTCTCCTGTTTTTGATTATTTAGTTACAAATAAAGTTATTTCTTGTAATAAACGCAACAAGTCGCTTGTTTGCCACTCTTGTCAAATTTCTAAGCATAAACGATTACCTTTTCATACGTCTCATTCAGTTACTGTTTTACCGTTTGATATTGTTCACTGTGACCTATGGACATCCCCCATTTTGAGCAAAGCAGGGTATAAATATTATATGGTTCTTGTGGATAATTACACTCAATATACATGGGTTTTTCCGCTAAAATACAAATCCGAAACTATTGTCAAATTTCAACAGTTCCATAAATATATACTTACTCAATTCCACACACCCATAAATTCCTTCCAATGTGACCTAGGGGCTGAATTTGACAATAGTAATTTCAAGTCCTTTTCCTCGTCTATTGGACTTCAATTTCGATTTTCTTGTCCGCAAACGTCACAACAGAACGGTAAATCCGAGCGTATGATTCGACGTTTGAACGAAATTGTGCTTACCCTCCTCACTCATGCCTCCTTACCACCCAACTTCTGGGTCGAGGCCCTTCACACTGCGTGTTATCTCCATAATATACTTCCTACCAACGTTCTAAAATTCCAAACCCCCGCTTCTGCCCTTTACCTCCGCCAACCATCTTACTCCCATTTGCGAGTTTTTGGTTGTGCGTGCTATCCTAACACCACTTCCACCCGACCACACAAACTTGCTTCTCGTTCAACTCGTTATGTGTTTCTCGGGTATCCCGCCGACTTTCGTGGCTACCGTTGTCTTGACCTCACCACGGGCAAGGTCCTCCTTTCCCGCCATGTCACCTTCGACGAGTCGATGTTCCCCTTTCTGTCCCAAAATCCGTCCCCACCCAATTCCTATACCTTCCTGGACGCCGATCCTTTCCCTCTCTATACCAACCCCCGTCGGACCCTCCGGTGACACCGACACCTCCTTCCCTTACTCCGCCACCCCCCACTCCTCCTTCATCCCCACCGGCCAACCAACCTCCGCCAACACCAGCCGCACATCCCTCGCCACCACAACCATCACCCACCACTCCACCACCCCCACCTCCACCACGTCACCCCATGACCACCCGTAACCAGGATGGCACTCGTAAACTTCGAGTTCCACTCAACTTACATGCTCAACAGTCCACCTCCCTCTCTCCCATACCGACCTCTCACCTCAAGGCCCTCTCCGATCCCAATTGGAACGCCGCTATGACCGAAGAGTATGGAGCTTTGATGGATAATAAGACTTGGGTCCTTGTCCCTCGCCCTCCGGACAAGAATATTATCCGGTGCATGTAGCTTTTTCGCCATAAGTTTAATTCTGATGGGTCTCTACAGCGTTACAAGGCTAGACTGGTCGTTAATGGTAAAAGTCAACAAATTGGAATCGATTGCGATGAAACTTTCAGTCCAGTGGTTAACCCCACAAATATTTGCACGGTTCTGAGCCTTGCGGTCTCCCGAGGATGGCCTATTCACCAACTCGATGTTAAAAACGCCTTCCTTCACGGAGATCTTCATGAGACCGTATATATGTTTCAACCATCGGGGTTCACCAGTCGGACGCACCCGAATTATGTTTGCAAGTTGAAAATCTTTGTACGGGTTGAAACAGGCACCGAGGGCATTGTATGATCGGTTTGCTACTTTTATCGTTCGTTGTGGTTTTAAAAGTACTGTAAGCGACAATTCTTTATTCGTCTACAACAGGGGTTCTCAACAGGCTTTTTTTTTATTGTATGTGGACGATATTATTCTAACGGCTTTGGACACCTCTTTTTTGGCACAGATTATTAGTATGTTGTCCAAGGAGTTTAAAATGACTCACTTGGGCCGGCTACATCACTTTCTCGGGATAACTGTCACTCGACAGAATGGTGGTCTATTTCTTTCACAGGGTCAATATGCTTGCAACATCTTATCCCGGGCCAACATGTCCGACTGCAAACCGTCTACCACACCCGTTGACACGGGTTCAAAACTTAGCGATACGGCTGGCGCCCTTCTCCCAGATGGAACGAGTTACCGGCAATTCGCTGGTGCACTGCAATATTTAACCATTACTCGACCCGATCTTACATATGCTGTCCAGCAGATTTGCCTCTTTATGCATGCACCACAGGATTCTCACTGTCAGTATCTTAAACGGGTGCTTCGTTATCTCAAAGGTACACTTGCTTACGGTCTTACTATTTCCCCATGCAAATCACATCACTTGACTGCTTATTCTGATGCTGATTGGGGAGACTGTCCTGACTCACGGAGATCCACGTTCGGTTATTGCGTTTTCATGGGTTCTAATCTGGTGTCGTGGTCTTCAAAACGACAGCCTACTGTATCTCGTTCCAGCGCTGAAGCCGAATATCGGGGTGTCGCAAATGCTGTCGCGGAAACCAGTTGGCTGCGCAATCTTTTACTTGAGCTTTCAGTTCCCACTCGGCAGGCCACTGTTGTCTACTGCGACAATATCTCCGCTGTTTATCTCTCCGGTAATCATGTTCAGCATCAACGCACTAAACATGTAGAGCTCGACATACATTTTGTTCGGGAAATGGTAAAAATTGGTCAAGTTCGAGTTCTCCATATTCCGGTGGATTACCAGTATGCGGATATCTTCACTAAAGGACTACCACGCCTGTTATTTCAACGGTTTCGATCCAGTCTGGGCATTCGTCCTCCTCCTGCTCCACACTGAGGGGGCGTATTAGCAACCGTATATTTGTAGAATATTGTATATTAATTGTATTTATTTATTTCCATAGTTATAGGCTTGGTAGTTGTGTATATATTGACTATTGTGATTAATGGAATTCACGAGATTGAATCCTAACAAATAGATCTATTCACAAGCTATCGTTTCGAATGAATTAATTGAATTCAATTAATAGTGGGACTTAGGCATATAACATGAATCAACATGAATACACAGATTGTGGTTTATGAAAAGAACATGCAATCAGTACGTCTTACAGAAATCTTAATATCAGACAAAATGAAATTGAAAGGCATTCATTGAATTCTCCCCCATAATTTGAAAACAGAAAAGTAAAAGGGGCCGTGAAACTCACTTGATATGAAGATGGGCCGACAGATGTGAATTGAATGAAGTAGCCTAGCAAGCGTCTACAATGTAATATTAAGACGTCTTAGGGGTCTGGCTATATGGGTTAGTGAATACGTCACCCAATGTTCAAGGTTAAGTCTCGACTGTTATTACCCGATAACAGTGATGGAAATCCTAGGATATTATTTATTGTCTAATAAATAATATTGAATTTGATGGGATTTATTATTTATTTGAATAAATAAATAATAATTATATTTTCGCGTTTGAAAATAAATATTGAATAATATGGATTATTTTTCATTAACGTTATGGAAATTATAAATATTTAATTTACTTAATATTTGTAAGGTTTTGGACCCTTTTGATTAATAAATAAAATCCTTCATTTATTAATGATTGAACGCGCGTTTTATACCGCGCGTCAATACACGGTATATGTCGCGTTTTACGAAAAGAATTTTGACACTTGAAAGTATACCCATTAGTATGAAGAAATGTTTCCAAATATATATGAAGTTATATTTTGGTAAAATTAAGTGTCGGTTTGTCCGGTAGTTAACCGGTTTCATCGGTTTGACCGATTTGACTCGTATAATGACCTTTTAAGTTTCCTGAACACTTAGGATTTGTTATTAGACTTGTTTTAATGTGGTTTAGGGTTTTAAGTTGCTAAGTGTGCCGGTGGAAGTTTAACTTGTAAAATTGATATTTTCGAGTTACCGAAAGTTACAGTTTTGGTCCGGTTTACTTCTAAAACATATTTTTTCACTTTGAAACTTTGGGAATCACTTTTATATGTCAAAATAAGCATGTTTTATGTTCTGGACCAGATCCAACTTTTGTTCAAAAATAAGTTATATTTTCCGTCGAAATGTCGTATTACGGTATTCGATTGTTCCGTTTTCAAGTGTTTAACTTCTCGAATCGTTTTGTAAGTTTGAAACATAATCTTGGCAACCCTAAATCATCCATTACAAGTCCTAAGTGGTCATTTGTTGGTCACAAGGATTTTTACTTAAATTCTTTATGAAGATGAATGATATTTTATCATAAAAATTCCATTTTTACATTTCTTTGAATTTTCAGGATCCCACCTTTAAATAACAATTCTTATGACTAAAAACCATCTTACAACATGTTTGGTTCCAGATTTAGAGTTAAAGTCATGAGGTGTTTCCAAGATTGCAAAAATATATATGTTTTATGGTAACTACATTTTTATGACACACAAAATGAGTGTCATCTCTTACCACTTTTAACATAGTATATATTTCATCTAAAACTTTATTTCCAAATATAATATTTATGAATTTTTCACCAAATCAAACATACTAAATTATTTAAAACTTATAATATGTTATGATTTATAAACTTTGTCAACAATGTAAAGCTTTTTAGTATAGACATACATGTTATGTTAATATTTTTCTAAGTAATTGTTCAAACAATATTCTAGTTTCCATCAAAGGCATATATTGCTACTAACATATTAGTTTGTTGGTAATCATCTAACAACACAATCACGACTTAGTCAAGAACATGGGTTTGTGGACATATTAGAATAAATCATGGAGTAAGTTAAGAAAAGAAGAAGGTTTCTCACTTATTCTTAAACTGGATCGGTTATGACGTCATTGGGTTGTTGATTTAAGCTTCCGGTTAAGCTCCTAACCCAACCTTGATCTTGAGTTTGGAAAGAAAGTGGTGAAAGAAATGATGAATCACCATGGTTTGTCAAGAACAAGAGATTAGAATGTTTGTTTAAACAAAGGAACTTGATTAGGAACCAAAGAAATGAAGTGTGTGGGTGGATTACCTCAAGTAACTAAAAGTAGTGGACTTGGAATGAGTGGTGAAAGGTGATGACCGAATGGTGGCGGTGGTGGTTGTCTTCAAACCGAGAGCAAGAGGGAGGGTGAGAGATGGTTAGCGGTTAAGAGGGCCGAGAGAGATGGAGGATTCGGTTGATGTGAGTGAACCGAAAATGGAGAAGGGTTGTGAAGGTTTGGAAGTGTGAATCAAGTCCCCAATTTATAGGGTGGTGGTGTTGTGCTTTGCTCCTAAAACCGGTCACAAGGAAGGAGGGGACAAGGGAGCAAAGTGTGGCTCTTTAGACATGTTGGTGGCTTGAAAGACAAGAATGTTGGTGGCTTGTTTGTCTCTCAAAACCGATCACACAAGAGGGAGGGACAAAGGAGACAATGTGGTGGCTAGGTGACAACGTTGTCATGGGTTCTAGTGGTTAATGGTTTTATCCAATGGTTACTATTTTGGTTGGGGGAACATGGGACATGCTTGTCTAATGTCATCACAACACTTAGGTGGTTCTTTGGTGGCTAGTGGCGGCTAGAAGAGGCAAGGGGGAACAAGGAAAGATGGCTTGATGTTGGCCTAGAAGTGAGACAAGGAGGTGATGTTTTGTTGTGGTTTTCGGTTGGCTCAACCGAGAAGGGGAAAACCGGGAACAAGAAAAAAAGATTGAAGTGGACCGGGATCGAACTTGGTTCGGTTGAAAGAAAAGAAAAAAGAGGAAGAATAAGAAGAGGTCTCGGGTTCGAAACCGAGAAAGAAAGAAAAATGCCGGGTTCGACCGGCGGCCCAAAAGAAAGGAGAGAAAGAGTGTTGGGCTTCGGCCCAAACCGAGAAAGAAGAGGAAACGGGCCGGCGGGCCGGGCCTGTGGGCCGAGAGAAGGAAGTGGGCCGGAAATCGGGCCGAGGAAAAAGAAAGAAAGGAAAGAAAAGGAAGTTGGGCCGGTAGGCCCATTGGGCTCACTGGGCTGAACCGGGTCTCGGGTCGGGTCGGGTTGAGTCCGGGTTGATCCAACGAGTCCAACGACACTTCGTTTGAGTCAAAAGGATAAACGAATGAAAAGTCGGTTTTCGGCTCGAGAACGGATGATTTATATATAAATATAAATCAATAAAAAAAATTAAATAAATGAATAAGTGTCGCGTTTAATTTTGAATGAACGGGAATGTCACATGTCTTGATTGCTTGTCGTGTTGATTATGCACAATGACGTACTAAAGTTTAGAAATAAAAACTTCGCTCGACATGAGCGTTTATTGTTTGAAATTTCGGTGACAATGTTTTGTGTTTTTAGATGAAAATAATGTTCGGACTTTTTGAAATTGTTTTAGGAATAAAACTAATTATTGTTTGAAATGAATTGTCGTTTGAATGAACGTTATGTTTGGATTACGTCGGATACAACGTAATAGTTTTGAATTTGACGTTTGAATCTAACCGAATGTTAAGATTATTTTTGTCGTGGTGAAATAATGTTTTGAATAAAACGAATGTAAACTTTTGTTTTGAATGAAATGAATTCGTCGTTTGAAACAACGACTCGTGTTGAACACGTTACGACGTAACGTAATGTTATGAAAAATATAAAATGAATATTTTATATTTTTATTATTGAAGTTCTAGCTTGAATAAACACAGAACTTTAAGTCGATTTCCATTACGGGTAAATGTTGTCGGACCTAATTGTCTATGTTCGCACGTAAGTTCACCTAATTTAAATAAATTAAGCTTAATGCACATAGATAATCAGATAATTGCACGTTAATATAATATCAAAGTTAACCTGGAATATACGGGTTGTCACAAAGTGTTAGTAGATATATAATTAACCAAGGAAATTGATAAAAAAAAAACCCCTTAACTTGTTACTAGTGATACATTAGTCATGGAACTTGATAGAAATCTTAACTAGTGTTAATATCTATATATTTTTAGACATGGATAAATTCATAAAAGTTTTGACTTGTTATTTACTAATCATAAATATAAGACTTATCATGTTATGGACACACTGACACCAAAAGCCTAACACTAAATGTGTTAGTAGATTAAACATAAAAGACCGCAAAATTGATTATATATCTGTGGCTAAATCTAGTAAAAATATCATTTATAACAATATTCTTTATGACACATTCCTTGGACTTTAATATGGGTTTTTAACCATAAAAAGGTAGTTTATAAACATCGAATGTCACACCCCCAATTAACCACTAACGGAGTTTATACCGTTAAGGGGTGCAAGCAAACCAGGACCACAACCATTAGTTACAAATACTAAACGAATCAGAGTTAAGTCCAGGCATTCATCATAAAACAGTTTAAAGTTCGCAGCGGAAAATAAACATAAGTATCTTAGCACTAACCACGTGCTTAAATTACAAAACATGATTTGTTATTAAATTCCCAAGTTTGTGTTTAAAATAAGAAATCTTCAAGTGCCATGCCAACCTTCGGCGGATACTCCTCAGCGATCTGCAAAAGTGAAAACCACACAAGTGTCAACCTAACGGTTGGTTTACCCGGCGACACTACAGTTTCGCTACATAGTGTCGCTGGATGAAGATATACATAATTTCGCTAGGTAATTTCGCCCAGAGAATAGTACAGTTTCGCTGGTCGCGAAAAATTCACAAATCAGCCTAAAAATCAATCTAACAGCTTCCATATTTCATGTGATTCAATATTTAGCATGTATGATCATTTACCAACATAAAACAGTAAGCTTTAACACCTTAAACATGGGTTTTCATCATCAAATCACCAAAAACATATTTTAAACCTAAAATGACCTAAATAGCATAAATCTTCATTATGGATGGATTTCAAACGTAAAGTTACAGACTTTATAACAGATCTAGCATTCCTAAGCAACATATCAGAAGATCAAGTGATTCCATGGAGGTTTGGTCATGCTTTAAGGTAAAACACATAGAAAAAGCAAGAAAAGATGGTTTTGAGACTCACGATTCGATCTAGGATCCGAATGGATGATGTCTTGAGGCTGAGATCACGTCGGCTCGTGGTGCTTCTCGGCTAACCAGATTCCAGAAGAGTGTGTGTGTGTGTGTTTTCGGGAGAAAAGGTGCAAGAATGAGGCTTCTAGGGTTTTATAAAATATATATATCAGGGGCTAGTTTCGCTGGCAGTTTCGCTGGCCAAGCGAAACTAGCTCTGATCACGTGTGAGTCAACAGTCTGACTGCCGGGCGACACTATAGTTTCGCCCGGTAGTTTCGCTGGTAACCAAAAACATACAATTTGCCACATAATCAAGAATTTACAATTTGTCATGCTATTAATAATATTAAATCATGCGTTCAAATCACATTGCACGTAATGACAATAAATAAATGAACACATAACACATATGGACGGGTTCGGTGATCAACCAAAGGTCGTGGACGTATTCGGCCTAGTTAAGCATTAGTTACTAAGTTGACACTTATAACGTAACTAACGGAACTGTCTAACGGAAGTTAACCTTGAAATTCTCGGATGTCACATCGAATCTTTCATCAAAAAGCTTAGATACAAAATGATGATTTTTGTAAGCTAAAACATGATTTTAACATCAAAATTTTACAAAAATATAATCTGGACCAGATCTGACTTTGAACTTATTTTATAAATATTTCAAGTGTTTTTGATAAACCAAAGATATTATGATGAAGGAATGTCGCGTAGGAAGAAAACCTAGATCAAAACGGCGATATACGCAACGATAAGTCTCAGTTTTGGTAAGATTACGTCAAACCGACCAAGATAAACCTTTTAGTCCTTAAAAAGTTTAAAGAGACCTTTTACAAACATTTACTTAGAAATCTGAAGGTCTAAAGTGTTATCAAGAAAGTTATATAAATAAAATCCAGTAAAAAATGTCGAAGTCCGCTAAAAGCATACTGAAGTCCGCTAAGGACAACTGAAGTCCGCTAAGGACAACTGAAGTCCGCTAAGCGCATGCTGAAGTCTATTAAGTACAACCTGAAGTTTGCTAAGAACAAACTGAAGTTCGCTAAGAACAAACTGAAGTTCGCTAAGAACAAACTGAAGTTCACTAAGAACAAACTGAAGTATGCTAAGATTAACTCTTAGCGGAATTCAAAAGCTTCAAAAATTCAAAACTTGATTGATATATTTTTCTTAGATGGATTTTTCTTATTTTATAACATTTCTTTTATATTTATTTGAACATAAATATAATTGTTAAACATGTATATTTATTTGAACAATAAATAATAACGATCGGGCTTTACATACGAATACAAATGGGATTATATGTCAAGACTTGACTGGTATAACTTGGATGACAACTGTTACTCAAATGGTTAAACACCCTTATGCAATTGTCTTATATATATATATATATATATATATATATATATATATATATATATATATATATATATAGGGTAAGGATCCTGCGAAAACTATTTTTTTTTTTGCGAAAACCTAAAAAATAACACTAAAACCTTCATAACTTTTACATACGTTAATATTTTTCTATGAAACTTGCACCAAAAATCTTAAAATTCTATTGTCTTTGATTCTGGAAAAGAAATTGATATTTCGAAAAAAAAAATTAGTGCACATGTGTATTATTAGTGCACATGTGCACCATTCTCATTAATACTACACAAATGAGAATTGTTATGCGAAAACATATTGTTTAGGTTAAAAACATTTAAAAAAACTAAAATATTCATAGAACTAATGATAATTATACATATGCACTATAACTATTAGTTATAGTGCACATGTGTAGCATAAAATTTAAAAAATTTTAAAACGTTTAATATATTTGCAGAGTTAAAGATAACACAATTATAAGATTTATGGTGTAATTTCTCTTTTAAAATATTAATGTATACGACACATATAAAGTGTTTTTTTTATTAGTGCACATGTGCACTAATAAAAAACCACGAAAAACTAACAAAATTATAACGTATTTGATGCGATTTTTCTAAAAAAAACATTAACGCATACTATATGTATGAGTTTTATTATTAGTGCACATGTGCACTAATAAAAAAACGACGAGACGTTAAAGGTTTTTTTCTTAATTTTTTTCCAGAATTAAAGAACTCATAATTCTAAGGTTTTTGGTGCAAATTTTTTTAAAAAAATATGATCGTATGAAAAAGTTATGAAGGTTTTAGTATTAGTTTTTCGCAAAAAGATGTGGTTTTTACATGATCCTTACCCTATATCATATATATATATATATATATATATATATATATATATTTAGGACGTTACTTGCTAGCTTCATATCCGGTTTACTTCATTTCTTCACTTCATCCTGATCAAGTGAGTTTCACGGCCCATTTTCTTTATAAACTGGTTTTATATCTTAGGGGGAGAACTCAACAAACAACTCTTTTTACTTGATATTATGGCTTACTGTTAGACGTATGACTACATTATCTGTTACCACCCAAACTAAGGTACAATTTGTTATAAACGTTTGTACAACTAAACCCTACTATTAATTGATTTCGATTAGTTCTGGTACGAAACGATGGCTAATGAATAGATCTATTTGGGTTTACAACCCTACCCTAATTGGCCGCTCCAATTCTGACTCCATGGTATTTGTATTGGGGTACACGTCAGTTATTCTGCTTTGTTCGGTATCTCTCGGGCGAGATACCATGAGTGGGTATATCTGTTAGCATTTGAAATCAAGGTTCATGTGAGATCATACAACCACAATGGTAAATCAACGTAATATTCAAGTATTCCATAAACTATTTTACAATTTACTTGTAGAGTTGATGCACACGAGTATATATATAAATAAATATGCAAAAACGACCTTTAAATTTATAAACCTAAATCATCTTGTAACTACTCATGCATATGTAGGAAGGCGGACCTATCGTATGGTAGGACAAAGAGAAACTCAGGGTCGACCTAAGGAAGAAATGGTGTAATAAAACTAAACCTAATTATCATCATTTGCATTCTGTCACAATTCCTAATAACTGTTAGAAAGAAAATAAGAAAACAAATTGAAGGTAGCAATAACAAAATAGATGTAAAATCAGAATAAAGAACAGATATCATCTAAGACTGATCACTATTCATGCATTACCTAGACCTGACATTGACATTTGTAAAGTAATTGTCTAATAGATTTATAGTCGCTAAAATCGGCAATTAAAAGCACAGCCATAATGAAGTACCCACGAATTAATGACCTAGCTATAGGACACTAAACACATGATCTAAGACCTAGGATCATAGACCAATCCTATTCTGATGTACCATGATAAACTAATAAATTATAACCCAATTACATGCCATAACATATGCAGTATATTTAGTCATTTCACTATTCCTTTTACCCAGGACATGAAAGCTAAGATTCACGACCAAACACAAAGACATACTTCAAACAAGACAGATTATTGAATATGCAAAATTACCATTTCCTATCTAGGCTCGCTAGAGTTCCTAAACACATATTGATATCGCTAGAATACATCTATCCTACCAACCAAACCAAATACTACTAGGAAAGGATTAAACACATCATTCAACAACACATCTTCAACATGAAAAAGGAATCATAATCATTATACTAAAATCATTATGTAAAACATTGTCAACGTCAAATCATAGGTAAAACACTAAATAGATCACATTGTCTTAGATGACATCAAGAGAGTTAGCCTCTCATAGCTAAACTAAAGAAAACAACAAATAAATGTAAGAAAACATGATTGTAAGCGCAAACCAAAGTCGATCAATAGCCGAATCTTCGAATAACTTGATATCACGAACAATCGAACACTCTGGGCCTTGAAATCTTCGACTTCTAGCTTCTGTATTCTTCTGGAACCGAACTCTGCTGGTCTCTATCGTGTAACTTCTTGAAATGACCAAATAGTTGGGTAGTTATAGTGAAAGATTAGGGTTTCGGAAATCGGTCGTAATGACTCGTTACACGGTCACAGACCGTAAGCGCCGCCATGAATTAACGAATTAGGGTTTCTCCGGTTATCCTTATAACGGGCCGCGATGGCTATCACGGGTCGTGACGTGGAGAAAAAGTCAGATCTTTGATTCTTGTTCAATCCAGCCCAAAACTTCGTAAAATCCTCAAAGTGATATTTGAGGATTTTACGAGGGGGTCAAAGTGATATTTGTAACACATGGACTAGTAAATAATGTACTAGACTTTATATAGCTCTCAATTTTTAACACATGGACTTTCCTTACCATAGGCTGGACAAACGATCATAATTCAACTAACATACTATACCAACTTACAAATCAATAGGACTTAAGGGTAAGGTTGTTGTTGGTGTAGGGAATGGAATTGGGATTTTACAAATGTGGAAACTTGGGTGTACAAGATCTGGTGAATAAAATAAACAAACTAAGAAAAATCTTTAAACTCATAGATTTCCTTTTTATTTTTCTACTAAGGCCAAGTCTTTAAACTCATAGACTGCCTTCTTATTCTAACTATAACTTTGAAGAATAATCTTTAAACTCATAGATTATCTTCTAATAAATACAAAGTTTTTTTTTTGACATCGGCATATCATTATATATATTTTTTCTTTCCGGGATTACTCTAACATAATAACCAGATTGTTTCCCGAAAATAAAGGTGAAAGGAAAAAGGCTAAGGTTATTGGGTTAATTGGGTAATCAAACAAAATGGATATAGACTCAACATGGGTAAACTAAAGGAAATTTGGGTAATTGGGTTATAGAAATGTAGATAAGGAAAATAGAAGGTGTAAAGTGTAAAATAAGGTTATCCTAGGGCTTGCCTCTATCATATTTGCTTGTTTTGTAAGATGCAGTCTCGTAACGTATTCAAATGTCAAGTTCTAGAAGTAGGTCACATGTGGCACTCTCTTTTGTTATACAAAAGAAAAACATTACACGTACAAAGAAAAATAAAGCATTACCCAAAAATAAAAATAAAGGTAAAGATAGATCATTCCTTTTATTCAATCAATCATATTTTTATTGTCATGCCATTATTCAAACAAACATTCAAAACACAGGAAACAAGCAATCCAAACAAGTCACACAAGAAGTTTAACAAAAAAGATAGATAATAATAATTCCAGCGTTAAGCTTCTTAAATGCCTGATTCATCAGAGGATGAGGGTTCACCAATAGCTGCATATAGATCATCCAAATCATGCTGCTGAATCCTTTCTACCATCAAAATCGCACCGATCTTATCTATTTTACGCTGAAGATCACAAATGAGCGTAAGTCTTCCACAATTTACGCTGAATCCTTTCAATTCTCCTCAATATCTATTTTACGCTGAATCCTTTCAATTCTCCTTAATATTTCGCCTTCCATGAGCGCGAGTCTTCCATACAAGATGCTGAAATTTGACATAGCTTCAGTTTCATCATCTTATTTCATGGGCATTTCGCGATTCATCCGAGAGGAACTGGCTTCCTTGTCATGGCTCCTCATATTGGTGACTTCAACAATAGGACGCTTGCCTTTCATCTACGAGAAAACAGTGAGACAAATAAAAAAAACAAAAGAATGAAACTTCACTGGCGTCACGGCTCGTTACAGGCTAACAAGTCGTTAGACCAAGCATCCTGTAAAGGATATCGTTACAGCCCGTTACGGGTTAACGGGTCGTTATGTGCCAATTTTCGAAAATTTTCTAAAATTTATTTTTCAATACAGATCAGTACATGATAAAAAACTAGCAATTTTAGTGTGATGTGGGGATGGGAACTTGTTGCCATCCCCACACTTAATCCTTTACAAAGATCATAATTGAAAATTTTAAGAATCAAGTGTGATGATAATAAAATTTATGGAATGGAGAACACAATAGGGGTAAATAGACTATTGTAATCTCAAGAGAAGGCGGAAACTTGAAAAGAATTGATAATCAAATTGTTCTTTCTTGGAAAACAAGATAAAACAATTAAGCAAAGTGAATTTCGTACCTTTGATCGACCAAGAATGCCCCAGGAACCGTCCAATGTGATTTAGGGTTTTGAAAAGTCATCTGGAGAATTCTATTTATAAGTTTTGAAAGTAAGTCGGTAACGAGCCGTATCGGGAACACGAGCCGTTAGGTCAAACTTTCGTTACGGGCCGTTACAAGATAACGGGTCGTTACGATGCTTGAAACATAATTTTCACAAAACTTACATCTGTTCATTTTAAGCAAAATTGATCAATTGAGGCAACAAAATATGAAGAAAGGACAAATTCAATCGACTAAGTCAACTGAATTGATGTAATTCGAATAAAAACTCAACAATTTTCATGTTACGAACAAAAGGAAAATGAAATGATAGAAATTGGGTTGCCTCCCAAGTAGCGCTAAGTTTTTATAGGTTCTTCAGCCTGACCCACCTTCACTCAGATTTTTGGAAAGCGAAGGCATGAACTGTAACATCTGTATGTTTCAAAAACTCGAAAACTCGACCCACATCAAGATCCACGGTTTAAACCCGATTCTCAACACCATGAATTTTGGATTACTCTATTCCATGTGATAGTACTCTGAAAATGGTGAACGTGGGCGAAAACCGCGTGCAAAACCGAGTTATAACAAAGCGGGAATCGCGAAAACAAGTTTGGTGTTAGTTGTGATTGCAAAGACGCGTTTTCCCTTCAAAACTCATCCCACATCGCCCATAATACAATATTTTCCTTCATTACGCACCTATAAATACCCTTGTTGGGTCCCTAATAGCTTGCAACTCCTAGTTTGAGTATAAACAAGTGGAAAAACCAAATTTTGGTGGTTCCACAAACACAATACCCCTTTGGGTGTCGTGCGTAGTAGTTTTTTTATGTTCTCAGCGAGGAGGTGCTGCCCTTCAAGATTGTCTCGATTGAAAATCTTCTTTGAGGTAGTTCTTCTTTTTCTTTATTTCTTTATTTCTTTCTTACGTTCTTTTCTTCTTTTCGTTATTCGTTAATCTATCGCTTTCTTAGTTTAATTAGTTTAATTTAGGTTCTTAGTTAGGTGCTTTAGGCTCGTTTAGGTAGCCTTGCTAAGGTTCGTTCTTAGAACGCCTAGCATTGTTAAGGCTTGTCCTTTGGACAACCTAGCTTTGCAAAGGCACGTCATTAGGACGTGCTGCCTTGCTTAGGCCGCCTTTAGGCTTGGTGTAGTCTTGTAGAGGCTTGTTAGGCCCAACGAGTCCAACCTATCATGTTCAATTTCATCTATATTCGTCAAACCCAAAAGTTAACGTTTCTATGCATGAACAATTGGGGATTTAGGTTTGTTTTTCACAAATCATCAATTAGACCAATTCTTAATTCAGGTTTTGAACATAAATACCATTTTAGGATTTCAAAAGCCTTAGAACCAAACCTATTCTTTTATCAAACATAATTAGTGATAGTACTCGAGACGTGAATGACATGTAGTAACTGGAAGGGTGTCATAACCTATTAGGCCAAAGCATGTCTAGTAACGTTTAAGGTATTGTTACTCTTAAAAGTTAAATTTTTCAAACTTCAATTAATAACATTAAAACTGATTCCCCAAATGCATAAGAGCTTAGAATCCATATTCCAATATTCATGTTGCCCCTTCTATTATTTTAGGATAAATCTTCGGGACTAATCCTTTCACTTTCAATTTTCGCTTCGTGGACTTAACTTCTAATCCAAGTGAGTAATCCTTGCCCCTTTTCTCATTTTCTCATTTTTGGGGTTGCAGCATGTATCCTATTTCAAAGTGTTGTCTTTCAAGTTTATCATTTACCATGCGTATGTGATCTATGTGTGAATTATGTTTTATGTGACTTCTAACATGATTTGTCAATATGTGATTTTTAAAGGCTTTCATGTTTATCAAAGGTTTGCATGTTTATCATCGGATGTCAAGTATGTCATGGTTTTCATGTCTTTCATTTGGCATAAACATTAACGTAAGGCCTGGGGTAACAAAGGTAGATCTATCGGTTGACAACCCGCTCAACTTGACCAGTACGGTGTTGGGTGTTTGGAGCCTAATTTATTATGTCATATAGTCTAACCTGCGGGTTAGGGAATCTATCATATGTCATTGAGGTTTGTTTATGCCTAGTCTTTCATGTTGTCATTTATACTAGAAATTTTGGTTATGCCTAGTCTTTCATGTTGTCAGTATCTTCTAGCATGTTATATTTCACTTATTCTATCATATGACACGTAACGCATGTTTTTAAATATATGTTATGTATCAAACTTGTGGTTACTCACAAACTATTTATAGTTGACCCCCCTTTATTTTATACATGTTGCAGGCTAAGGTGTCGATGTTTCAAGATACTATCACATAGGGCTTTTGGACCTACTTTAATAAATAAATTGTATTTGTTATTAATATGTTATGTATTGTTTTATTTTTCAATGTTATCAATAAAATTTATTATTTAACTATTGTCACTAAATTAGTTGTCATGAGCTTATGGGCAATCTAATCATGCCCTAACGTTTCCGCCGTCGGTTTGGGTGTGATATATTGGTATCAGAGCCATGACTATAAGGAACTAGGTTATTAGAATTAAAATGACCTAGACTATTGCCTTAGGTGTCCAAACACGAGAACCTCGTGTATTGCATGCTTAGTTTATAGATTGCCCTTTTTTATGTCTTGCTTTGCCTTAGTTATGATGTACCTCAAGCCTAACACTTTTTACACACTCATGCACTCAATTTCAGGCTTCCCAGCCTTTTCCTTAGTAATGGTGCCTTATGTGCCATTTTAGGAACTTGATTTTATTCGTTTTTTAAAATCTCGTCCGGGTTAGGTTCCTTAGTATCGGACATGTAGTAACTGGAGGGTGAAAGCACAGGTAGTCCGGGTGTCTATTTAGGTAAGCGTTACCTGGGACACTCTGGCGAGAGTGCCTTAGCCTATTAGGCCAAAGCATGTCATAACAAACATTTCTAGGAACCATATTAACCCTGACCAGTCGAAGGTGGCAGTTTCCCAATCGGGAAATGAGAACCATTCCATTGATTTCAAACAAGTCAATTCGATATTGTGTTTTGCATGCGATTTTATGATATCCGGTTTATACTCCGATTTCGATCTATGACTTTTGATTTTCAAGAGTTCATGGTTAAAACGCCACTTTCGTGATTTCAATGGCATTTTTTTGAAATTTTCACCATCCACATTTACTTTCACAATTTTACATATTTTACCCCTTATGTTTTAGTAGATTGATTTTCCATACTCATACCTTTTGTGTTTATATCATCCAAAGTCATCCTTGTGATTTCTATATCATAATTTCATAATTTCGTACGACACTACTATGGTGTAACCATCCTACACTATCCTACGATTTACGTTATCGGTTCACAGTTCCATTTTTGACGCACCTTTGAGAATTCAAATATCCCCTTGTTATTTAGTTAGTAGCTCGAGTTTCATAACTTTCAGATTCCATCCTCGGGGTATTTTTTGATGTTTATACGATCAATTTATTACCCTCATGATTTCACATACTCTTGATTTTTCACACATCATCCTTGTATTTCAAATTCATGTCATTCCTCGTCACCATAAATGTGTAATGGATCTGATTAGCCATTTTAAACCAAAACCTTGTGAGTTCATAAAACGCTCTTGCCTAGTTTCAAAACCTTCATTTCATGATTCTCAAGTCGCGGTCGATTGATTGTTTTATCAAATCTTGTTGCCAACCCATTTTAGACTCAACCCAGTAACCCATTGTTCCAATCATAGCCCAACCTGTTGCACCCAATGCCCAATAGACACACCTGCGTGGTAATTCATGTAACCCTACAATGTGTTTGATAAGCTGACCATTGCAGACAATGCTTCGGTCAAACTAGCCAAACAAGTTGCGCATAGTCACGTTTTGATCTCAAGTCAAATTTACCGTTTGAATCCAGTGAGTTGGTTTTTAAACTTATGATTTTTTTTTTTAAAATTGTTTCGTGATTTCCTTATTCGATGTACAATTCAAAAAAAATTTTACATTCATGATTTCAAAACCTATTTATAACACGTAGAGTAAATTACATTTTTTGTCCTTTAACTTTGCCACTTTTGCAATTTTTGTCCTTTATCTTTTTTTGTTACACTCTCTGTCCTTTAACTTTTTTTTTTCGTTTACCTTTTGTCCTTTTTAACAGAATCCGTTAAAACCTACCGTTAAGTCAAGGGTATTTTTGTCTTTTTACCTTTTGTGGTATTTTTGTAGTTAAATAAAGAAGGAGGGGTGGTTCTATAAATATGTCAAAAAAATTTCCTTTATCTTTCCCGGTCGAATTTCCTGCGGCCTCCCATCTCCGGCGGCCTCTCTGCTCCGACGACCCTACCACCCCTGCTTCACCGGCGACTACCCCTGTCAAACCCGACGCACCTCCCTCCTCACCTTTCATCCTCCGATTAAACCACCGAACCATGGTGGTTAGGGCTGAACCACCGATCCATGGTGGGAGCCGATTCTGGCTCATTAAACGTCACCTAAAAACGAAAAACGTTAACCTAACACTACGTCAAAACTAACCTTTGGCCACGGAAAAAAACCGTGACAAAAGGTGTTTTGTCACGTTTTTTTTTCCATTCCAACCGACACTATAGGTGCCGTGACCATATGTACCCTACGGCCACGTTACAATATCAGTGGCTGAAGCCACCTATAAGCGTGGCTAAAGGGTACTAATATTTGTTGTTGTAATCAAACAATTCTTCAGAAAAGCGTGGCCAAAGGGTCCCAACGGTCACATGTGTTTGGTTAACGTGGCCTTTGGTATTTTATGGTCACGTATATTCGTGTTTTAGCCACATACATTATAAAAATACGTGGCCAAAGGGTTGCTGAAATCATACATTTTGTCACAGTACGAGTGGCCAAAGGGTGGCAACGGCCACGTTAAAATATGAATGGCGTGGCCTTTGGTATTATATGGTCACGTATATTTGTGTTTTAGCCACATATGTAATAAAAAAACGTGGCCAAATGGGTTGCTGAAATTATAATATTTGTCCCAATACGCGTGGCCAGAGGTTGGCAACCGCCACGTCAAAATATGAATAGCGTGGCCTTTGGTATTATATGGTCACGTATATTTGTGTTTTAGCCACATATGATATGAAATAACGTGGCCAAATGGGTTGCTGAAATCATAAATTTTGTCCCAATACGCGTGGCCAAAGGGTGGCAACGGCCACATTAAAATATAATAAGGGTGGCCTTTGGTATTATATGGTCACGTATATTTGTGTTTTAGCCACATATATTTGGAAAAAAAAAGTGGCTAAAGGGTAGTTGAAATCATACATTTTGTCTCAATACGCGTGGCCAAATGGTGGCAAAGGCCACGTTAAGATATAATAAGGGTGGCCTTTGGTATTATATGGTCACGTATATTTGTGTTTTAGCCACATATATTTGGAAAAAGAAAGTGGCCAAAGGGTAGTTGAAATCATACATTTTATCTCAATGAACCCTATATTTAATTACAAATCAAATAAAATTTAATTACAAATCAAATAAAATTTAACACATATATTTAATTACAAATAAAATAAAATTCAATTACATGTCAATACAAATGAAATACAAATAAAAAATTAAAGAAAATTACACTGCATACAAGCATTATTCTCAATCTAATTCAATTACAAGTCAACAACACTACCGCGTAAGTGGTCTTCATCTTCAACTGTCCAGATTTGAGCTTAATTAGGACCATTTTTATTGTATTCCTTCCTATACCAAAACATATAATTGATAATTAGGTTATGGAAATTGATTATAATATATATAGCAATTTTGAAATACTTACCACCATGATAGATATGGACTGAGGAGTGCCATTTTATTGCAAGTAGTATGGGTCATCAGGTCCTACAGTTCAATTGATTTCCAGATGAACATTAGATATCCAGATGAACTTAAAACATCCGGATGAAGATCACATTAATTAAGTTCCAGATCAACTTCAAAGTCAATTGAACTTTGTTTGCTACACATCTCACCATTTGTTCCAACAATCCCTAGCTGGCCCAAGTGTTTGAGGTACCAAATAACATTTAATATGGGACTACATGACATTACCAAACAGATTACTGTGAAAATATAGAACGGAATGAAACTTGACTGGCAAATATTTACCTTTTTCTTTTCAACCGCTTCAGACGAGGTTGATCGACCACCGATTTCACGCCCTACAGTTCAATTAATTACTTTATGTAAATGAGCAATCAAACCTATAATGAGTTTGACAAATACTAACCGTTGTGTGTATGTCAGCATGATTAGTGCTGTGGCTAGATCCAACAAAAATCTCCTTAGAATTTTCCTAGAACAATGTTTCTGAATTGGTAAAAAGTTAGACCAGAATAATGACGCAGACCTATCATGAAAGTATTTATTCTGTTTTTTTAATCTAACATAAGTTGTTCCAGTTTTATTCATACAGATTATGTATATACTCTATTTTTTCATATTAACATACATTTTCAATGAATAATAGCAGGGCCCCATTTAACTCATATCTTTGTTCTTACATGAAGTATATATTCTTATGTACCAGGAACTTGCATCTATTTGTGTTCTTCAGGAACAAGAGTTCATCCGGATTGTGTTCTTCATGAACAAGAGTGTATGTGAATAAGGCACTTGAAAAATAGTATGATTAATTAAGTTGTGATGTAAAGAATTCACCTCTGTAGATGCCGGAGCATTAAGTTTGTGTGGTAACGGTGGTCCAATTGCAGATAGATGAGCTATAAGTAGATCAAGTTTTTTCTCCGATTCTTGAATCTTCAAGAAGAGGGCCTTAATCTGTTCATTTTTTTCATCCCTAAGAAGTCTCTCCTCTTTAAGTTCGAACTCAAGTTTTTCCAATTGACTATCAGTGTTGTTGGATCGATCCTTGAATTTTGTACAATTAACAGAATGTAGTTAGATGCTTTTTAACAAAGTACATAAATAGGAAAGCATGCAGACCCTATTGATTCATTATCTCTTAGTTAGTTCTTAATTATTAATATATCACATAAAGACCCTATTGATTGATTATTTGATATGTTATACACAAATTAAAGACATCTAAAGGGAAGAGTGGAACACATCATGTCTTCAGTGGATATAAACAAACAGTTCACCATTTCTAGCAGAGTAGCAGATGCATGACATCAACATTCTTCTATTCTTCTACAGGGGATTTAAACTAAAATTTCTTTATTTTGTACCCCTCTAACATGAACCTAAAAAAAATGTTGGAAACATTCCTATATATGTCCTCTAGGATCATTTCCTAGCTAGTAATGACCAGAGTAACGTAAATTAGTTCTTAGTTATTAATACATCACATAAAGACCCTATTGACTAATTATTTGATATGTTATACACAAATTTAAGACATCCAAAGGGAAGAGCAGAACACATCATGTCTTCAGTGGATATAATTAAACAAACAGTTCACCATTTCTAGCAGTGTACATAAAGAAGAAAGGAGGTTCACCAGTAACATGAATCTACAAACATGTGCATATGCTTGACCTCAACATTCCTAGCATAAAAATAACTAATTTAGCATGCTCCCCCAGTCATTTAAGAAGGTAAATAACTAATTTAGCATAAAATGAATGGGTTGAAATGAATGGAGAGGATATCTGCAATATATACCCCTTCCTAATCAATTCTGTATGAAACGAAATTTTATCGATCTGTAACTGTAACTGTACACAAATTCAGGGATCCCAAGTTAAACGTGTATCAATAATAAACAAAAGAAACAATTTTATGAAAACATATTGTAAGTAATGAAATGGAATAACTTGACAATTACCGTTTTCTGGACTGAATGGTCTCCCAAATCACATCCCACTTCTGAAGAATCGCTAGCG
>JBCNJP010000009.1:54984460-55018944 GCA_039602395.1 Deinandra increscens subsp. villosa | reverse complement strand
CTACATAAATTTGTACCATCAACATATCCTTACCAACAGTTTTGACAAAAAGTGTTTTGTCAATTGCCCCTCTCTTGTAGCCATTCTCTAGAAGATAGTTAGAAAGAGTTTCATACCAGGTTCTAGGTGCTTGTTTGAGACCATACAGAGCTTTGATTAGCTTGCACACCTTGTTAGGATGGTGAGGATCCTCAAAACCAGGAGGGTTGGTTGACATATACTTCTTGTTCCAGTAGGCCATAAAGGAAGGCACTTTTGACATCCATCTGAAATACTTGGAAGTCTTTGAAGGCAACATAGGCTAAAAAGATTTTGATTGCTTCCAATCTAGCCACAGGTGCAAACACTTCATCATAATCAATGCCTTCTTCCTGCACATAGCCTTGCACTACCAGTCTTGCTTTGTTTTTAATAACACTTCCCCTGTCATCTTTCTTGTTTCTGAATACCCACTTTGTGCCAATTGGTTCTGCTCCATCAGGCAGATCTACCAATTCCCAAACTTTCTGCTTGTTAATTTGAAATAACTCTTCCTGCATTGCCTCTACCCAACTGTTATCTTCCAAGGCATCTGTTACCTTCTTGGGTACTTCTTGAGACAAAAATGCAGCATGCAAACAGATGTTTGCATTAGCAGATCTACTTCTTGTCAACACAGGTGCTGACACTTCTCCAATAATATTCCTCACTGGATGATCTCTGTTGATTCTTCTGTCAAGAAACATAGGGAACTCATGGCTTCTTCCATTTGAGGGTATATTGAGCTGAGGAAGTCTATGATCAAGCTCAATATCACCAATTTGTGATACAGGATCTGAACATTCAACTGTATTATGAGAGCTATCCTCTGAAATATGGGTCAGATGCTCAAAACTGAATTCATCATTTGAATTTTCAGGTTCAGTTGATCCGGAATCATTGTTCTCAACAGTTTCTGAAATTAAGTTTTCCGGTTGAACTTGAGCCGGAGAAATTTCCGTTTGAACTTTGACCGGAACTATATCATCTTCAATTTGAACTATTTCAGAAGGTTTCTTTCCTTTGCCTGGCAAGATAGGTTTGATGCTCATTGAAGAGAAGAAGGTTTGCTTCTCAGTTCCAGCAGTGTTGCTCTTCCAATGTTCATCAGCTGACCTATATAAGTTATGTTCCTGCACTAGAGAGCTCACGGGCTTATCAACAGTTATGTTGAAAGCAGTGGTTAGTGCGTCAATATCAAATAACCAAGTGGGTTGAGATTCAAAATTGTTGGTAGATCTTTCATTAAAAGAGACATTTATGGTTTCCTCAACAATTTTGGTTCTCTTGTTGTACACTCTGTATGCTTTAGACATACCCGAGTATCCAACAAAATATCCCTCATCTGCCTTTGCTGCAAATTTGGGCAATAACTCATTAGTTATCAATATTGTAACAGGACAACCAAATGGCTTAAAGAAGTAAATGTTTGGCTTTCTTTTTCTCCAAAGCTCATAAGGTGTCTTGTTTTTGCCTTTGACAATTAGAGACCTGTTTTGAACATAACAGGCAGTGTTTACTGCCTCTGCCTAAAATATCACAGGGAGTTTGGAGTCTGCTAACATAGATCTAGCAGTTTCAATCAATGTCCTATTTCTCCTTTCAGCAACACCGTTTTGCTGTGGAGTTCTAGGAGCACTGAATTGTCTCACAAAATGAATTCATAACATGCTTTTTGAATTCTGTGCCATTATTGCATCTGATTGTTTTGACCTTAAGATTAGACTGATTTTCTAAATTTGTCACATGTGTTTTCAACAATTCAGCAGTTTCATATTTTGTTTTAAGAAAGAAAACCCAAGTGTATCTAGAAAAATCATCAATTATGACAAAACAATATGACCTTTTCCTTAAACTCATTACTCTAGTTGGACCAAAGAGATCCATGTGCAATAACTCTAGAGGTTTTGAAATAGAAGACTCAACTTTTGGCTTAAAAGAGGTTCTGTGTTGCTTGCCCTTGAGACATGGCACACAGTTTTCAAAACATGCAAAATGCTGGTTAGGAAGACCCTTAACCAAGCCAAGATTGACAATTCGATTCATATTCTTGTAGTTTACATGCCCTAACCTTCTATGCCACAGATCACTTTCATCAACAGAGGCTTTGGATACAAAGCAGGCAGTGCCCCATGAGGGTGTAGCAACTGACATATCCAGAATGTATAGTCCATCTCTCCTAGGTGCTTCAAGCATAATTAACTCATCAGGAATTTTAACACCAGGTTTGAGAACTATAGCCTCTCTCTCATTAAACATCAAATTCAAATTCTTATCACACATCTATGAGACACTAAGTAAGTTGAAATTTAATGTATCAGCAAAATTGACTTTGTCAAATTTTACCAGTCCATTTGTCACATCACCTTATGCTGTGATATGGCCTTTGTGCTTCCAAAGGCAACTGGTCCTCCATTAATTCTTTTTGTATTTTCCAGAATTTGCTTATTCCCTGTCATGTGGCAAGTGCATCCGCTATCAACTACCCATAGGCTATTTTGGCCTTTATTTTGCACCTGAACACATCAGAATTGATTAGTTTCTATAGGGGACCCAAGCCTGAGTGGTCTTAGGTCTGCCATAAGCATCATTATACTTATACTCCTTGAGTACTAAAGTATTTAGAACTGGAGCTTCATTAAGCAGATCATCATTGTCAAAACTGAAGTTCTCATATTGAGTACTTGTTTGACTGAATCCTTCACTTTTGGAGATTTTCCTTTCAGCAATTTTTCTATCCTTGTACTCCTTAAATTTTCTTTGCTTGTTGGTTATTTTCTTAGATTTTTCATTTCTTTGATTAACCAACTTAGTTCTTTCAGGGGATTTAAAAAATCTTTGAGGAAAGTGTTTGTTTTTGCTTGAACTCTCCCCCTGAAGTGGAACAATGTGATTTCGTTTGAACTAGTAGCAAATTCAATTTCAGGTTGGTTAGACTTTTTGCTTCTTGAAAAGTTTTCTCTAGAGTTTCCTCTAGAGGGATTTCTTCTTCCTTGAGCTTCAAAGTGCTCAAACCCATCATCAAAGTGTACATGTGGTCTCTGCTTTGGAGCAGTAGCTGATCTGGGTTGAATTTTGTTTTCCTGTTGAACTCGAGATCGAGCGGAAGAGCATTCCGCTTGAACTTCAGCCTGAAAATGATTTTGCCTTAGAACAGAAAAACTTCTATTTTTATCATTACCAAATAAAACCCTGTTGGAGTCAGATCCAAAATGCTTCATTGTGTAGCTTTTCACAGGTGAAATTCTTCTTGTGAGTTTCTTTTGAAAATTTGCCTTGGGTTGCAAAACAGGTTTTGGTTTCAAAAATGGTTTCGTTTTACTCAATGGGTTGAACTGGCACACAGCAGCTAAGTGGCCTTGTTCATCACAGAACATGCATTCAACAGGTTTGGTTTCAAATCTTCTGGGAGACTCATGTTTACTCACTTGGTTGAAAGTGAGTTGACCAAACCTTTGAGTTTGACTTCCCTTTGGTTGCTCAGGTTGCTTCCCTCCAACTTTTGAGTCTTTAGGCTCATAAATAGTTGGTGGTGGAACAGCAATTGAAGGTTTCAAAATGCTTGATTGGTCAGCTAATGTAGAAGTGCTTGCATTAGTGACTTCAGTTTCTTTTGATACAACAGTGTTTTCAAAACTTGACTGTAATGAAATGTCATTAACAGTAAGACTAACTTTACATTCCGAATTCAAAGCTTCAATTGGTTTGATTACAGGTGAGTATTCTATTGGTGGTTCAATATTATTATACCCAACACCTGCTTTACCATACATCCCTCCCATCCACAATTTCTCAGCCTTTTTATTTGCTGCTTGAAATTTGTCACAAGTAAACAATTTATCTTTTAGTTTAATATCAAGAACATCAATCTCAGCCTTAGCATCTTTAGTTTCATTTCTTGATTTATCAAGTTTTGATAGCAAGTCATCAAGCTGAGTTTCAAGAATTGAGTTGGTTTGTTTTAACTGTTCATACTCTTTGGTTAAGTTTTCAAATTTTGAAATTTATGAAGATTCAGTTTTCTTAAAACATTCCTTTACCTCATTTAGGTTTGAAACCTCATCAATCAAGTCAGTCTTGTGATTTTGATACTTTGCCACTTGCTCTATGCAAGCAGGGCTGCATAGGTTTTCTAAAACTTTCTCAGGGATAGAGTTTACCTGATTTGAGATGGAGTCTTGTTTGGCCATCAAGGCATGATTGATAGGCTCAAAATCAGCAACAAAATCTTCCCATTCAACACATGAGGTTTGATTGGCAACAACAGCAACCACATTCTGGTGGTTTTGACTTCCGGTTGGCTTTGGTGGAGTAGGTTGATGACCTGAGTAGTTACCAGAATTATTATTGTTTTAGTTGTTTCCACCTTGATTCTTTCCTTGGACATGACCCTGATTTTGTCCTTCTCTTCTTGGCTGTGGGCATTCTCTTGCAAAATGACCAAGCTGATGACAATTATAGCACTTTACCTTGCTCTTGTCTAGGCCTATGTGAGCGCCCTTGGCTCCTTTGTAGGTTCTACAAGTTCTTTTATAGAACCTTTGAGCTCTAACAGACACCATAGCAAGTTGGGTCAAGATAACCATTTCTTCCAAATCATCAGCACCTATACACTCAAGATCCTCACGAATGAAGCCTTGGTAAGAGTCAGTTGCTATATGAGCATTATGAGAGTTGTCAAACAAGTTTGAAAAGCTCTCTTGACACCTTGGTGTCTCAGGGAAACTGACAATAGGTGACTGATATGATGATGAATTTGAAGATCTTTGATTGTTAAAATCGGTAGTTACTAGTGCAGTTGAAAACAGCTGAGTTGACTCGGAAGATGAGTTTTGTTTAAGGTTCAGTTCCATTTCATAGGAACTGAGTATGCCATGAAGTTCACTGAGTCTCATCTTTTTCAAATTCTTACATTCCCTGACGCTCACAGTGTAAACTGTCCACACAGAAGGCAAGGAACGAAGGAATTTTTCTGTTTACATCTACCTGATCTCGTTTTACGTCTACCTTTTGAAGTTCATCAAGTAAGGAAACAAATCTTAAGTACTAGTTTGTCATTGATTCACCGGATTTGAAAGTAAAGTTCTCATATTTTTGTTTTAAGACATCTTTCTTGTTTTCTTTTACTTCACTGGTTCCTTCATACATTTCACTTAAGGCATTCCACAGGTCAAATGCAGTTTTGTATCCTTTAAACCCACTTAAGATGGAATTAGGAAGTGCAGCCTGTAGAGTCCAATATTCCTTATAGTCAAATTCGAGAGCAGCATAGTCAAAATCAACGTATTTTTCTAAAGGTTTAGGTATTTTGACTTCTGCATCATCAGCAGATGAAACCATGGGTGAGTAAGGTCCTTTAGTTAAAGATAGCCCAATACGACGATCTAAAATCCTAAAAAAACATTTCATCCTGAGTTTCCAGGTACCATAGCCATCAGGAGTGAAGATTGGTGCTTTGTTGGCACTACCGTTTGGACAACTTAAACTGAAGTCAGTCATTTTGAAAAACTTTAGAAAGATAAAACAACAAAGCTTGTAGAATGAGCAAGTAGAGTATCAACTTTGAAACATTGAAAGTCTTCAAAGCGAGAGCCAAAGCTCTGATACCACTTGTAGGATCGGTGTTAAACAGATTAACTTAACAAGAACCCCTTCTACTTGCAAATATAACCCTGCGGAATTAAAGTTATATTTCAGTCTACTTAAGCGTATATTAGTTCTCTTCTATTGATGTGATTGCTTAATTGCATAAAGATAGTAACAACAAAGTAACAAATACTCGGCACTATTTGCATTAACTCAACTACACTATTACAAGTTGTTCGAGAACAGATGATGTGTAAACTATGAGCTAACTAAGCTATATATAGTGCTAATGAGATCAATGACAGCCATTGATCTCATGTGATCTAATCTAGACCGTAAAATATAAAGTTAAATACAAACTACCAAAAGCATAAACATCGATATTTCGAATATCTTGCATGTTGGCAGCAACATACTACTTTAGAAGAGCAACTTGAATCAGATATAGAAGCATACGAGAAGCTTTTGCAGGATTGGACTTGCTGAAAAGACATATTAGGAAAAGTCCGGTTGAACTCATTATTTGGTTGATAATCGAGTTCACCCGGAATATTCGCTAAGCGAGAAAACTGCTTATTTCCGCTTGAACTGTCAGTTCCGCTTGAAGTGAGAATTCCGCTTCAACTTCAACTTCAACTGGAACATAGCAAAATTGACATTCAGCCGGAAATCTTCCAAGCGCAATATTCCTTACATGTTTTTTTTTCTCTTTTTATATTTATATAGGTAGTTAGGGGATTAGTCCTTCTTTTAAAAACACAAAAAAAAATTACATAAATAACCCTTCATGTGTAAAATGACTAATATACCCTTTGAGTTAATAGAATTTTTAACTCCGTTAAACAGAGAGACTCAAATTGTTACAACATGCAAACGTCAGAGTGCGAGATGAAAAGTTTTAAACTTTTGGACTCAATCCGCAAAAGTCAACAAACCACAGGGACGCAAACCGTAGTTAACTCTTTTACAAGTTAATGTACTAGTTTTACAAAAAAAGTATATTAGTTTGTAATATTTGTACTATTTTACATTATAACAATTTAATTTGTATTGTTTTGCATTGTACGTTTTGTTTTATATTAAAACAACTATTATTATATTGTTTTGTATTAAACCAACACAATTTATGCTTTTTTAAAATAAAACATCACATATAACTGTGTTGGCTTGTATTAAAAATGTACTGGGTTTATATATGTACTGATTTACGTTAGTACAACATTATTTTTACTTTTTTATGTTAAGACAACATTATAGGTACTGTTTTTCGTTAACACAACATTATTTGTACCGTTTTAAAGTAAAACAACATTTATTATTGTGCTTGTTTGTATTAAAAATATATTGAATTTTATATATGTACCGTTTTACGTTTAGACAACATTGTTTGTATGTTTTTAGACTAAAATTCCTTACTCTTATTTCTTGATTGTGCCACATGTCAAAGTTATATTGCTTTCTTATTATTTTTAGACAAAATCAATTTTCTGTTTAATCCAAACCCATAAATATATTAAGTAACACCTTAATAATTACTTTAATAATTGTGTTGGTTAAATTTTGTATAACCATCAAGTTATAAATCAAACAACATATTATATTTTCATTTAATTATATAAAATTACTAGTGGAGTGTCCTCTCAATGCGACGAGGAACACATCACACTAACAACACACATTGGTATATGATTCAGCAAGTAATTGATAAAATATCATATAAATTTAATGGTTTCATGAAAGTTTATATTTATATATAACTAGTTGGTGACCCGCCCGCACGTTGTGGCGGGCCACCGTTATAGAGTTGTCATCGTTTCCAATTGATGACATGTTTCCTAATATTTGAAGAGCAGAACTATTCAAAACTACCTTTTTCTTCACCAACTATCATATACAAAATGATAATGTTAGCAGTTGGTATGTACCCATAATTACTCCCCCTTTTCATTTGCTCTCTTTGATTTTTATTAGGGATTTACTGAATTTTTGAACGGCAACTTTGATTTTAATTAGGGATTTGCTTTTTCTTTTAATTTTATTAAAAGTTTTTTTTAAATAAAATGCCACGTAGGATCATACTAGGACACCTAGTTAGCAAACATTTAACACAATTAGTCATAACTTAACGGCGGATCAATACAGGCCAACATGTTAATAACTAGGATTATTGTGGGGAAAAACAATAACTGAAATTATTATCGGCCAATACATGATAACTGGGATTAATATAGGTCAATTTTCCTTTTTTTAAATGTAAGTAAATATGAAGCACTAAGTGTAATTAAAGTAAAAGAATACCAGGGTTCTTTAATCTCGAATAGGAAAAATGATTGTTAGCCAATTTGAAGCGACATATTATTTCGTGTATAACAATGTAACGTAGGCTACATATAGTTTCCCTTTACTTCTTTGTCTTTCAAAATATTTTAACCGCATGGACTTTACCCTTTAGTTACTTTCACAATCCAAAAATAATATAATTGAAGTAGAGGCAAGAGACCAAGGCATACACATCATGTACACGAAACGCACGGTATTTGTATAACGATATAATACTTCTATAGTTCTGATAGGTTTCTATCTTCACTTACCAAAAACTTAGATATCACTAACTTCTATATAATAACTTATGCGTACATTGTACAACCTAGAGAGCTAAATATGTGCAAAACTTCAATCTCGATAGGCACAATATTAGCCGCAAGCATTTTATACTTGCGCCTCATGTAGTAAGAAAGGAAAGACCATCGCTTGAGAACTGCTTTTAAACTAATACTACTTTGAAACTAAGACCATTTCCATTTTTAAAATGAAAAATTACCATCGAGTATAACTAACAGATCAACAAACTAATTACATCAACCATTTAGCCCTAACTGTACCGATGATAATGCTAGAGATAACGAGCAAAAGGACATTTGATTTTACCTGCCATTATCTGCGATGTACTCCCTCCTAGAAGGGTTATCATTTGTCGACCTCCAAGGTAGCATACCATTGACACACACTCAAATGACCTGGACAATAACATAAATAGTCAGATTACGAAATGGGATTACCAATCATCATAAGCCATACTTCTAAATTAAAGTACACAAATAAAAGTCCTCTGAGATCCTCAAAAGTACTGATCTTAAATAGTGTATCTTCTAAATGAAGCCACGTATGTTTTAGTAAGAAATTATTAATGTCAGATTTTAACACATGATATCAAGAAAAAAGGTAACACATGAATCCAGAGAAGAAATAATTAATAGTAGATTTTAGCACATTTTACGTACCTAGCTACAACCAATAATAAGAAATTAATTTAGAAGCCATGTATATTTAAATAGGCTTCACTTAGATGATACACTATTTTAACACATGAATACACAGAAAAAATCTGCAAAACATAATCGTTTCGTAGAAAGAGAGAGACAAATTTCTTACCAAACCCTTAAATTCAAAAACCAACTTGAAATAACATAAGCCCCTTGTCATCCTCAAATGAGAGTAACACCAAGAACCCTAGATTCAGTGTAGATCGGGAACCAGAGCACCAAACAAAGACGCATTTGTCTTTGAAGCACAAAACAAACCCTAGAGCCGCCGTAAATGGCTAACAGCTAGGACACAAACCGACGCATGAATCCGATGACAATAATCAACAAACAAACTGAAAATTAGTAGATTTCGTCCCCTCACAACCGTCATAACCAGAATCGCCAATAGAAACCATTGCAAATCGGAGACCACCATCAACAGATCGAGGTATTAACCGGATGACGGCACGCCGGTCACCAGAGGCAAAACCCAGCGCCTAGCGAGGAAGCTACGACGGAATGAGGTAGAAAAGCGAGAGAAATCGGTGGGACGGGGGATAAGAGAGAGAAACCCAAATTGGGTTTTTCAAGAAATAAAGGAATTAGCGATGTAGAACACGCGACGGTCACCAGAATCGACGGAAAGCAGCGGTAGGTTCTAGGATTTTCAAATGAGCGAGATGATGAAGGAAAGAGAGTTTGGTGCCTGTGAATTTTCAAGAAAATACCGGCGGAGAGTCGTAAGATGGTTTTAGGAAAAACAAATGGTGGTTTTGGGAAAAGACATAGGTGGGAAAGTGGAAGAAGAAAATGCACACAATATGTGTTGCTGTAATATTTTTATTGGATGTGAATATGACTTGTAATTTCCTCATTGGGCAAAACCTAATAGTGACTCAAGTCTTAAAAAAACTTTGCTTTTTGTAATATATATATATAATAAAATGATTTACAAAATTCAATTAAACATTGTTAAATAATTACATCTCTAACTTAATTTTGCTACTAATTCTCACTTGATTATTTTTTATATTTAATAACATGATTTCAAAGACGATTTTGCCTCCCCCTAAACTCTTATTTTTTTAATTTTTTTTTTAAATTACAAGTTTGTACTGTTCATGTATATTGAAATATAATATAGATAAGTTATTTAATCAGGTTTATTGATAAAGAATAATCATCATTGGTTTAAAAATATTATGAGATTTGTACAAAGATGTTTAATTATTATTTTTAAAATCAATAAGTTATTGTTTTTTTTAGAACGGCAGTAATAAGTTATTGTTTTATGTGTAAAAGCATAAGTAATGAATAATTTTTAATTATTAGTTTTTTTAAAATGTTTTGAAACTTTCCCTAAATTTTCAATACCCGAGTGATTCTTTCTAAGACGGGATTGCATCTGTTCATACTGGATCTGCACTCCAAGCTTCACTCACTCAGGAACACCATAAAGGAGGAAATCACCACTTGGGAAAGCCCCCCTTGAGTCATGGTTGAACTTAAAACCTCAAGGTGCTCAAGCTCTAACCATCATCCCTATACCACCGAGCCAAATGACCTTTGGTTTTTTAATTATTAGTAAATAAATATGGGATACGAGTAAATTTCGATGAGTTAATTAAGGTGGTATCATGATAGTTTTTGCTGTTAAAATCATGCTAACAAAACGCGTTTAAATTTTATATTTAAATTAGTCAATGAACATCACTCGAATCATAACAACATTGTAGGCTATCTTTTACTTGTGAGTGGATTCGGTTGCACGTGTTCGGTGCGCTGTTAAAGTACGAGTTCCGAACCTTTTCGTTTTTTGTACCATTATATCATCTCATATCACTACGTCAAAATTCACCTTTGGCCACGGAAAAGAAACGTGACCAAAGGTGTTTGGTCACGTTTTTTTTTCCATTCCAATCGACACCAAAGGTCCCGTCACCTTATGTATCCTACGGCCACGTTATAATATCAGTGGCTGAAGCCACCTAGAAGCGTGGCTAAAGGGTACCAATAGTTGTTGTTGTAATCAAACAATTCTTCCGGAACGCGTGGCCAAAGGGTCCCAACGGCCACATGTTTTTGTTTAATGTGGCCTTTGGTATTATATGGTCACGTATATTTGTGTTTTAGCCACATATGTTATAAAAAAACGTGGCCAAATGGGTTGCTAAAATCATACATTTTGTCCCAATAAGCGTGGCCAAAGGGTGGCAACGGCCACGTTATAATATCAAAAGCGTGGCCTTTGGTATTATATGGTCACGTATATTTGTGTTTTAGCCACATATGTTATAAAAAACGTGGCCAAATGGGTTGCTGAAATCATACATTTTGTCCCAATAAGCGTGGCCAAAGGGTGGCAACGGCCATGTTATAATATAAAAAGTGTGGCCTTAGGTATTATATGGTCACGTATTTTGTGTTTTAGCCACATATGTTATAAAAAAACGTGGCCAAATGAGTTGCTGAAATCATACATTTTGTCCCAATACGCATGGCCAAAGGGTGGCAACGGCCACATTAAAATATAAAAAGTGTGGCCTTTGGTATTATATGGTCACGTATATTTGTGTTTTAGCCACATATATTTAGAAAAAAAAAGTGGTCAAAGGGTAGTTGAAATCAGATATTTTGTCCCAATACGTGTGGCCAAATGGTGGCAAAGGCCACGTGAAAATATAAAAAGTGTGGCCTTTGGTATTATATGGTCACGTATATTTCTGTTTTTGCCACATATATTTGAAAAAAAAAAGTGGCCAAAGGATAGTTTAAATCATACATTTTGTCCCAACATGCGTGGCCAAAGGATGGAAACGGCCACGTTAAAATATAAAAAGTGTGGCCTTTGGTATTATATGGTCACGTATATTTGTGTTTTAGCCACATATATTTGGAAAAAAAAAAGTGGCCAAAGGGTAGTTGAAATAAGATATTTTGTCCCAATACGCGTGGCCAAAGGGTCGCAACCGCCACGTTAAAATATAAAAAGTGTGGCCTTTGGTATTATATGGTCACGTATATTTGTGTTTTAGCCACATATATTTGGGAAGAAGAAAAAGTAACCAAAAGGTTGTTGAAATCAGATGGGTCCTTGCTATACGCGTGGCCAATTTAAAAGCTATTACAAATTATTAATTAGAAATCAAATAAAATTCAATTAAATGTCAAATACAAATGAAATACAAATAAAAAATTAAAGAAAATTACACTGCATACAAGCATTATTCTCAATCTAATTTTGTTAGAGCATATTCCTATGGTATGAGTGTCTCGTGTATTGTATCTATGTGAGCGAGTCTTAGAATGAATTGTAGTGACTATTTGGTTAGTGGCGTATCACATGGTCCGGCGGACCATGTGGTCCGGCGTACCAGTTGGTACGTTGGTTGTTTAGTCACTTACTATAAATAGCTGTGTGTTAGAATGTGTAAGGAACTAGTTGAAACACTTCTGTTATTCTACACCTTTCTGTGTGTGTTTCTAGAGAGAGAAACTAGAGGGTCTTCTTTGTATCTTCAAGTGATCAATAAGAATTCTCTTATTTACATCCGTTGTTACTATGATTGATTGATACACGCAGTAGTAAGATCGAATCTCGTTTCTACAAGTGGTATCAGAGCTTTTGGTTGCTTTACTGCTGTGTTTTTGATCAATTTTCGGAGTTTTAGAGAGAGAAAGCTTGGGTTTGGTAAGTTTTTCTTTAATTTCTTCCATTTCTGAGTGATTTCAAGGATAAAAATGATTTCTGTATGCTCCTGGAGTATTTTCGCATCATATTGATCTAGTTTTCAGCTTCAATTGTCAAAAATTGTGAAAATCAGTCGATTTTTACGTTTTCTGCGACTCGTCCGCCCGAAAAACAGTCTGGTCCGCCGTTTGATCCGCTAGACAATCTTCATCAGTCTGATCCGCAGCAGTTACAGCGTATCAGTGTGATCCGCTGGTTTATTTGGTCCGCCGTACCAAATTTGATCCGCTGAAGATTTCTGGTCCGCTAGTTCATCTGATCCGGCATCTGGTCCGCTAGTTCAAATCTGATCCGCTAGTTCATTTCTGGTCCGCTGAATATCATCTAGTCCGCTGGGATTTATCTGATCCGCAGTTTCACACTGATCCGGAATCTGGTCCGCTGACTTTGTTTTGGTCCGCTGACAGAAAAGTGACTTTCACTAAAACTGACATAACTTGCAAACCTTTTGGAGTTACGGAACCCAATACCAGCCAAAACGTTCGTCTTTCCGAGATCTAGGACTTGTACCACCCTGCGGCCAGTACCGAGCAGTTTTGACCCCCAAAATCCGCTTGGAAGACCTTCGTTTTTGAGTTCGAAGTTTTGAAGTATCATTTTACGTTGAAAAATGTCCGATTTTCAAGCGTTTGCGGCTATGCAAAGCACGGTACAAGCTATGCTCAATTTTGATAATGAAATAGGAACAAGTCAGAAAGTTCCCAAGTTGTTAAAATTGGAAGATTATCAAAATTGGAAGCAACGTTTTTCTGCATATATCAGCACAAATGATATTGATTTGTGGATTCCGATTCGAACACTGTATGTGCGTCCAACTGACAATGGAGAATATAAAGAGATTCAAGATTTTGATAAGGATGAACGAAGAAGTTATGAACTTGAACAAAAAGTTTATGGTTATCTTACCATGGCTTTACCTACTGAGTTGTTACATCAATTCAGTACTTGCAAGAAAGCTAAACAGTTATGGGATGCGTTATCTGCTCGATGTGAAGGCAATGATCAGTATAAGAAGAGTCGAAGGAAAGTGTTGAACAAAGAATTTGAAAATTTTCAACAATACGACAAAGAAAATATTTCTGCTCTTGTTTCAAGATTTTCACATCTAATTAGTGAGATGAAAGTGGTCAAGATTGAAAAGACCGAGGAAGAATTGAAAGAGAAATTGATGGAAGCATTACCAGAGAAATGGGAAAATTATGTGTTATTGCTTACTCATGACAAAGACTATTCCACATTATCATTTCATGATTTGACTGGAAAGCTTCATGCTCGAGAAATGGAAATGATGAATTCAAACAAGTCCACTGCTCAATTACAAAATCCTGAGTTGTATCATGGACAAAATTCTGCAAGTATCAATGCAAAGTCTAAATCATCTGGTTATGATACATCAAATCCACCTCAAACAGCATTTGTTGCTGATCATGGATCAGGAAAGTATGAAAGTTCATCAAGGAGGTGCAGTTTCACTACTCCTGATAGATCATCTGCTAGTTCGATTAATGGGAAGTCAGCTGAAGATTTAGTTGCTTTGTTATCTGGATTCATATCATCTTCTTCTGGCGATATATTTAGTCAAATTGGTAACTCTTGTCTATATAGAGAGGATTTAGATCATATGGATGAAGATCAGTTGAACAAATTAGATTTGGAGTGGCAGTTTGCTATGCTAACTGAAAGAGGTAGAAGATTTATTAAGAAACATGGAACGACATCTATTTTTCAAGGAGACAAACTTGGTTTAAATAAGTCACAGATCAAATGTTTCAAATGTTCCAAATATGGTCATTTTGCTCGTGAGTGTCCCGCAAAAGAAAAGGTGGTTCAGACAGCTGATAAAACTACTTCACCTCAAATTGCTTTGACTGCTATTTCTTCTGCATCAAAAGAACAAACATCGAATGAAGGTTATGATTGGGCTGCTGATTTTCCTGATGAGTCTTGTTTTGTTGCTCAGATTGTTCACAGTGATGACGAAGAAGAGATAACAGATTCTGATTCAAATGTTAGTAGTTATGGAAATAGTGGTTATGAATCTGTCTGTGAGTTTTGTTCTCAAAAAGATAAAATGATTCAAGGTTTAGTTAAGGAAAAAGAAGATTGGGTTGCTGATAGAGAAAAGTTGGAAGGTGTTGAGCAGGAATTTGAAAAGAAATTTACAAAATTGTCTGAAGAAAAGGCTGACTTAGTCAAGGAAGTTGCGAAATGGAAGGCAGAAGCTGAGGATGCTGCCAGTGATTTTAATAATTTGTTTGAAAAGTCCAAGATTAAACTTGATTTACTTACCAAGGCTTCTGATGATTCGATTGCTAAAATTGAAGCATATCAGCTTGATATGGAGAAGTTGTTAGATGAGAAGCGAGAACTGGCAAGAGTAAACAAGTTGCAAAATGCAAATTTGGATATTCAGAAAAGAAACGAAGATAAACTCGAGAAGGAATTGTTGGCCGCTCTAGATGAGTTGAGATTGCAAAAGTATGAAACTAATAAAGTGGAAAAGAAGCTAATGGCATCAGAAAAGGAGTTGGCTGAAGCTCATCAAAGAATTTCTGAATTAAAGATTGAAGTCATTGATTCAAAACGTCTTTTGAACAATGTTACTAACTCACAATCTTTTACAAGTTTTCTGGCCAAGGATGATAATTTTGAGAAGATGTTCAACAAAACTGTGTCACCACCAGGAAGTCTTAAAGAAGGCGTTCATGATTTGAAAGAAAAGGCTGAGATTGGTGATTATTCTGAGTTTGTTGGTTCCAAATCTGCTGAAGAAAAGCAAAAGGAAAAAGGCAAAAGTATTGAAGCTTCTGAAGCTCAAAAGGTTGTGTCTGGGTCTTCGTCTTCAAAAGCTGACATTGATGAAACAATTATCAATGCTCCAAAAGATATCAAGAAAGTTAAAGCTGAATTTTCTCGTCTTGCAAAGACCGGGCATAAATCATCTGATTCAGAAGAGAAAGTTTCTGGAAAATATACAGGTTTGGGATTTCAAAAGAAACAGGTTGATGTGAATGTTTCAAAGGTTCAACAGCAACAGCATTTGAAGAAAGTTAATCTGAAGCAAGTAAAGAAAGAAGTTTTTAAAGCTAACAAAGTTCAACCCGAGAGGTTCTACAAACTCAAGGGTTCGGAACAAATATTTTCTGATAATGAATTCCCGCTACATTGTGTAGATGCTCGGAAAGTTGCTGAAGTTTTTGTGACGAATGTTGATTCAAAGACCAAGAAGCAACACAGTGCTAAATATTCTTCTGGAGGATCCAATTCTACTCCAAAGAGCCCGACATCCAAATGGGTTCATGATCATCAATTTCAGGTATATGATAATTTTTATGATCATTTTGGAGATGAATATGTTTGTGAAGCTATGCAGGTTCCAAAACGAAGAAATGTACACAATCGCTTGTGTTACAATTGCCGACAAAAAGGGCATCTGGCACAAGATTGTCCGGTTTCTGCTGCTTCTAGTTCAAGGAAAGGAAAGGTTCCATTTGTTGGTAAAGCTGCCAAACAACGATTCATTGATGAAAATGGCAGAGTATTTGATGAATACCCACAACCTACATTTTTCAAAACTCAAGGAAGATTTATTCCTCATTTTCAAAATGTTCCATATGTAGGTTGTTCGTCACAATCAACTGTGACCGGTTCTTCAGATACTGATTTACCAAAACAACAACAGATCTGGAAACCTAAAGTGGTTTCAAAAGGAAATCAAGATACTGGTCGACCAGAAGCGATTCGCTTCGGGTCATTTATAAACTAATGTGTTTGACCAGTGTGCAGGTACTTCTAGAAGGCCCGTTGGTGATTGCAAAGTTACTGATGGAGAAGTATTCTGCTGATTTTACTTAAATTACATGTGATATCAAATTTCAAAACTGAAATTTTTCTGAAAGCTAAACTTGAAAGGTATTCATGTCGAAAGGTCAATTTTCTTTCTTTTACATTTCGTATGTAGTTTAGGGGGAGAAAATTGAAAACCAAAAATAGCGTCTTTGTGTTTTTGTTGGTATTAAAATGAAAATCCAAAAATAGAGTTTTCATTTTAAGGGGGAGAAAAACAGAAAATACAAAAACATTGAAAATATAGAAAAATTCAAAAACATTGAAAAATGAGAAATTGTATCCAACATGATTGGGAAATGATGGTACATTGGCTTAAGTGTCTGACTCATGGATAAAATAGATGAAAAAGCCATAGGATCATTGTTTGATGTACTTGGTAGGCTCGGCATTAAATCAGAAAGTATTCAGATGTGATAAACACATTAAATACTAATGCTTGACCAAGTGGACAACATCTTGATGCATGTCTCATGATATCAGGGAAAAGATATGTGAAAAAGAAAATGAGAAGTCACTGTGTATACATGTGTTCATTTTGCAAAGATTTAAACTTGTTTGATTTTCTTTATTTTGTCAAACGATCGGACTTTCTTTGCGTATCGAAAGATCGACCTGATTGTTGTTCGTTTGACGTTCTGCTTTATTTTCCTTGGTGTTTCGTATAACTCATCGGACTTTCTCTGCGTGTACGGGAGTACCGACCTGATTGTTGTTGAGTTATACAACTTCAACTTGTTTTATTTTCTTATTTTGTTAAATCCGAGGCCTTATCTGCGTATCGAAAAATCGACCTTAAGGTAGACGATTTAACGTTCTTATTTCTTTTTGCATGGAACACAGTTGACTGATTCATGAATACAATCATTGTGTGATTAAATCACAAATGAAATCACAAAGTGTGATATAAAAGCAAAAACATATCTGAGTATGTCTGATAGTGTGGGGTACACTGGTCAAAGCAAACCTAATCAATTCAATAACATATCCAGATGTTATGAGTATGATTTTGCCTGAGTTTAAGATGGACAAACTATACCAGTAATCGACATGACTTATGTGCTGAAGTAATTGAAATTGAAGTGTAGTTCAGCATGTTATGACCAATATGATCCCAAGTTGTGATCTTTCTCACAAAAGACAAAAATAGTGTCTGATTCAGTATTGCATTTATGTTTCATATCTGAAAAGTTCAAAAAGATTTTCGGTGTGTTTTGATGTAAAGTTTCAAAAAGCCAAAAATATTTTGTTTCTTATTTGTTTTCGACCGATCGATATGTGATACGAAATCGAAATTTCAAAACTATATCTTGGATTCTCGAAGAGAAGTTTTGCGCCAAGATTAAATTAATTTTCAAAAGAAAAGGAAACCGCGTTTCTGTCTTCTGAAATTGCAAGTTTGTGTTTCAAGACTCAAGCATGGTGAGAGGGGGAGTATTAAGTATCTTTCACAAGTGGATCTTGAAGTTCAACGATATTTCAAGAGTGATCCAGCCATGCAAGCTTTATTTCTGATAAGATTTCAAGTCAAAGATCAGATGCAGCAATGTTGAAGATTGAAGACTGAAGTTTAATTAGAAAATAGATACACTACACGTTAAGGGGGAGTTTGTTAGAGCATATTCCTATGGTATGAGTGTCTCGTGTATTGTATCTATGTAAGCGAGTCTTAGAATGAATTGTAGTGACTATTTGGTTAGTGGCGTATCACATGGTCCGGCGGACCATGTGGTCCGGCGTACCAGTTGGTACGTTGGTTGTTTAGTCACTTACTATAAATAGCTGTGTGTTAGAATGTGCAAGGAACTAGTTGAAACACTTCTGTTATTCTACACCTTTCCGTGTGTGTTTCTAGAGAGAGAAACTAGAGGGTCTTCTTTGTATCTTCAAGTGATCAATAAGAATTCTCTTATTTACATCCGTTGTTACTATGATTGATTGATACACGCAGTAGTAAGATCGAATCTCGTTTCTACAAATTTTCAATTCCGGAGGCAACAACACTACCACGTGGTCTTCATCTTCAACTGTCCAGACTTGAGCTTAATTAGGACCATTTTTTCTTGTATTCCTTCCTATACCAAAACATATAATTGATAATTTGGTTATGGAAATTGATCATAATATATATAGCAATTTTGAAATACTTACCACCATGATAGATATGGACTGAGGAGTGCCATTTTATTGCAAGTAGTATGGGTCATCAGGCCTTACAATTCAATTGATTTCCAGATGAACATTAGATATCCAGATGAACTTAAAACATCCGGATGAACATCACATTAAGTTCCGGATCAACTTCAAAGTCAGTTGAACTTTGTTTGAGGTACCAAATAACATTTAAAATGGGACTACATGAAATTACCAAACAGATTACTGTGAAACTATAGAACGGAATGAAACTTGACTGGCAAATATTTACCTTTTTCTTTTCAACCGCTTCAGACGAGGTTGACCGACCACCGATTTCACGCCCTACGTATAGTTCAATTAATTACTTTATGTAAATGTGCAATCAAACCGATAATGAGTTTGACAAATACTAACCATTGTGTGTATGTCATCATGATTAGTGCTGTGGCTAGATCCAACAAAAATCTCCTTAGAATTTACCTAGAACAATGTTTTTGAATTGGTAAAAAGTTAGAGCAGAATAATGACGCGGACCTATCATGAAAGTATTTATTTTGTTTTTTTAATCTAACATAAGTTGTTCCAGTTTTATTCATACAGATTATGTATATATTCTATTTTTTTCAAATTAACATACATTTTCAATGAATCATAGCAGGGCCCCATTTAACTCATAACTTTGTTCTTACATGAAGTATATATTCTTATGTACCAGGAACTTGCATCTATTTGTGTTCTTCAGGAACAAGAGTTCATCCGGATTGTGTTCTTCATGAACAAGAGTGTATGTTATTATAAGGTACTTGAGAATAGTATGATTAAGTTGTGATGTAAAGAATTCACCTTTGTGGATGCCGAAGCATTAAGTTGGTGTGGTAACGGTGATCCAAGTGCAGATAGATGATCTATAAGTAGATCAAGTTTTTTCTCCGATTCTTCAATCTTCAAGAAGAGGGCCTTAACTTTTTCATTTGTTGCATCCCGAAGAAGTCTCTCCTCTTTAAGTTCGAACTCAAGTTTATCCAATTCACCATTAGTGTTGTGGATCGATCCTTGAATTTTGTTTAATTAACAGAATGTAGTTAGATGCTTTTTAACAAAGTACATAAATAGGACACTATTAATCCCAACTATAGGTGTTGGACAAAACTAATCCTACCTATTTTTTTTGGACATTATTACTCTTATCAATTGACCCTGTTTTTACTAATATAATTTCTGTCTATTTTTCTAACCCACCGTTAATGAAGCTTACGTGGACGACTACGTGGCTGCTGACGTGGCTCTTTTCTCATCACTTACCTTTTTAAACCCTAATCGATCCCCAATTCGATTTTACCCAAATCAGTTGTCCCCGAATTCGATTTTCTCCCCCGAATCATGCCCTCGTCCTCATCGTCTTCAACTTCAACATCCTCGAGGAGGCTGAAAATTCTAAATCTGAATGTTGAATTGGATCAAAAACTGTTGCCACCATGAACTCTTCGCTGTTTCACGGGTTGCTGGGGAGAACACCACGAGACCTGGAAAAGAGTTCTTTGGCTGTTGCTTATGGCCGGTATATAGTTCCATCAACTGTTTCATGTTAAATTCATCCAATTCGTTAACTTCATTTCTGTTTTGTAGAGGAATGGATGCAATTTTTTTGTGTGGAAGCATGATATTGAGACTGTATTCGGAGATGAAGTCAAATGCACAATGCTAGAAGAAAAAAACAGTGCTTTACAACTTGTTATTGCTGACCTTCAAGATGTAAACAGGGATTTGGATGTTGAGCTCAAAAATTTGAAGTTAGAACTTAGGAAAAGCTGTTGTAAGAAGGTTGTAGTATTTGCTATGTTTGTACTTTGTTTAGTGTATATTGTGATTTGAATCCTATGTATTGAATCTATTTAGGAATGAAACTGAATCATCCGGTGACGAGGCAAGAAACAAGCCACGTAGTCGTCCACGTAAGCTTCATTAACGGTGGGTTAGAAAAATAGACGGAAAGTAGATTAGTAAAAACAGGGTCAATTGATAAGAGTAATAATGTCCAAAAAATAGGTAGGATTATTTTTGTCCAACACCTAATAGTTGGGATTAATAGTGTCAATTTTTCCTTGATTTATTTTCTCTTAATTAGTTGTTAATTATTAATATATCACATAAAGACGCTATTGATTAATTATTTGATATGTTATACACAAATTTAACGACATCTAAAGGAAAGAGTGGAACACATCATGTCTTCATTGGATATAAACAAACAGTTCACCATTTCTAGCAAAGTAGCAGACGCATGACATCAACATTCTTCTATTCTTCTACAGGGGATTTAAACTACACTTTCTTTATTTTGTACCCCTCTAACATGAACATACAAAAAATGTTGGAAACATTCCTATATATGTCCTCTAGGATCATTTCCTAGCTAGTAATGACAAGAGAAACATAAATTAGTTTTTAGTTATTAATATTTCACATAAAGACCCTATTGACTAATTATTTGATATGTTATACACAAATTAAAGACATCTAAAGGGAAGAGCGGAACACATCATGTCTTCAGTGGATATAAACAAACAGTTCACCATTTCTAGCAGTGTACATAAAGAAGAAAGGAGGTTCACCAGTAACATGAATCTACAAACATGTGCATATGCTTAACCTCAACATTCCTAGCATAAAAATAACTAATTTAGCATAAAATGAATGGGTTAAAATGAATGGAGAGGATTTCTGCAAAATATACCCCTTCCTAAATAATTCTGTATGAAACGAAATTTTATCGATCTGTAACTGTAACTGTACACAAATACAGGGATCCCAAGTTAAACGTGTATCAATAATAAACAAAAGAAACAATTTTATGAAAACAGATTGTAATTAATGAAACGGAATAACTTGACAATTACCGTTTTCTGGACTGATTGGTCTCCCAAATCACATCCCACTTCTGAAGAATCGCTAGCGCTGTCTGTTGACGCTATTCTTTGTTGAAGCTCCATGGAAAATGTGAATGATATGGATGAGAAAGAAGACCTGGTTATTCGCTGGAGGCGTTTAACTAGCTAGAAATTTCCCACCATTAGTTTGAACTAATGGTGGGAAATTCAAATTTTTTGGTGAAATTTTTTAATTAAAAGGGGGGGAATTGTTCAAACTGATAATAAAACCCAAAATTAATATAAACAATATGTATATTAAACATAATTAAACCTAAAATTAAACATAAACATAATTAATTAATTAATTAATTAATTAAATGTCTCCACGTGGCTCTTTCGTTGGGTTCTTCTTGAAGATGAACTTCATCATCCAGTTCGTAAAAGTCTTCAAGTCTTCCGGCGGGTTTGCAGGTTCCTCCAGGAGGTGTTGAAATTGTACGAGTACATCAATTACGGTTGACATAACTGTGATTCTTTAAGCAGATCTGGATGACGATCGGAGTTAAAAGCCCTAATTAGGCCTCGTGGCTTCGTTGGTCCTAATTGGTCCTACTTTATCTTCATTTGTCCTCATCGGTCTTAGTCGACCCTAATTGATGTGGATTCATTTCCAATAAATTAATAATATTTTTCTAAACCAAATTAAATTATCAAAAATTTCCCCCATCCCAATTTCAACTAAATGGGCAAACTCCAATAACTTCCACTGTTTCAATTCTTAGGGTTCATTGTGATCCAGAAGAACTGCCGTTAGTATAAAACTGCATTTTCGAAAAACAGTTACCCTCTATTTTCTCTCCAGGTTTCTAATTGGCGATTTAAACCTAAACCATACTCTATAATTTCTCACAAATGGCACCCAAATTGAATCGAAAGGCTGCATCAAAGGCTACTCAAATGTTCTTCGCCGAACACAATGTTGTAGCGTACTTCGAGAAGTCTGATAAGTCAAAGCTATTTGATGAAATCAACGATTTCCTCGAGAAATCCAACACTCATTTTGCTTTAACTGTGAATCCTGTAATATGCAAGCAGAGAATTGCTGAATTTTGGGACTCAGCCAAAAAATCAGTTGATAGCAACGGGGTTGGTAGAATTGATTCTAGAGTCAATGGGAATGAGATTAGTTTGACTGAAGAAATGATCCGGAAGCATCTGAAATTCAATGATGCAGGAGGTGATCCTGATTACAAGTCTGAATTGTACTTGAAGACGTACGAAGCAATTGGGTATGGGGGTGACTTAACTTGTGGGACCATCAAAAAGGGACAACGACCCTCCACAGGACTACCTCAGAATGAGGGTGGTATATCACCTAGGCCACATGAAGTAGATTCCCCGACCCTTATTGTAGGGAATATACTGCTGGACTTGGTTCAATCACCCAACCGACATTCTGGTGATAAGGTGACTTGTAGTAGTGATGAAGCAAGTCAGGTGGAAAGGGCTGACACTACTCATGAAGTCCCACTTGACCCTGAGGACAGTGCCAACATCATTGAGACCCGATCCACGGCAACTGTTTCTGTCAGGGAACCTATTCAGGAAACTTTGATTGACAACAGGAATCCCAGGTGCCAAGAAACCATGGGTGCTGAGCATGAACAAGGTCGGCTTGTTTGCTCTTCTTTGCTCAAAGATACTGGCAACACACCAGTTAAGAGCAGCATGACACATACTGAATTGACGGTTCGATGTACAAAACTTGAAAATGAATTGGCAGCTCTCCGTGCAATTGTGAGAGCTTAAGGAGAAGAAATTGAACGGTTGAAGGCAGGACAATCTGTGAAAGCCACTGATAAGTAAGGTGAATTGTCAACCATACGTTGAAATGAAATTCACATGTCAAACTAGATTTAATTCAAAATAGGATCTTGCACAGGGTGTCTTCCTCAGATGTTGATGAAGTTGAACAAGTTGATCCGGTTGAACAAGTTGATCCGGTTGAACAACTTCATCCGGAGGAAGAAGGCCATGTTGATCCGGTTGAACAACTTCATCCGGAGGAAGAAGGCCATGTTGATCCGGTTGAACAACTTCATCCGGAGGAAGAATGCCATATTGATCCGGTTAAACATGTGCATATGCAAACCACAAATATGGATATAGCTCCTGAAGCTCTATCTTTCTTGAGAAAAATGATGATTAGGAATACTCTTAACTGCACTTGGTTAAGGAGTGCTCCATCTCTGCCCATCATTACTTCGGAAGTTGCTCCGGAAGATAGTCCCAAGGTAGTTACCCCGGAAGTTGGAACTAAGACTATTCCTGAGCAAGTTATCTCGGAAGTCAGTCCCAATGCTGCAACTTCACTTCATGAATCTCCAAAGCTTGCCGATGATGATTCTCTCAGTGAGAGAACCATCTCTGGTTTCACTGACATGGAGAATGATGATCAGAGAACAGGAGGCCAGAAAGAAGACATGGATCATGCAACAAAGGCTCTGATTGATCAATTGGAAAAGGAGAATGATGATCAGAGCACAGGAGGCCAGAAAGAAGACATGGATCCTGCAACAAAGGCTCTGATTGATCAATTGGAAAAGGAGAATGCTGAGATACAAAAGAAATTTCAAGAACAGAAGGAAAGTGCAGAGTTTGAAGAACAGAAACGACTACTCATAGAAGGAGGTATTTATGAGTATGTCATCACCAATGCAGATCCGATGTTCTTTATCAATGCAGCAAGGAGAAGATCTGATCTGTACATAGAAGAAAGAATTGCCAGAGCTAAAGAGTAAGGCCTTTCAGACAAGGTTGACAAGTATAGAAGGGTCTTGGGAAATGAGTATAGGAAAATTCATATGAAAAAGACTGAAGACAACAAAATTTTCCTAGCTCAGTTCAGTGTAATGCTCAGAAGCAAGGAGTGTTTCACCAATGCATGGGTTGATGAGATGAAGGGTGAAGACTTGATCAAATGGATGTACATGATCCTAGTCATCCAAGCTGATCAAGCCAAGGAGATGAATGTAAAGAGATTTGTTGATAGCTCTTTAGAACAGGATCAACAAGAGAAGCAAGGTACTAGATATCAAACTCTATCTGAGGAGGATGACTTCCTGATTCATAAATGGTACTTCAAGGAAATCACGATGGAAGACCTAAAAAAATCAACTCTTGCAAATTGCCAAGGCTGAGAAACGACTATGATGCTATCAGGAAGCGCCAAATTGAAAAGGAAAGAGTTACTGGTGTGAAAAGGACACCAGGTATGCATGCTCTGTTTGAATCCTTACATCCTGAAGGTCTCAACTACCTCAAAGAAAAGAAGAGTAAATCTCCTGTGCAAACTACTCAGCAAAAGAAGCCAAGTATCAACATTATCAAGGAAATGTTTGACACTGTCTCTGATCCTCATCTCTCATCATCTCAACCCTCCACCTCAGCCTCACAACCCACTGCTCCCTCATTACCAGGTGCATTTTCTGATCTGAACAGAACTCTAGCCTCACAGCAACCCAGAAGAAACCCTGCAGCTAGAAATAGTAGACCAGAAAAAAAGCCTAAGCCTGTAACATTAAAGCCTCTTCCACCAAAGTTTAGAACAGACAACTTCACACCCTTTGTACCAGAACCTAGAATTGAACATACTCTTCCATCTCCATATCCTCATGATCACCTAAACAAACCACGAAAACCCTCATCTCCACCCAAATCACCAGAAAAACCACCCATTCCTCTTTCCTTTTCTGGAAGAAAGAAAACCATGGCTGCAAGAAAGGGTTATGTAGCTAAGAGGAAGAAGATAGTAGTGAGTGAATCTGAAGAAGAGTCTGAACCTTCAGATCCTCCCAACCCACATGTTGATGTCACTCATCCTTGCATTCTAAGGATTGAATTATACGAGAGTGAAAACATGCACTACTTCTTCATGAGCAATGGTGAAGTAAGGAAGAAACAAAATTTGAGAATGGATGATTGGGATAAATTGCATCAGATGGATATCATGACCATAATGGGAACTCCCAACTATATGGTATGTTAGTATATATGTTGGCATTTTGATATGGTGGGATGAGATGATTTATAAACAGGATAAATTTTACTTCTTTAGTAAACTGGAAGAAGAGAAAACCGGATGAACTACAATTCCTCAGGAAGAAGAGTTCATGAGGATTGAGAGAATATGAACTAGAGTTCTTCAGGATGAACCGAATAAACTAGAGTTCTAAAGTTCTTCAGGATGGTTAATCAGTTTTCTTCTATTATAATAACATACACATTTTCAATGAATCATAGCAGACTCCATTTTACTCATAACTGTGATCTTACATGAAGTATATATTCATATGTTATGTTAGTATATGTTGGCATTTTGATATGGTGGGATGAGATGATTTATAAACAGGATAAATTTTACTTCTAAATTGGAAGAAGAACAAAACCGGGTGAACTACAATTCCTAAGGAAGAAGAGTTCATGAGTATTGAGAGAAGATGCACTAGAGTTCTTCAGGATGAACCGGGTAAAATAGAGTTCTAAAGTTCTCCAGGATGTCAACCTCGTTGAAGTAGCGAACCCTCCCATCGATGTATTGTATCCAACCATTGAGGCTCGCAAAATACCCTAGGTGATAGATCACCAAAGTAAACAGACTAAAATCTTCTTCCCCTGTTCAAGAAAAATAACCAAATTTTAGAGACGCGAATCCCACATTAAAGCATTTGAATTTCAGTCATTTAGATGATTACTCACCGTATTCGGTGCTATCTTCCACATTCAGAGGACGCAAATGCCACATTTTCAGAGAGTGGCATATCATAAACCAAAAAACAGAGAGCTGAGAGAGCCAACGGCATATATGGTGATGATCAACAATTAATTAATTAAGTATATGATTTATATCCGAAACTCGAGGTGGTAGATAAAGATTTGACCTCTAGTAATGATATCCGCCGTCGCCACAGATAATTAACTAATTAAAATTGGCTACTATTTAGTCGCAGTTAATATATGTGGCCATATGTAATAGATTTTTGTCACTCACAACCTACTATTTAGTCACACAACCTAATAAAAGTGACCATATGTACTAGTTTTTTGCCACATAACTAAGTAAAAAGCGTGGCCATTGCTCACATTTAGCCACGCATAATATATAATTAATAGTTTTGTTTTTTTTAATTTACTAAGTAATAAAATCTACTATTCCGTCACACAACATTATTTAAACGTGGCCATACATTCCTTTTTGGTCACACGAATTAAAAATCATAAAAATTCCGTGGCCGTTTGGTGCATTTCGCCACTCTTTATTAAGCGTGACAAATAAGTGCCACATGTTTTTGTAAAACAGTGACTAAAGCGACTGCACCTGATTATTGTTGTCACATAAACAAAAAAATACGTGGCTAAAAGGGTCCAAAGGCTATATATTTGGCCACGGGTACAAAATATGTGTGGCTAAAACTAGTATTTCTTACCTTTGGCCACGTTTTTTAGAAAACAGTGGCTATGCGTAAAAAAAACCGTGGCCAAAGCCACTTTTTGACGTAGTGTATTGATTCAAACCGTTTTCCCTCCATGCATCGATTACCTTTATTCTGAATTCTGGCTGATCTTGATAAGCATGCGATAGATTTATGTACTCATTATCACATGTTCCTTATGTGACTTATGATGATATCATTGCAGTGGACATTTTTTAGACATTTTGTTATGACAATTGTATTTGTACTTTGTTTCGACTACGATACCAAGCAAGCCTCTGGTAGGTGATTCTATCGTCCCGTCATTTGGACATTATTATCGTAGCAGTTTCCATGATGGTGTAGTTGGTTCATGCTACTCTGTACTTTGGCCATTTGAGAGGCATATTTATCGATCCTTGGATATTTGTTTCGTTTTGGTGAGTGATGGTGTGTGATGGTGCATGCCCACATACACCTGATAATTTGGCACATTATGTCGATGAGCTTGTGTACACCTTTTGTTTTGTGCTCCCTTGGGTATATCCTTACCGTATGATTTTATTTGATCATATATTTGTTTTGTACAATTACATTTGTATCGTATGGTTATTCTTATCAGTTACATTATGATCGTATGATTACTCATAGCAATTACATTGTTAGCGTATGGTTATTCGCATCAGTTATATTTTTTCGAATAAGTTATATTTGTTTTGTATCCTAACATATGTAAATGTTGTGCTTCCGCTGTCTTTCACCACTGTTATAACCATTTTCATCCATCTGATTTTGTAAAAACCTAGCTTTTGAGGCTTTTGCATAGTTTACTTTGTTTGGTATTTGGGTCTATTTTGTATGTTTGGGTTACATTAATACTTGTAATTGGGCTAGTTTGTGTTGGATTAGTGGGTTTATTGAGGGCCGACCGGTTTTGATGATATGTGGGCCGAATTGTGTTAAGATAGGGTTAGAAAATTAGCTTGTTTTCCAAGCATATCCTCTCCTATATATAGAACCCTCATAACATTAGAATAGGTTGTTGATTGTGGTGATTAGAACCGTAACCTAGTGGTTTACGGATTCATTGGGGTGTTTTGCAACCGGATTAATTCAAGTTTTGAGTATTCATCTTTTTAACTGGTTTGTGTTTCCTTTACTTATTTGAATCGTTATATAGTTTATTGTTTATCGTTCTTGAATCACTAGAAATACCGGATTCCGCACGGTATTATTAGGTTTTGATATCGCGTGAGGGTTGATTCGATCCTTACAATTGGTATCAGAGCCAAGAAACTTTGTTTTGAGGCTCTCACGATATCAGATTCAAGGTTTTTGTGGTGTTTCAGTTATTTTGTTCGAAAAAGGAAGAAACAAGTGCGTTTTTGCAGGTTCAAACCAAACAGGAGGCCCACAGCCGAAGTACAAAGCTTTCGATCAATAACTATGGCTTAGTCTCGTGTTTTCGATCGAAATATATAGCTTTTCGATCCATCCGTTGGTGATGTGTGTGGTTTTGGATATGAAAATATAACGGGTTTCGGGCTAAAAACGTCAAAATAAACTTGAAAATATTAAATTATATTTATTTCTGATGATTATCGTGAGTTTTCAGGTTTAAACGATGTCGACACAGAAAACGAGGCGAAAAACGGAGAAAATAGTGAAGTTGAGAAAACGCATGACTTGGAAGTCATGGGACCCCTTTTCATGACTTGCCAGGCCATGGGATCAGGAATCAGGGGGTCACCAGTGATCGGAAGTCATGGGACTAGCTCCCATGACTTGAAGAGTTGATTTTGGCCAGCGCACCACTTGCCCACGCCGTGAAAGGGCCTCCCACGGCCTCCGTGCCATGTGCCAACACTGTCCCACGCCCTGCAGCCCAGTTACCAGGATCAGAGCTGATTTGCCGATGGCGCACCACTTGCCCAGGCCGTGAAACCCCCTCCCACGGCTTGCAAGTGGTGCGCCGGACCAGAATTTTTGGAAACCCTAATTCTCGAATTATTATAAATAGGGGACCTCTCCAACCACCAAAAGGCGTCCAAGAAAGCAGAGAACAAGCCTAGAGTGAAGCCTTTTGAAGCATTCGAAGACTTGGAGCATTCGACGAGTCGAGAATCTTCGATTTTCATCATTTTGAGCTACATTTCGGTATTGTGTTTGAGTTTGATTATGCAATTCACTTTGAACTTTGTTGAATATAATTTGAATATGAACATGCTTGGCTAAACTCATAAGATCGTTTAGGCTAAGACGAATCCAACTATGGTTTGATTATGTTTTGTATCGGTTTTCGTTTATGATTGTGTTATCAAAGTAAACGTTATGTTCTTACTGTTTGGTTGATGAAAATGAATTCCATTTTGAATCTAGCCCATTTCTTAACCTTGTGGAAACCTAGCTTTAGTATGCAGTCCATCTTGAGTTAGGAATCTATCGTATAGCCGAATCACAGAATCTGCGGCGTACGCACGAACTAGAAATAGTCGTGATCGTTAGGAAACCATAGTATCCAATTAGGAGTCCAACCCGTAGGGATGAGTGAGAAATCACCTACCCTCTGCTAGTAGCCACCCTTGGTATTGTCTAGTAACCGATTAGTCACCGGTAGGTCGGGTCTACCGTTGCTCAGTCGTATCCAGGGCCTATTAGGTCAACCTTGCAATAAGAACACAACCGCTTCACAACCCTAGAACCGTTAGGACCATACCTACCCTAACCCTTCGAGCAGTTGCGAGTTGAGTCACCGATAGCTCGGGACTTAGCCTAGGGAACCTTGAAACACAATCAACTTATCAGTCCTTAACCATGGAACAGTAGTAACCGTGTAGGGCGTGTCTATAACCCTAAACGTGAACCTATCCATAGGAGTTAGGTGGCCTTATCTTAGGACCCTGATTCACCATAACGATAAGGCATAAATGTAACCTGTGCGTCTATCAAACCTAGGTGGAGGAGTCGATGCCTAAGCGATCCTCTCTCAAATACTGAATTTTCTCCACTATTTCCAATTGTTTGTTTTAGTAATTTTTATTCATAAAATCTTAAAACCAAAACCCGGAAACAACTATTAATCGACTGTTTTAAACAAAGTCCGTGTCCCTGAGGTTCGACAACCCGGTGTTTACCAATACTGTGCTACGCACGACAGGTATACTTGCCTTAGTGTGTTAGTATAGTCCCCTGGTGAATTACCAGTTTTATAAATTTAAAATTTGATAGTGTAGAACCCTACTTTTCATATACACTTATCAGCACATCAAGTTTTTGGCGCCGTTGCCGGGGACGCGGTAACGTTTTAAATAGTCAAAATTTGTAGTTTAGTCAAAATTTCTAATCCTGCAACGCGCTGGTGTACGCGACGAAGTTCTCAATCTGAGCTACTTATACCTTTCGACGAACCTGAACGAGAGTTTCGACGCAGACGTCAGCAGCAGAGGCAACCGGTGGGCGACGCAAATCCGCCACGACGAACACTGTCATCCTACACGAAGCCGAGCTTGGCGGGAGCAAGCCCGAGCATCGCTGTAACCACCGGGAATGATTCATACACCATCCCACCTCAGGTCATCACGATGATCAAGAACTCAATCCAATTCGATGGATTGACAGACGAAGACCCCAATGCACATATCAGGGCCTTCATAGAGGTGTGTGACACATTCAAGCTCCCAGGCCTAAGTGGTGACGCGGATAAGCTACGCCTGTTCCCATTCTCACTCCGATCAAAAGCCAAGGCGTGGCTCGATGGACAATCTGCTGGGTCAATCACCAACTAGAATGATCTAGCAGAAAAGTTCCTCTACCGATTCTTCCCTCCTGGTAAGACAGCGAAGCTACGACTGAAGATATACGCATATCAGCAGGACCATGGAGAAATATCAACAGATCCAAACCTTCTATAATGGGCTCAGCCCACAAACCCGTCAATTGGTGGACATTACGGCTGGAGGAGCACTCGGCGAGAAAACTGCTGAAGAGGCCGAGCAATTACTAGAGGAGATGGCTCTCAACGACTATCAGTACCCCTCAATCCGAAGCAGCATTCCACTCAAAGCAGGGGTGCATCAGGTGAGTCAAGACACAATGGTGGCCGCCCAGCTCGAGGCGTTATCAAAGAAGTTCGACACTCTTTGCCAAGTGGTCTTGCCACAAAAGAAGGAGCCACAGGAGTGCGAGATATGCGGAGAATCGCATAGTACTGCCAGCTGCCCGCACAACACAGAGACGGTCGATTTTGTGGGTCAAGGGCAGAGAGGTCCAGTCTACGGGGATCGCTACAACTCCTCCTGGAAGAATCACACAGGATTCAGCTACAAGAACCAGACAGGTAGCTCAAACCCACCGGGGTTTGCAGCCAAACCTCAGCAGCCCCAAGGACAGGAACGAGAACCCACGATGCGAGAGATGATGTCAGAAATGTACTCCTACACAAAGAAAAGAGATCAAGAAATCATCTCTCAGTTCCAAAAGCATGACCAGGAGATAGCAAAGATCAACCAGCAACTACAGAATCAACTAGCATCCCAGAAGGCACTAGAGCGTCAAGTGGGTCAAATAGCGCAGACACTCTCAGGAAGACCACAAGGAGGGCTGCCATCAAATACTGAAGGAAACCCTAAGGGGTTCGCAAATGCAGTCACGACACGAAGCGGAAAGACGACTCAAGAAACGCCAGTAACTAAAGATACGCCTGCAGATGACCCAAAAGAAGCCACCGAGGATGCGCCTGAATCAGAAGAACCACAAGCCCTAGCAGCAAAGCCAAAGCAAAGGGAGTACAAGCCTAGGATACCATATCCTGAGAGGCTCGAAAAGGAAAAGATGGAAGAGCAGCATGGAAAATTCCTTTCATTATTCAAGCAACTCCACATCAACCTTCCTTTCGTGGAAGCTCTGGCATCAATGCCCAAATATGCCAAGTTCCTGAAAGATCTTCTTAGCAATAAGAAGAAACTTGAAGAGCTATCCATAGTAACTCTCGATGAACAATGCTCCGCAACTCTCCAACAGAAGTTACCTGCAAAGATGCGAGACCCAGGGAGTTTCACAATTCCCTGCCTAATAGGTAACACATTAATTTGTAACGCCCTGGCTGATTTGGGAGCCAGTATTAATTTGATGCCATATTCAGTCTACAAGAGACTGGACCTGGGGGAACCCACGCCTACTCGCATGACACTTCAGCTAGCTGATCGATCAGTGAAGTACCCCAGGGGCATAGTGGAGAACATGTTGGTGAAAGTGAGCAATTTCGTCTTTCCAGTCGACTTCGTCATCCTGGACGTGGACGAGGATGAGCATATTCCGCTGATATTAGGAAGGCCATTTTTGGCCACTTCTCGTGCCATAGTCGACGTGTATGATGGAAAGCTCACACTTCGAATAGGAAATCAATCCACTCTCAACATCCACGATTCTATGAAACGCCCCAGCCAGTCAGGATGACACTTGCTATTTCCTCGACTCTATCATGACCACCGTTGGCAGCATGCTACACAATATTTGTGGCAAGAATCAAGAAGACTCCCAGACCCTCAACAACGTTTATCAGGAAGTGGAGATAGTAGCAGCCGTCAATTTCAACGAGGAAACAGAATCAGGACAAGAGCACAAGGAGATAGTCGTAGAGGAAGCGCCACTCAAGCTAAAACCACTCCCATCGCATTTGGAGTACGCCTTCCTAGATGACCAAGGCAAGCGGCCTGTGATTATAGCCTCCCACCTCAAATACGATCAAAAGCAAAATCTTCTAGAGGTTCTGAAGAAGCATCAACAAGCCATCGCCTGGAAAATATCAGACATTAAAGGGATTAATCCAGCCTTCTGCACTCACAAGATTCTGATGGAAGAAGATTTCAAACTGGTGGCACAACATCAACGGAGATTGAATCCTAACATGCAGGAGGTCGTGAAGAAAGAAGTTATCAAGCTCATGGACGCAGGACTCATCTACCCGATCTCAGACTCTAAATGGGTGAGTCATGTACAAGTCGTGCCTAATAAGGGTGGCATGACAGTCGTCACGAATGAGAAAAACGAGTTGGTTCCCACCCGCACCATGACTGGGTGGCGAGTATGCATTGACTACAGAAAGTTAAACGACGCTACTCGCAAGGACCATTTCCCTCTCCCCTTCATCGACCAGATGTTAGAACGGTTGTCAGGAAAGCAATATTACTGTTTCCTTGACGGTTTCTCAGGGTACTTTCAGATCCCCATCGCTCCGGAGGATCAAGAAAAGACAACTTTCACATGCCCTGTCGGAACTTTTGCATATAGGCGTATGCCCTTTGGGCTCTGCAATGCGCCTGCAACCTTTCAACGCTGTATGGTCGCAATCTTCAGTGAAATGATCGAGGATTTCATGGAGGTCTTCATGGATGACTTCTCAATATATGGGGACTCATTCGACACATGCTTGAGAAATCTTGACAGAATGATGGCCAGATGCGAGGAAACAAATCTGGTGCTCAATTGGGAAAAGTGCCATTTCATGGTCACTGAGGGCATTGTACTTGGTCATAAAATATCCAAAGCATGGATTGAGGTGGATAGAGCAAAAATCGAAACGATTAGCAAACTCCCTCATCCTACCAATGTCAAAGCTGTCAGGAGCTTTCTGGGTCATACGGGATTCTATCGCCGTTTCATCAAAGATTTCTCTAAACTCACGCGTCCCATGACCCAATTGCATGAAAAAGATGTTCCTTTCAACTTATCCTCTGACTGCATTCGTGCCTTCGATTTGATAAAAGAAAAGTTGGTGAATGCTCCCATTATGATGGCGCCTGATTGGTCGTTGCCATTTGAGCTCATGTGCGACGCAAGCGACCATGCCGTTGGAGCAGTCCTTGGGCAGCGTAAGGATAAACGATTCCATCCGATCTATTACGCGAGTAAAACACTTGATGATGCCCAAGAGAACTACACCACTACTGAGAAGGAGCTGCTTGCTGTGGTCTACGCGTTTGATAAATTCCGCTCTTACCTTGTTCTCTCGAAAACAAAAGTTTTCACTGACCATGCAGCTATCAAATACCTATTCAACAAGCAAGATGCGAAGCCACGCTTGATCAGATGGATCTTGCTGCTCCAGGAATTCGATATCGAAATCATCGATAAGAAGGGAGCCGAAAATGTCGCTGCAGACCACCTATCCCGTTTAGAGAATCCTGAAATTCAGAACAAAGAACCCAAGATCAACGAACAGTTCCCTTGTGAATCCTTGTTCTCCATCTCTGTTCATGGAAGCCCTGCCAAAGAAAATGGAACCCCCTGGTTCGCAGATTTCGCAAACTATTTGGCCGGGGGTGTTGTTAGGAAAGGCATGACGCATCAGCAACGCCGTAAATTCTTTACCGACGTTAAATATTACATTTGGGAGGATCTATTCCTCTATCGCACTGGAGCTGATCAAGTCATTCGTCGTTGCGTCTTTGGCGAAGAAGCGCATAAAATTCTGCATCACTGTCATGACGGGCCAACCGGAGGA
>JBCNJP010000009.1:54964960-54983960 GCA_039602395.1 Deinandra increscens subsp. villosa | reverse complement strand
GTGTTCGGTTTTATTTACAAATGTATATATAGTTGGCCTATATGCAAGACCGGGTTCACTATAACCAATGGCTCTGATACCAATCTGTCACACCCTCAAAATCCACCTGCGGAGTATAAGCGCGAGGCGTGTGACAAACCAGGACCTGAGTCATTAGCCATACCAAACCATGCAAGAAAACAGATATTTTTACATGCGGAAGCGTAAATAAAGATAATTAAATACATTCCGCAAAACAAGCGCCCAAAACTTTAGTTAAGAACAAATAACCCAAAATGTTTTAAACTGAATTTCAGACCCGAATGAGATGCATGCGTCCTAATCTTGCTCCGTAACTAGATACCTGAGAAAACATTCTAAATCGTGTCAACACAATGGTTGGTGAGTTCACAGGTTTGATATGTAAGTGCATGTTTGAATGTTTGATCGCAACGATGAACTTGTTTGTATATTTGAAAACATAAAACTGTTTGTACGTTCGAACAGTAGTGTAAACTCAATCATATCTATAGCTAGCTAGACTATATACCAGATACTATACGTTTCGTCACCGAAGCTGGCTGTTTGTATGTTTGTATGCCTTGAGCCACGCTTACCAAGCAATGGCCAACTGTTTAGGACAATCATTACACCCGTTTGACATCCAGTCAAGTTAGAGCGACTAACTCGGGCGGGGTTTGTCAGACCCAGTAGTACTACTCAATAATTCCTCGCTATCCCCATATACTAACGGTACGAATGTGTAAGGACTTTTCATGGTATGTTTGTATGTGCGCTATAGTAATCAGGTGATATGAAAGAAATACAAAACATCATTCTGTTTGTGTTTGCATGTCTTCTTCCCCAACAGGAAAGTACGTAAAAGAAAAGGGGGCTGTGAAACTCACCTTAGGGTGCACAACAAGATAAACCTCGCAATCCGGTGAATACTTAACAATCACCTAATGAGCACATAACCATAAGTGTGTGTCTAAGATAGTAACGAAACAACCTAGACGGCGGTGATTAACCAATTATGCAATTGACTCGATGTGTGTGTGAGCTTCCAAGATCGACAAGTGATAACGACGGTTAATACAAATTAATCTTCAAGATAGATTATCCAAATAATAATTATTCAAATGATTAGAAAAACCGTTATGATGCACATTGCTATTTTTCATAAAGTATACGCGGTTAATTGTATAAATATATATTAGAACACTTTTAAAAAGCAAATAATCAAATTTAAAACATTAGATTTAATATCAACAATTCGATGATACGAAGTTTGGTCTATAAACCATATGTTCGATGCTTACGGGGTTTTGAAATGCGTTTAGGATTGTTCAAGGAACAATTAGAAACCAATAGGTTGCAAGGATAACGACTTATAAAAAAATTATAATAAAAAATGTAAGATGCCAAGGTCGAACCCACGACCTCTATGTGTTTGAACAGCGCCCAAACCACTAGATCAAATTAATTTTGTTAATTAAGTTCGGTTCAGAACGTTTTTAACATAAACAGTTGAAGTGATTGTGGAATCCACATTTAAGAGAAAAAAATAAAAGGAGTTTGCAGGGTTTTGAACCAGTGACCTCATGTTGCAAACCAAAGGCTCAAACCACTGGGAGAAATCCGATTTTGTTGTATTAACTCTGTTCGAAAGACATTTAATCAATAACTACGGTGGTCATCTTCTACATTAGAAACCCTAAACCACACATCCGCCATTAACAACCGAGAAACCCGTTACTACTACGAACAGAAACATGCGATTACATGCACGAGATTAAGTTTCAGTTATACCTTGAATTGGAACGAAACCCAAACACAAAGATGACGATGAAACTCCACGTACGGACGACTCCAAGATTAGCGGTAACGATGGGGTTGCGATGTAGTCCGGAAGGTGGTCGCCGGCGAACAGAACTAAGGGAATGAAACACTTCACGAGTACAAACAGTTCCAATATCGAGTTCGTATCAGGTTCGAGGCGCGGCGTTCTTCGAGAGTTCACAACCGCCGGTCTTTGGGTTTTGATTCCACGGGTGCTACCAAAGTGTAGGTTACCAAATTCTGGCTGCGAATGATTGGGATGGTTTCGTATTTGAGAAGTCTTGTAACCGACTTGAGAAGAAACGGCGATCGGAATAAAATGCGGGCGACGGTTTTGGATGTACGATCAGATTAGTTTGATTTGTTTGAATTGACTTTTCTCAATTGACAATATCAGCCCCTCACGAATCTACAAGGTAGGAAGCAAGTTTTGATAATTATAAAATAGGTCCCTCTAGGTTTGTATAGGTAGAAACGAGTTTAGGAATAGACACAATTGACCCCTCAAGGTTTAGAGTCCCTAACTCCTGACTAACCGACATAACTCTATAAAACACGCGGCACGAAAAACATTTATTTTTATAAAATGTACGATGTGTTATATTTAAATAATCACACCAAATATTAGAATTAAAAACTTATAAAATCGTAACTATTTGAATCACATCAAATCATGAAATGCTTTACGTGAAACTACGTCACTTAAAATCATAAAATATAAATATAGTTCCATATGAAATCATAAAATACTCAGTTCACATGAAATCATGGATCGTGCACGTTAAACGTGTTCGTTAAGTTAATTCACCGACGTCTAGACTTGTGTGTGAATGCTCATGTAGTGATGGACACATAATAACCCTAATTATGTGAATCGCAATGCATGCATGTTTGTAAAAGTGTTCGTAGTAATATATGTTTGTGTTAGCCAGGATTCACCTGAAAAGTCGGGTTGTCACATAAGGACAATGTCAGCCTAACTTACCGTGATCGAGTAGACACGGGGAAGGCAAACCACGTAAGGAATTATTCCTACAACTAATTGGCCAGCTTCGGTTGTGAACATTTTAGTGACATGAACTTAGGCTCGTTACCTACGATATGGATTGTACTTACGAATAAAGACTGTTGTATTCGTACTACATATCTATACTAGTTATACTTATGTGCTTATGTGAACTCACCAACATTAGTTGACACTTGCTCTTATGCATGCTTTGCAGCACGCTAGGAGTATCGGATTTTGGGCACGTACGCTGGTTAAACTTTATTTTGGGAAATCGTTTTTAAAACCCTATACTTGAATAACTGAGGATACATGCGCATTGTTTGATCATTACTTTTCGATAATACTCCGATCCACCCCTCAAGTTTCCAACGAACCTTGAAGATCAACATCTTGGTATGCTTGACTTGTTTCCCATCTCTGTCCATTACTTCCATTGGTTCCTCAATGGAATGTCATTATTCATCGATTTCTACCTCCACGAGTGAAATGATGAGTGTTTCATCCGATAACCACCTTTCAGGTTAGATGCATGGGATACGTTGTGTATACTATTAAATCTTATCGGTAGTTTCAGCTCATATGCTACAAAGCCATTCCTATATACAACTTCAAATGGTTTACTTACTTTGAGTTTGATTCGCCCCGTTTTCCCAAAACGGATTACCCTCACTAGGGTGAGACTTTTAGTGGAATGTTTATCGGTATAAATTTTCTTATATTTGCAAGACGCTGCGATGAGATTTTCAGAATCAGAAGATCTTTCCAGTTGTCTCTTGCACAAGTTCAGGGTGTCACACCCCCAATTTCCACCTAACGGAGTTTAACCGCGTGAGGGTATGATCCAGACCAGGATCCCAAACTTCAGTTACAACCAAACCATAACAGAGTTTAATTTAAGTAAATAAAGAGCAGTTATTACAGACCCATAATAAATTAACGGTTCAGCGGAAGCATAAAACGAGTTACAGATATTGTTTACAAAATGTTTAATTCAACTGATTGGAAACATAGTTTTCAATTCAAAAGGAAATGTTCAATACTGCCGCTGCCGGTGCCTTCGATGATCCTCCTAGCGACCTGAAAAGCATTCAACAATCAAGTGTCAGCCAAGGCTGGTGAGTTCACTAAGCGGTCTACCCGTCACAAGTAGACCAAAAATTTATGATCAAAGAAGGGTAAAACACAATCAATATCATAAGACTAGTAAGTTTTCCATATCGTAGGTAGCTAGCCTAAGTTATGCATATTTGAATCGTTCGCAACCGAAGCTGACAATGTATAGGTATTACCTACGGATTTTGCCTTCCCGTGTCCTGAAAGACCACGGAGGGTAGGGTAACATTGGTCCCAGTCCGACCGCCAGTCGGGTTGGTGCATCCCGTGCACCGCTGGGCGGGGGTGTCAATCCCCAGTAGTACTACTCAACATCACCTAGCTATTCTATATTAACGGCCCGAATGTAAGGACTTTTTAGTTTATCAATCAATTCAATGATACATATGATATTTGGTCGGAAAAGTTTACTTAGTAAGAAATACCTTACCGCTGCGCGTTATCATCCCTGAAAGGACATAACAACATATAGTAATGAACTCACCTTAGGTTGCTCAGCTTATTCTTCAAATAAACCCGGTTATGATTGTTAACGAGGACCTAGTAATCACATTAAGGTCTTAGGTGTTAGGTTGTTTAACTTTTAGCTATACCGCTAAGACCATAACACTAGCACATTGGAAAGTACGACACGACATAACGATGCACGATACCGATGGTTGATCATACGCAAGTGTTTATATACATCAGGAGTCCAAGCAAGTCTTATTATAGCATAATCAGATAAGTCATGGCATAGCATTCAAGAAAATTGCACAAGTTTGGATTCTGGTCATAGTTTCGCCAGCAGTTTCGCTAGGCAGTTTCGCTAGACAGTTTCGCCGTGTACACGGGCAGCACTTTCGCTAGGCAGTGCCCAGTGACACAGTTTCGCTAGGCTAGTTTCGCTTGAAACTGTTGGCACAGTTTCGCTAGCCTAGTTTCGCCCGAAACTGGTTTGAACTTTCGTTCAGGGAATTTCGCTCAGCAAATTCGCTCGGACAGGTCTGGTCAGTATACCTAGCGACACTATAGTTTCGCTACTTAGTTTCGCTAGAAGGAGATAGGCACAGTTTCGCTACACAGTTTCGCCTGATGAAGGCACAGTTTCGCTAGTCGCTAGAAAAACCCGTAAATTTGCCTAAAAATCTTTCTAACAGCTTCTGTAACACATGCAAATCAATATCTAGCATACCTAAACGTTTACTAACATCATGGGAGCAATTCTAACACCTAAAACACGGATTCTAGTCATCAATTTGTCAAAAACACAATTTCACATAAAAGAACATAATTAGCATGGATCTTCAAATTAACATGGCAAGATACAGAATTTATGTTAAGTCTAGCATTCCTAAGCATCATGGCAGTAGCAGAAGTCGTTGCATGTAGATTTTAAGCATACATTTTAGTCTAACATACAAGAGATGCATAAAGGTGGTTCATGTGACTCACGGATGATCTCCTATGCTCAAATAGGTGAAGACTTGGGGCTGGAATCTCGGTTTCTTGTGTCGTTTTCTGCTGGCCAGAAGTCACAGGAGAGGGAGAGTGCAGATGTGTGTGTGTTTTGAGTGAGGTGAGTAAAAGTGAGAGAGTTGGCTTGGGTTTTCTATATGTAGGGGGGCCAGTTTCGCCCGCAATTTCGCTGGCAGTTTCGCTGGCCACGCGAAACTGGTCCAGCAGACCAAGGGCTTTAGCTACCGGGCGAAACTGTAGTTTCGCTCAGTAGTTTCGCTGGCTTCTAAAAGGGTAAATTTCATTTTTAAGTAAGGTAAGCACGTTTCCTCGATAAATCACATAATTTCACAATGAATTAATTAAGCATGTTGTATAACTTCACACAGTGGTAATAAGCAAATAATCATGTAGCACATATGGTCGGGTTCGGTGATTAACCAAAAGTCGTGGACGTATCCGGTCTAGGTGAGCATTAATTAGTTAATTTCTACTGGTAATGTGACTAACGGAGTTTGTCTAACGGAACTAACGGTTTTTAACGGAAAGACTTAACGGAGTTAACTTGGGAAATTGCAGTTGTCACAGCCTCCCCATGTTAAGGAATTTTCGTCCCGAAAATTAGCTAGTACCTTGGGTTGATGCGGAGGCTTGATCGAACATGTGAGGATATTTCTTTCGCATCTGGTCTTCTCGTTCCCATGTGAATTCCGGTCCACGTTTCGATTGCCATCTAACCTTGACAATTGGGATCTTGCTTCGTTTTAATGCCTTTTCTTCGCGTCCCATTATTTCAACAGGTTGTTCTACAAATCGAAGTTGCTCGTCAACGTGGAGCTCCTCGAGTGGAACTATTAAAGTGTCGTCAGCCAGACACTTCTTCAAGTTGGAAACGTGAAACACGTTATGTACTCCATCCAGTTCGGGTGGCAAGTCCAAACGATACGCCACCGTTCCAATCTTCTCGGTTATTGGGAAAGGTCCTATGTAGCGAGGGTTTAACTTCCCGCGCTTTCCAAAACGGACCACACCTTTCCAAGGCGAGACTTTTAACAATACACGGTCGTCCACTTCGAATTCTAACGGCCTTCTTCGATTGTCAGCATAACTCTTTTGTCGGTCTCTTGCAGCTTTCATGCGGTCTCTAATTTGCACAATTCTTTCAGTTGTTTCGTACACCATTTCTGGTCCAGTAAGTTGACTATCACCGACTTCAGCCCAACAGACCGGTGATCTACACTTTCGTCCATAGAGAGCCTCAAAGGGAGCGGCTCCAATACTGGAATGGTAGCTGTTGTTGTAGGAGAATTCGACCAATGCCAAGTGGGTTTCCCAGTTCTTTCCAAAATCCATTACACACGCTCGGAGCATATCCTTAAGAGTCTGGATTGTGCGCTCTGTTTGGCCATCGGTCTGCGGATGGTATGCGGTGCTCATATCTAAGCGAGTACCTAGCGCTGATTGTAGTGATCTCCAAAAGTGTGAAGCAAATCGGGGGTCTCGATCGGAGATAATAGACGTGGGCACTCCGTGGAGCTTGACGATCTCGTCAATGTAGATTTGTGCCAACTTGTCAGTCTTGTCATTTTCCTTGAGGGCTATGAAATGAGCGGATTTCGTTAATCTATCCACAATGACCCAAATCATGTCGTTTCCACGAGGTGTACGGGGCAGTCCCGTGATGAAATCCATGGATATTTCCTCCCATTTCCATTCAGGAATTCTCGGTTGCTGCAATAATCCTGGAGGCTTTTGATGTTCTGCTTTGACCTTTGAGCATGTTAAGCACTTACTGACGTATGTAGCGATGTCGGCTTTCATCTTTGGCCACCAGTATAATCCTTTCAAATCTTGGTACATTTTATCCGAACCGGGATGGACCGAATATCGAGACTTGTGAGCTTCGTCCATCACCAGCTCTCGAAGATTTCCATGAAGAGGCACCCAAACACGATCCTTGTAGTAGCAGAGTCCATCTGACTTAACCTCCGAAGTTCCATCTATGCCAGTTAAGGATTCTGTCTCAAAATTTTCTTCTTTCAAGGCTTCTTTCTGGGCATCCCGAATTCTATCCGGTAACCCAGCATGGATCGTGAGTTGTAGAGCTCGAACCCTTCTAGGTTTAGCATTTTCTTTTCTGCTCAAAGCGTCAGCCACAACGTTGGCCTTGCCTGGGTGGTACTTTATCGCCAAGTCGTAGTCATTTAGCACCTCAATCCACCTACGCTGTCTCATGTTGAGGTCTTTCTGTCCCATTATATGTTGGAGGCTTTTATGATCAGTAAATATCGTGCATTTGGTACCGTACAGGTAGTGCCTCCAAAACTTTAAGGCGAATACAACAGCTCCTAACTCCAGATCATGGGTCGTGTAATTCTGTTCGTGAGACTTTAACTGTCTTGACCCGTAAGCAATGACCTTACCTCTTTGCATTAGGACACATCCGAGTCCTTGGAGAGAAGCGTCACAATAGACCTCGAAGTCGTCGACACCATCGGGTAGAGATAACACAGGCGCGGTACAAAGTTTTTCCTTCAATGTCTGAAAAGCTTTTTCTTCTTTCTCACCCCATCGGTACTGAACACCTTTATGCGTAAGAGCGGTTAGCGGTTGGGCTATCTGAGAAAATCCCTGGATGAAACGACGGTAGTAACCCGCTAATCCTAGAAATTGCCGAATTTCCGTTGGTGCTCGTGGTGTAGACCAATTCTTGATCGCTTCTACCTTGGATGGGTCAACATGAATACCCTGCTCGTTGACGATGTGGCCTAGAAATTGAACTTCTCGGATCCAAAAATCACATTTGGAGAACTTGGCGTAGAGTTGCTCCTTCCTTAACAACTCTAATATTAACCGCAGGTGTTGCTCGTGCTCTTCCTTTGTCCTCGAATAAACGAGTATGTCGTCGATGAAAACAATTACGAACTGATCAAGGTAAGGTTTGCACATGCGATTCATGAGGTCCATGAACACCGCCGGTGCGTTCGTTAAGCCGAAAGGCATGACTAGGAACTCGTAATGACCGTAACGCGTTCTGAAAGCCGTCTTTGAAATGTCCTCCTCGCGGACCCTAAGTTGATGGTACCCAGACCTTAAGTCGATTTTTGAGAAGTAACTGGCTCCTTGTAGTTGGTCGAACAGGTCGTCGATCCGAGGGAGAGGATATCGATTCTTAATAGTGACTTTGTTGAGCTCGCGGTAATCTATGCACATCCTGAACGTCCCATCTTTCTTCTTGACGAATAGAACTGGCGCGCCCCATGGCGATGAGCTAGGCCTGATAAAACCTTTATCTAACAGTTCTTGCAGTTGAGTGGATAACTCGTGTAATTCGTTCACCGCCAGACGATACGGAGCTCGGGCAATCGGAGCTGCACCGGGAACAAGGTCGATTCCGAACTCGACTTGTCTATGCGGAGGTAGACCAGGTAATTCCTCCGGAAATACATCGGGAAAATCGCGAACTATCGGAAAATCTTCAATTTTCTTTGCTGCGAGGCTTTGATCCGTAACCGTTGCCAGAATGGCCACGTGCCCTTTTCGAAGGTACTTCTGTGCCTTGAGGTAAGATATAATTCCGGAAACAGTACCTCCCTTTTCACCCTGAATCGAGAGTACTTCTCCGTTCGCGATGGGTATGCGTATGACTTTCTCTTGGCAAATGAGTTCGGCGCGTTGCGAGGACAACCAATCCATACCAATTATCACGTCAAAACTACCGATTGTGAAAGGCATCAAATCTATGTTGAACTTATGACCTGAGAGTTCTAGGGTACAATCCTTGACTATGTGCGTTGCATCAATAAGTTTACCGTTAGCTAATTCAACAGTGTACTTAGCTCCTAGGGTTTCTGTCTTGGCCTTTATCATTTTGCAGAACTTAGTTGAAATGAAACTTTTCTCGGCACCCGAATCAAATAAAACATTTGCAAAATAATTGTTGAGGAGAAACTTACCGGTAATCACATTGGCGTCTTCTCTTGCTTCACCGGAACCCATGACGAATGCTCGTCCGCGGCCACCATTTCCATTATCACCTCCATTGTTGTTATTGTTGTTGTTGTTGCGGTCGTTGTTGTTATCGTTCCCACCTCTCTTTAGCTGGGGGCAGTCTTTCTTCAAGTGCCCAGGTTTTCCGCATTCATAACAACCACGGGGGCCTTCAGGGTTCTGCCTTGCCCGGTTGAGTAGTTCACCCCGACAATTCTTGGCAAGGTGCCCCGATTTTCCACATCTCTCACAGACCGGTCGGCCACATTCACCAGGGTGGTGCTTGCTACACTTGCTGCAGTAGGGTAACTTTCCTTTATACCCGCTAGCGCCTTGCCCGCTGCTACCTTGTCGGTTTTGGTTGTTGCCACCGCCACCGTTGTTACCGCAACCCCCTTTGGAGTTATCAAACTTCCTGTTCTGATTCTGAGAGTTTGAGGACCTCCCAGTGTTGTTGCCAGAATTCGCGAGGTGGCTTGGCTCCTCGTCTCTCTGCCTCTTCCCGTCTAGGGCAGCCTTTGGGGTCTTTCTGGGTGGCAAAGTTCCTTGAGCCACTGCCTGATCAGTCAGTTTGTGCGCCAGTCGGATGGCCTGTCGCACATATGTGGGATTAGATGAGGTCACCATGCCTTTGATCTGTGGTACCAGTCCTTCCACATACAACTCGATTCGCTTGTACTCAGCATCCACCATTGTCGGACAGAGTCGGGAATATGCTTGATAACGGTCGGTATATTCCTCTATCTCAGAACCTTCCATCTTGGAGTTTCCAAACTCAACCTCCAGCCTTCTGACTTGATCACGAGGACAATACTCCTCCATGATCGCTTCTCGAAATTCTTGCCATGTCATGGCGTTTGCTTCGTTCAATCCCAAAATCTGAATCTGAGCGTTCCACCATGTCAATGCGGAGTCCTCAAGTGTGCCTGTAGCATACTTCACCTTATCCCCATCTGGGCAGTTACACATTAGAAACACCTTCTCTGACTTTTCAATCCATCTAAGTAGACCCACAGCACCTTCGTCACCTTTGAACACTATTGGCTTACAATCCATAAAGGCTTTGAATGTGCATTGAGGCGGTTGACCTTGGAAATGTTGTTGAGCGGCTGCTAGGGCTGCTGCAACTCCCTGATTGATCATATTCTGAACCTGTGCAGCTGTGAAGGTTCCTGGTTGGGTTTCGGGTTCTCTCCGCGGAGGCATGATTTCTAGCAAATCAATGCAAAGCTTCCAAAGGTTAGTATGCCCAATACTAGAAAGTTGTTAAGTTCCGTTAATTGTTACATACTAGTATAATTCACGTTAAGGCATTCATTTACATGATTAGTGAAAAGAAAAATTTCCACCCGAAATTTTCAGGTTTTAATACCGTCACAGGACAAGAATTCTAAATGAGGATCATCTTCAGCACGCGGGGCAGTACTTTGCGGAACAGGTTGTAACCAAAGTTTTCAAAAACAGTTACAGTTCAGAAATTTTACTTTTGAAAAATGTTCTGGTTCGCTGTAACCAAGGGCTCTGATACCAATCTGTCACACCCCCAATTTCCACCTAACGGAGTTTAACCGCGTGAGGGTATGATCCAGACCAGGATCCCAAACTTCAGTTACAACCAAACCATAACAGAGTTTAATTTAAGTAAATAAAGAGCAGTTATTACAGACCCATAATAAATTAACGGTTCAGCGGAAGCATAAAACGAGTTACAGATATTGTTTACAAAATGTTTAATTCAACTGATTGGAAACATAGTTTTCAATTCAAAAGGAAATGTTCAATACTGCCGCTGCCGGTGCCTTCGATGATCCTCCTAGCGACCTGAAAAGCATTCAACAATCAAGTGTCAGCCAAGGCTGGTGAGTTCACTAAGCGGTCTACCCGTCACAAGTAGACCAAAAATTTATGATCAAAGAAGGGTAAAACACAATCAATATCATAAGACTAGTAAGTTTTCCATATCGTAGGTAGCTAGCCTAAGTTATGCATATTTGAATCGTTCGCAACCGAAGCTGACAATGTATAGGTATTACCTACGGATTTTGCCTTCCCGTGTCCTGAAAGACCACGGAGGGTAGGGTAACATTGGTCCCAGTCCGACCGCCAGTCGGGTTGGTGCATCCCGTGCACCGCTGGGCGGGGGTGTCAATCCCCAGTAGTACTACTCAACATCACCTAGCTATTCTATATTAACGGCCCGAATGTAAGGACTTTTTAGTTTATCAATCAATTCAATGATACATATGATATTTGGTCGGAAAAGTTTACTTAGTAAGAAATACCTTACCGCTGCGCGTTATCATCCCTGAAAGGACATAACAACATATAGTAATGAACTCACCTTAGGTTGCTCAGCTTATTCTTCAAATAAACCCGGTTATGATTGTTAACGAGGACCTAGTAATCACATTAAGGTCTTAGGTGTTAGGTTGTTTAACTTTTAGCTATACCGCTAAGACCATAACACTAGCACATTGGAAAGTACGACACGACATAACGATGCACGATACCGATGGTTGATCATACGCAAGTGTTTATATAGATCAGGAGTCCAAGCAAGTCTTATTATAGCATAATCAGATAAGTCATGGCATAGCATTCAAGAAAATTGCACAAGTTTGGATTCTGGTCATAGTTTCGCCAGCAGTTTCGCTAGGCAGTTTCGCTAGACAGTTTCGCCGTGTACACGGGCAGCACTTTCGCTAGGCAGTGCCCAGTGACACAGTTTCGCTAGGCTAGTTTCGCTTGAAACTGTTGGCACAATTTCGCTAGCCTAGTTTCGCCCGAAACTGGTTTGAACTTTCGTTCAGGGAATTTCGCTCAGCAAATTCGCTCGGACAGGTCTGGTCAGTATACCTAGCGACACTATAGTTTCGCTACTTAGTTTCGCTAGAAGGAGATAGGCACAGTTTCGCTACACAGTTTCGCCTGATGAAGGCACAGTTTCGCTAGTCGCTAGAAAAACCCGTAAATTTGCCTAAAAATCTTTCTAACAGCTTCTGTAACACATGCAAATCAATATCTAGCATACCTAAACGTTTACTAACATCATGGGAGCAATTCTAACACCTAAAACACGGATTCTAGTCATCAATTTGTCAAAAACACAATTTCACATAAAAGAACATAATTAGCATGGATCTTCAAATTAACATGGCAAGATACAGAATTTATGTTAAGTCTAGCATTCCTAAGCATCATGGCAGTAGCAGAAGTCGTTGCATGTAGATTTTAAGCATACATTTTAGTCTAACATACAAGAGATGCATAAAGGTGGTTCATGTGACTCACGGATGATCTCCTATGCTCAAATAGGTGAAGACTTGGGGCTGGAATCTCGGTTTCTTGTGTCGTTTTCTGCTGGCCAGAAGTCACAGGAGAGGGAGAGTGCAGATGTGTGTGTGTTTTGAGTGAGGTGAGTAAAAGTGAGAGAGTTGGCTTGGGTTTTCTATATGTAGGGGGCCAGTTTCGCCCGCAATTTCGCTGGCAGTTTCGCTGGCCACGCGAAACTGGTCCAGCAGACCAAGGGCTTTAGCTACCGGGCGAAACTGTAGTTTCGCTCAGTAGTTTCGCTGGCTTCTAAAAGGGTAAATTTCATTTTTAAGTAAGGTAAGCACGTTTCCTCGATAAATCACATAATTTCACAATGAATTAATTAAGCATGTTGTATAACTTCACACAGTGGTAATAAGCAAATAATCATGTAGCACATATGGTCGGGTTCGGTGATCAACCAAAAGTCGTGGACGTATCCGGTCTAGGTGAGCATTAATTAGTTAATTTCTACTGGTAATGTGACTAACGGAGTTTGTCTAACGGAACTAACGGTTTTTAACGGAAAGACTTAACGGAGTTAACTTGGGAAATTGCAGTTGTCACACAGGGTTTGTGAGTTGCCTATCACCAACCTCTGTCTGTAGGCGGGTGACCTATGTTTTTGTTTGTAAAATGTTATAAGCGGTGTCGCCTTGATGCTAGTGCGATACTGTTTGTCATAGAAAACCCACCAAGTGTGAAAAGTGTTACCCAGATGTTGTCGAAATCCATCGTGCATGCCCTAAGCATGTTTTCTAATGGTTTGGGTAGTTCGTTTTCTTCGTGCATTAGTTTTGGTAGTGATATGCAGTGTTCGCATTCAAGCGTGCTCTCAACACCTTCGGTGATCCTCTCTAGGAAGGGGTGTAAATCTAGTGTCTTGAGCCAATATGTTTGAAGTGGCACCTCGTGCCATAACACTAGTCTTGCTCTGTTGGCTAGGGCTAGATCTTGGTTTGACTCCTAGTCCCACTTCCAAAGCGCCATTAGTGTTTATATATAGGGTGCACCGCAGCTAACACACCACACCTTTGTTATTCCAGAAGTGTACTAGTCATATACCATAACCACCGTTCCTCTTGTTGATAAGTATGCGAATTTAGAGACATGACAAAGGATTACGATAGTAGTTACACACTAGGGTTCCAACCTATGCCATTGTACCTAATCATCCACGCTCACGTATGCTCTCCAAAATCTAGTAATCTTTGCGAGCGGTGTGTTTGGTACCATACAGATAATGTCTCCAGACCTTCTATATGAACGCCATTTCACCCAATCCCAGGCCATGGGTGGTGTAATCCTACTTGTGCATCTTCAGCTGATGTGTGGCATAGGTGGTGACCTTCTCGCATTGTATCAACGCACAACCGAGACCTTGCTTGGAGGCATCTCAATATTCCATGAAGTCTTAGTCTCCTTGGATAAGATAATATCAATGTGTTACGAAGCTTCTGCTTTAGCATTTGGAAAGTCACTTCGTGGTCATCACCTCAGTGTATGCAGTATCTTTTGTGGTCCAGGGGGGGGGGGGGGGTAAGGAGTTAGGCAGTCATAGAAAGTCATCTCAAAGAATCATCGACAACCATCCATGAAAGTATGAAATTGACGTCATCCTTGATGGTGTTGTTAAAGCTGGCCAATCCTCAGTGGCCTTCCTAGTAGAGAGATCAACTTGAATCCCTTTCTAAGCACGATAGGTTCAGACGGATGTGTTTCTTCATGTTCTTCCTGGGTCTTGGGGTGATCTGAATATCGTTAATAACTCGATGTTGAATTAATCGAGCTAGGGTTCACACGCATGGTTACCGAGATTTCTGACCACCACAGGTGCGTTGGCCAACCCACTGGTTATGGCTAAAACTCAAAATGACCATACTGGTTTTCTAAACGTAGCTTTTCGGTACTTCCTCCTCTAGAATTTTTAGCTGATGGTATACCGATTCTCCATTAACTCTTAGAACTGTAGTTTGATCCATGGAGTTGATTGAATAAATTATAACATGTAGGTAGCGTTAATGGGTTGGAAGGTAACCTTGTTCCTCTCACAAAAATCGATGCGCGTACACAAATTCCCGTCCTTTTTACTCGACAACGAACTGGGGCTTTCCACGTCAATAAGTTTGTCCTGATATAACCTTTATCTAGCTACTCATGAAGCTAGGTGTACGGCTACTGTAGTTTGTCTGGTGCGAGTTGGTATGGTGCTCGGACAATAGACGTTGCACCGGGTGCAAGGTCTGTCCGATGTTTGACTTGACAATGAGGTCGAAAACCAGGTAGGTCCTTGGTGAGTATTTCTCGAAGATTATGAATGAAATGTAAATTCTTGATATTCTTTCATACCTAAGATTCCTATCAATATGAGCTAGAATAGCGATGTGATCCCTCCACAGACACATTTGTGTCCTTAGATGTGATATGTTGCCTAGGATAGACCCATTCCTCTGTCCTTGAACTTGACATGACTTTCCCGCTAGGGAGGAGAATGCAGACGATTCTTCGCCTGATAACGAGTCTCGGCTTAACGTTTGGACAACCAATCAATTTTGACAAATCTCGTTGGATCTACTTAGAGTGATTAGCACATGGGCCTGTTGGTTCCAGTTACATCTCCTGACAACATTTCTTGTTTCCACTCAATTCTTTCATTTGTTAATTTCAGTGTATGCCTAGCCCCTCCTGAGGTTTGGATGTCTCTCATCACCTATAAAATGTTAGCGACGCTTAAATCATTCTTAGCGTTGCCCGAACCACAAACGAATGCATAGTTTTTTTTGTTCCATGGGGACTTTCTCTTAAGGTGCTCCTCTTTTTCTTAAACATCTAGTGACGGCTCTAGTAGACTTGAGGTGGTTATTCTAAACTTTAATCCCTGCAATCTCTAGTCATGCGGCTCATCCTTCCGTAACTCTGGAAACAATGCTTGCCACCGCGCTAGTGTGTTGGCAGATACACTTATTACACTTTAGGGTAGTTTCTAGTGCACCCACCTTGGCCTAACTATTTGGTCCTGATTGCTATGCTTGCTGAAGAAGTTACTCGTTGAGTTACTAAGCTTGTGACTCTATTGTTGTTCTTCGTTGGAATATGAAACTCGATTCTAAAATTGTTGCCACTTGTGTCGTCTCACTTTCTCATGTGTCCTGAAGTAGGCTCCATCAAGAAGGGGTACCTTGAGCTATAGTTCGGCCGGGTAAGCCTACAAGCTAACCGAGCTGTTTGTTGAATGGTGGTGGGTTTTGATGGGGTTACCATGCTCCGAGTTTGATGGCTAACTTAGTCACATGAAGTCCTACTTGCTTGTAAACCGGTTTCATTGTGCGAGGACATAAAAGGATCCACTAATTGGATAGGGTTGTATAAGCATTATTTTTAAAATTTTCCATCTCGAGATTCCATAGCTTGCCTTCTAGTTTCTGAACAACATTTCTGAAACTATACTCCTTTCTCTGTGATGTAATGAATTTCCTTCCAAGGTAGTGTGTTTGCTACGTTGAAACCTAACGTTTATACATAGGTATTCACCAGGTGAGTGCGAGTCCCTTCAGTTCCATTCAATGTGTGAGGCTTACAACCCTTAAAGTTCCTAAAAAAGTAAGTTCCTTGACCTCCTTGCCCCTACTATTCGTGATGAACTGCTGATGCTATCATTAGGTATTGATCATTTGATGTTGTATGTTGGATTGTAGTCTTGCAGTCATATGAGTGTCACCACGACCTTGTCCTCGGGTTCCTCCCTCCTCGGCGTGAAGTGCTTCGCTTAATGTACACACCACAACTAGGACACGTGCCTCGATCGTCGTTGCCCATGACTCCGCTGCTATGGTTCCTGACTTTCGTGGCGGCCGCTCAAGCCTCAGCGTCCCTAATTCTAGTGTCGTGTGCGAACGATCCCTCTTCAACTATGTGAAAGAATTATTGTGGTTCATATCGACCGCTTTGATGTTGTATCTAAGTCCTCTCGTAAGGACTCGAAGATTTTTCTCGGTCTCGAGTATCCTCGTGAACTTTCCTGTTGTGTTATTCATATGTTATTCACGTCCTGCAGCTCGTGGTCCACCCGACCCGCACACACTACAAGAGCCTGTTATGGGAGTCTGCTTCTGATGAGCGTTCGTGTAGTTTGTCAGCCTCATTCATCGTATCCTCAGTTTAGACTTTGATGGAGTATCAAGTCTCTTTCCCGCTCTGGACGAAGTAGGGGATGTCGACATGTTTGTAATATAATATGTATACGAATAAGTCCATCTAATGAAGTGTTAGGATAACAAAATCATGTGCGTTAGTATGTACATGACTAATGCAACTCTAAGGCTATAGTTGGCCTATATGCAAGACCGGGTTCACTATAACCAATGGCTCTGATACCAATCTGTCACACCCTCAAAATCCACCTGCGGAGTATAACCGCGAGGCGTGTGACAAACCAGGACCTGAGTCATTAGCCATACCAAACCATGCAAGAAAACAGATACTTTTACATGCGGAAGCGTAAATAAAGATAAGTAAATACATTCCGCGAAACACGCGCCCAAAACTTTAGTTAAGAACAAATAACCCAAAATGTTTTAAACTGAATTTCAGACCCGAATGAGATGCATGCGTCCTAATCTTGCTCCGTAACTAGATACCTGAGAAAACATGCTAAATCGTGTCAACACAATGGTTGGTGAGTTCACAGGTTTGATATGTAAGTGCATGTTTGAATGTTTGATCGCAACGATGAACTTGTTTGTATATTTGAAAACATAAAATTGTTTGTACGTTCGAACAGTAGTGTAAACTCAATCATATCTATAGCTAGCTAGACTATATACCAGATACTATACGTTTCGTCACCGAAGCTGACTGTTTGTATGTTTGTATGCCTTGCGCCACGCTTACCAAGCAATGGCCAACTGTTTAGGACAATCATTACACCCGTTTGACATCCAGTCAAGTTAGAGCGACTAACTCGGGCGGGGTTTGTCAGACCCAGTAGTACTACTCAATAATTCCTCGCTATCCCCATATACTAACGGTACGAATGTGTAAGGACTTTTCATGGTATGTTTGTATGTGCGCTATAGTAATCAGGTGATATGAAAGAAATACAAAACATCATTCTGTTTGTGTTTGCATGTCTTCTTCCCCAACAGGAAAGTACGTAAAAGAAAAGGGGGCTGTGAAACTCACCTTAGGGTGCACAGCAAGATAAACCTCGCAATCCGGTGAATACTTAACAATCACCTAATGAGCACATAACCATAAGTGTGTGTCTAAGATAGTAACGAAACAACCTAGACGGCGGTGATTAACCAATTATGCAATTGACTCGATGTGTGTGTGAGCTTCCAAGATCGACAAGTGATAACGACGGTTAATACAAATTAATCTTCAAGATAGATTATCCAAATAATAATTATTCAAATGATTAGAAAAACCGTTATGATGCACATTGCTATTTTTCATAAAGTATACGCGGTTAATTGTATAAATATATATATTAGAACACTTTTAAAAAGCAAATAATCAAATTTAAAACATTAGATTTAATATCAACAATTCGATGATACGAAGTTTGGTCTATAAACCATATGTTCGATGCTTACGGGGTTTTGAAATGCGTTTAGGATTGTTCAAGGAACAATTAGAAACCAATAGGTTGCAAGGATAACGACTTATAAAAAAATTATAATAAAAAATGTAAGATGCCAAGGTCGAACCCACGACCTCTATGTGTTTGAACAGCGCCCAAACCACTAGATCAAATTAATTTTGTTAAATAAGTTCGGTTCAGAACGTTTTTAACATAAACAGTTGAAGTGATTGTGGAATCCACATTTAAGAGAAAAAATAAAAGGAGTTTGCAGGGTTTTGAACCAGTGACCTCATGTTGCAAACCAAAGGCTCAAACCACTGGGAGAAATCCGATTTTGTTGTATTAACTCTGTTCGAAAGACATTTAATCAATAACTACGGTGGTCATCTTCTACATTAGAAACCCTAAACCACACATCCACCATTAACAAGCGAGAAACTCGTCACTACTACGAACAGAAACATGCGATTACATGCACGAGATTAAGTTTCAGTTATACCTTGAATTGGAACGAAACCCAAACACAAAGATGACGATGAAACTCCACGTACGGACGACTCCAAGATTAGCGGTAACGATGGGGTTGCGATGTAGTCCGGAAGGTGGTCGCCGGCGAACAGAACTAAGGGAATGAAACACTTCACGAGTACAAACAGTTCCAATATCGAGTTCGTATCAGGTTCGAGGCGCGGCGTTCTTCGAGAGTTCACAACCGCCGGTCTTTGGGTTTT
>JBCNJP010000009.1:54937341-54964460 GCA_039602395.1 Deinandra increscens subsp. villosa | reverse complement strand
CTCATTCTCCAAACATTCTATCATATTCACTCAATTTTTTTTACAACTGGCTCCCCTTCGACATCATCACTACTCTACGACTTCTTCGACAGAAAAGAAGATGAGGTAATTTCTGTCGCGCTTCAAATTATACAAGAATCTTCCACTTCTGTTCCGCGACCGGTTTTGAGGCGAACGACTATTAAACGTGATCGCAATGCTGCAAACAAACAGTTGATGGACGACTATTTTTCAGAAAAAGTCAGTTTACGATGAGGAGATGTTCTCTAAACGTGTCCGGATGAGTAAACATTTGTTCTTATCTATAACTCATGATTTGGAAGAAAAATACAATTTTTTCAATAAAGGGGGACGCAAGTGGAAGGTTTGGATTTACATCTATTTAAAAGTGTACATTTGCGTCCCGCGTTATGGCATACGACAACACTACAGATATTAACGATGAATACTTAAAAATGACAGAGAAGACAATGAGAGACACTTTGGAACACTTTACTCAAGGTATATTACTACTTATTTAGAAAAAAATGTTTACATTTATTTAAGCTTTTTAATTTATGTTTTCATTTATTTAGAAAACAATGTTTACGTTTATTTAAGCTTTTTAATTTATTTTTTTTATTTCAAAGGAATTGATGAATTATAGGGGGTAATAAAAGCATGATTTTATGCTAATGAAAACTACTACCCACGCGAATATCTTTTGGGTGACGGCATATATCCAGAGTACTCATTCATCGTCAAGACTTTTAAACACGCCATTGATCAGAAAAGAATACTTCAAAAAGGTCCAAGATCCGCTTTGAATGACATAATTTACGTTGGTATATTATTTTAACTTGACCTATCTTATGTTGTTACTTTGTTTTGAAACTGCATAAACTTATTGGTTTATCATCTCTTCCGCATGGATGATATTTGGGGTTGAATCAGTCATAATTTACGCTTCTGAACATTAAGCCCGATTAACAACCCTAGTTAAACCACTCTATCATGAATTGTTGATACCTGATCTGTGCGTCGTGTGAAGTATCGAGTTGAATCAAGAAAAGTCCAAGTTCAAGGCTAGGTTCACTGCCAGCCGAACCTGGTCCGAACCTGGAGTTCGGACAGGGTTCGGTCTAACTGCCCCGAAGTCCTAGTTCGGACATAGTTTGGAGGAGTTCGGTCACAGTTCGGTCATAGTTCGGAAACTGTTCTCATTAGATAGTAGTTCGGTCAAGGTTCGGATAGGATTGTGTTCGGAAAAAGTTCGGAACAAGTTCGGAGTAGGTTCTGTTAGGGTTCAAAAGGAGTTCTGTGATAGTTCGGCACAGCTAGGTTCGATTGAAGTTCGGATTACTGTTTGAGATTCGAAGAGAGTTCAAAGCAGGTTCGGACAAGGTGTTTAGGTTCGGATACGGTTCGGACATACGTAATTCAATTTTTCAACGATGTCGGAATTTCAAGCCTTTGCTGCTATGCAAAATGCAATGCAAACCATGATAAATTTTGATAACGAAGTCAGAAGAAGTCAGAAAGTTCCTAAATTGTTAAAGTTAGAGGATTATCAAAATTGGAAGCAACGATTTTCTGCTTACATAAGCACGAATGATATCGATTTGTGGATTCCAATCAAGAAGCTTTATCAACACCTGACCGATCAAGGAGATTTCAAGGAAGTTCATACTTTTGACATTGCTGAAAGAAAATCATATGAGCTTGAACAAAAAGCTTTTTGTTATCTTACAATGGCATTACCCACTGAGTTGTTACATCAATTTAGTACGTGCAAGAAATCAAACAATTGTTGGATGCTTTATCAGCTAGATGTGAAGGTAATGATAACTATAAGAAGAGTCGAAAAAAGGTGTTGAATAAAGAATTTGATAACTTTCAACATTATGACATGATGTGTTAGTGATTTGTAGTGTGTTAATATCTTTAATTCCCTGTTTTTATGGTTTATATTTAGTCGGGAACACATCACTTTGTGTAGTTTTGGTTGTTTCAGGTTTGTACGATAACGTGATGAAATCGGTTGAATTGAAGTATTAAAGATTAAAAGAATTCTGGAATTCAAGTCAGATCGTGTCGCGAGGGATGAGCCTTGCTCCTCGCGGCACGACGCGTGTTGAGAAGAAGAGCCCGACTATTTTGTCGAGCTCGTGGCGCGAGCATATGGAGAAGAGACCCTCGCGCCACGATATGGGTGCTATGTCGGCCAAAAATTAGGGTTTGGCTATTTAAGCCAATGTAAGGCCATTCATTCGTATCTTCTGCTCTCTTGGACGACTTTGAACGACTGGTTACGAATTCCAGGAGATTTCCAGGCCTTCGGTGAAGATTTCCAAGCATTTGACAAGTTTTTCGATGACGTTTTCAATGATTTCCGTGTTTCTGATTTTTGCCATGTCCGGCTAATTTTCTTGTAATCACTTTAAGTGAAGGTTAGTGTTTTGCTGATTTCAAACTAGGGTTTTTGACATTGGATGAATTCTTGACTTGTGACAATCATTAATTCAGTGTTTAGTTGTTTGATTTTTCTGATTGATTGTCGTGTTCGTACCCCCCGCTCCCGGACTACCTTAATTGCATAGCTCTAGGACTATACTAAGTACGTTCATAATAGTCGGTTGGTTAGGTTGAATGAATTCTAGCACAGCCATGTCTATGTGGTTTCTAGGTTAGATTCTCGAAGTGCGAAATCAGTAATTCACGAAACCGGATCTTAAAGTGGTTACCTTTAGTTCATATAAGTTAAAGTCAACATTTGCTAGCGTAATTTAGTTTCAGTAATTTAGTGTTAAATCAATCAATCCACTTTTACAGCTAAGAGGCAAATTTCTAATTTTCTTGCAATTTAGGTTTAAGTAATTTAAGATAATTTAGTCGTAATTTAGTCAATTAACAAGTGACCACCAATTCCCTTGGTTCGATACCCCGACTTCCACTACTGCAAATCTTTATTAAGTTGGGGATTTGTAACGGTCTCGACAAACCGTTATCAAATTGGCGCCGTTGCCGGGGAATCGTGCGCTTGTTTGTTAGTTGATTTAATTGTTTTTAAATTTTTTCTAAAAAATTCCAAAAATCCAAAAATAGTGTTTTATTTTCATTCCCTGCATTTTATTCTGTTTTAAAAAAAAAAAAAAATTTAATTAAAAAATTCGGAATTTTACCTGCATCGTGTCGCGAGCCCCCACCCACAAGCCTCGCGACACGATAGGAGCCAATTGGACAGAAAGTTTTTCCAATTTTTGGCCCCCCAACTTTGTGTTTCGTTGCTTCTAACGTGTTCCTTGCAACCTCTAGAGCAGTGCTACGTGACCCGTTTGCTTTGTTTTGGCTGTTTTGCAGGTTTGTGCAAGTTTTATGCATACTAGGCATTCACAAAAGCAATCACCGTTAATCTACAATCCAGAAATTGAACGTACGGCTCGGCAGAACCGAGCAGAGCAAAGAAGCAGGAGAAACATGGAGAACCAGCCACAAAACCAACAACAACCAGTAATTCCACCTCAAATTGACCCCAATCTCCAAAACCAACCACAAGACCCGCAAGTTCAGCCACAAAACCCACAAAATGATCCAGCCTTTCAGAGACAACCATATCCAAACCTTGAAGACCCGCTCAATGGGCGACCAAACTCACACCACTCAGCTCGGTCGTCACATCATGACGCAGACGACCTCCGTTACAGAGGTCAACCCCCGATTCCACCACCACAACAACCACCACAACAACCACCCCTATTTCGCCGTGCACCACAGCAACCACCCCCTCAACAATTCTACCCTGCCAACCAGGCCAATGTTTGGCAAAACCCGATGTTCGATCAGCAAAGGTACGGGTATGGAGCTGCAGACAATGGAGGACAGCAAGATTGGCAGCAACAGGACGAACAGTGGGACCAAGAGTGGTACGAGCCTGATGAAGACAATGGGTACCCAGTTAGAGGTCAACCGGAGGTGTTAGCTAACCCACGACGACAACAACCGCCGGTTCACCCTCAACCAGTGCGTCAGAATCAACCTCCAAGGGGTGTACCTTATGTCCCTAATAATCAAGGGAGGAATCAAGTTCACATGGAAGGAGGCGTACCGAGGATAGTGACACCAGCCCGAGCACAAGGAGTTGAGAGCCATTTCAAGCCGATCATTATGCCAAGTTCATCAGCAGTTGTAACTCCGGTCTCCCAGAACAATAGGGCATTTGAAGTGAAACCTCAATACTTGGGGTTTTTGCCGGAGTTTTATGGGAAGAGGACGGAGGAGCCTTACCTTCACATAAAATCGTTTGAATCTACTTGCAGCACAATTGGCGCAACAGGTTTCACAACTGACGATGTTAAACTGATGATGTTTTCTTTTACACTCAAGGATCGCGCCCGCCGGTGGTTTGATAGTTTACCCGCCGCAAGCATCCATACATGGGCGGAGTTGCAAGAAGCGTTCTTGGATGAGTATTATCCAATGAGCAAGACCAGTGAGGGCAGAGCAGCCATCCGAGGCTTTCAACAATCATCAGGGGAGCCTTTTCATGAAGCTTTTACTAGATTTAAAGAACTTTTACGAAAATGTCCTCATCATGGTTTTGAAATGTGGGATCTAATTCACTGTTTTTATGATGGTTTATTGCAGGATGATGCTCGGGATTTACTTTCGATAAGCAATGGAACGTTTCTCACAAATCCGGAAGCAGATGATTGGGCTCACCTGGAGCGTTTGTCTACAACATCAAGGAGACATGCCCAATCCGCTAGAAGACCAAAAGCAGCACTAAAAGCAGTGGATTACGGTGTGGAAGAGAAGTATGAGAGCTTGGAGAAGAAGTGTGCCTTATTGGAGAAACAATTAACACAACTCAGTGTCGGTGGTGGTAGTGAAGAAGCGAAGGCAGCATCATCATTTGTCGTTTGCGCAACATGCAGCGAGTTGGGACACTATGCGAATCAGTGTCCTACTTTGGGTAGCGGGCAGGAGGATGTGAGCTATGTTCAAGGGAAACCATTCGATTTCAACTCCAACACATATCATCCGAACATGCGAAATCATCCAAACTTCAGGTATGGTAATGCGAACAATCAATTGAATCCTGACTTTCAAGGTTCTTATGTGCAGGGTGGAGGACAGCAATACCAGCAGTCCCAGAATCGTCAAGGAAACAACTCGGGAGGCTACCAACGGAATAACTACAATCAAGGTGGGAATCAGCAACAACGCAATTATCAGCAGAACCAACCGAAGCAAGATGATGGCCTTGGAGCACAATTGACAAGCATTATGGAGTCACTCAAGGGTTTAGAGAGGAAGCTCGAGATTCAAGACAAAAATCATGAAGCGTTGGCCAAGCAAGTGGGCCAATTGGCAGCCGAGTCATCAAAACGAGATCATGGTAAGCTGCCGAGTGACACTGATATCAACCCGCGACATCAAGCCTCCACCTCGGGTACTAAAAATGTTCGAGGGGTACCAATTAGTGCAATAAATACAGTGGAGGATGGTGAAGAATCCGAAGGTGAGGAGGAGTTTGAGGAATTGAAAACGCCATACATTCCGGTGCAAATTGGAGACTTTAAAACCAACAAGGCGTTGTTGGATTTTGGCGCATCGGTCAGTGTTTTTTTTTACCCAGCAGTGTTGTTGATGCGTATGAGTTAGGAGACTTGCAGGAAGTGAAAACAAAAGTGGTGTTTGCGGATGGGTCGACAAAGAGGCCTAGGGGTATGTTAACGGGTCTAGCGGTTAAAGTTGGTGATTTCTATTTTCCTGAGGATTTTCTAGTTGTCGATTATGAAGAAACGGGACACCAACCGAAAGTGATTTTGGGGCGACCATTCCTCGCGACTGCGAATACGCAAATCGATTGTAGAACCAACACATGCACCATGAAATTTGGTAACCGTTTATTGCATTTAAATTTATTTAATTCTATTTTTAATTATTCGGTTATTAAATCTATTCCAAAACTCTTTGCTACTAATGAGTGTCCTCCTTGTGATAACGAGGAGGATACAATGAAAGGTGGTGTTGTGTTTGATAGGATTGAAGAAATGGAAGTGGTTAATTCCAAGTGTGGGGATACTGGTGACCCGGTAAGTGAGATTACATCGGTTGAACAGAAGGAGGTAAGGCGTGGTCGCAAAGAAAAGGAGAAGGTATCCAAGTCCACCGAACAGACAAAGGGGAATGTGAAGCATGACCGAACTGGCTTGGATGGTCGAGGGTCGATGAAGATGGAATTTGATGAAGGTGAAGGGATTCGCAACAAGAAAGGGAAGTGTATTCAAAATCCTTTCACCATGGTTAAGCGTGAAGCTAGGCATGTGTTCCAGCCTCCATAATGAAGAGTAGTACCGTCTGGCTGAAGACGTTAAACTTAGCGCTAAACGGGAGGCAACCCGAGTTTTGCGTTTCGTTTTATTATTTTTCTTTGTTTTCTTTGTTTCTTTGTTTTCTTTTAATTGTTGCAATTTCAGGAGCTCGTGAGGAATGACGAAGACGGTGGCAGCAGAACAGAGACACTCCAAGGTGTCGGGGGGTGGTGTAAAAGAGAAAACGCACGAAGTGGTCAAGCATACAAGTAATTTTTCGCGTTTCCTGCGACTGTAGATCACATCGTGGCGCGAGGGTTGAGGATTTCTCCTCGCGCCACGACGCGCGTCTTCTTCGATTAAGGATACCCAATTTGGGGAGCGTGCCGCGAAGCTTATCATCGCAAGGCCTCGCGACACGATTCGGGCCACAACACTTTTCGGAATGCAGATTGTGTTGGCACGACTTTCGAGGAGCTTTCATGAAAATCTCAGGGGAGTCTGTTCCAACTTTTGTTTTATTTTTATTTTATTTTTCTCTTATCGTTCGTGTCGGTATATTAGTTTTGTGCGTGTTCTTCTATCACATTGAGGACAATGTTGATCTTAAGTGTGGGGAGGGGGACAGGACGTCAGTTTTTACATTTTTTAGGTAGTTTTGTGTTATTTTGAAAAAAAAAATATATATATATATATATATATATATAAAAAAAAATCCAAAAAGATTTTTCATTTTTAGTTAGTTTATTTGTAGTGTTTTAAAAGAAAAAATTGAAAAATGTCTTTGGAATTACTTGCAAAACACGGAAAATGATAGTACAATTGGGAGTCGATTTTCAGAATAAAAATAAGAAAGAAATGGGAAAAGTGGTAGGAAAGGAATGAATGGAAAACGTATCTGATTTGTGATGTGTCGGTAGGCCAAGCTGACCTAGTAAAGCTTAATTATCCCATTGTGCTTGTTCCTGTATAAATATGTAATTAAACTAATCTGCTAGTGGGTTCTCACTTTAGGGGTGATAGGGAGATCGAAACTGATGATTAGGAGGAAAAAGACCTTTTTGAATTAGAGACTTATATATCCTCAGAATACCTGGCACGTTATGATCTTTTTGCGAAAGCAAATCCGAGAAATAACGGCGCCCCATCTTTCCATCTTTGAGCATATTAGGTAATAAACTGGTTAATGAATTAGAGTGAAGGGACAAAATACTCATGTACGAACTAAGGATAGTATCCCGTGGTAAGTGCCTCTGATGATGTTCCGGATCTCGCGGGCAAAATACTCACGTATGATCTCGGGGGTAAGACCTTGTGAGAGAATGCCTCTGATGATGTCCGTTGGTAATAATAGTTAAAATTGACCAATTATTATTTAAAAAAAAAAAAAAAAAGAAAAGAAAAAAAAAATGAGAAAACAATGGTAGACAAATAAATGCTCACAATTTCATTCATCCATTTGATCCACCATTCTTGGGATATATGAGTATCTGGTTTAACTAGGGTGGGAAAATCTATAAATATCATCTCAAATACCCTTTACTTTGACCGAATATGAGTCGGGAGTAGATTGAACTTGAACTTTCTAAATGTGGGACACATAGGCAGGGTAGTACAATTGATTGGTAATTCACAGGCACCTTGGGGGCTCAAAGGTCGGTGGTTGGGTTTAGTCGGACCGAAATACTGACAATTACAGTTAGCATATGTGATTACATAATGGTTTGTGGAATTGATTGGTGGATAAGTTAAAGGTTTAATTGTGATTTTGTAATTGATTTCCCAATTATGATTCCGTGGCAGTTTTTCCGGGACGGAAAAAGACAAGTGTGGGAATGTGATGTGTTAGTGATTTGTAGTGTGTTAATATCTTTAATTCCCTGTTTTTATGGTTTATATTTAGTCGGGAACACATCACTTTGTGTAGTTTTGGTTGTTTCAGGTTTGTACGATAACGTGATGAAATCGGTTGAATTGAAGTATTAAAGATTAAAAGAATTCTGGAATTCAAGTCAGATCGTGTCGCGAGGGATGAGCCTTGCTCCTCGCGGCACGACGCGTGTTGAGAAGAAGAGCCCGACTATTTTGGCGAGCTCGTGGCGCGAGCATATGGAGAAGAGACCCTCGCGCCACGATATGGGTGCTATGTCGGCCAAAAATTAGGGTTTGGCTATTTAAGCCAATGTAAGGCCATTCATTCGTATCTTCTGCTCTCTTGGACGACTTTGAACGACTGGTTACGAATTCCAGGAGATTTCCAGGCCTTCGGTGAAGATTTCCAAGCATTTGACAAGTTTTTCGATGACGTTTTCAATGATTTCCGTGTTTCTGATTTTTGCCATGTCCGGCTAATTTTCTTGTAATCACTTTAAGTGAAGGTTAGTGTTTTGCTGATTTCAAACTAGGGTTTTTGACATTGGATGAATTCTTGACTTGTGACAATCATTAATTCAGTGTTTAGTTGTTTGATTTTTCTGATTGATTGTCGTGTTCGTACCCCCCGCTCCCGAACTACCTTAATTGCATAGCTCTAGGACTATACTAAGTACGTTCATAATAGTCGGTTGGTTAGGTTGAATGAATTCTAGCACAGCCATGTCTATGTGGTTTTTAGGTTAGATTCTCGAAGTGCAAAATCAGTAATTCACGAAACCGGATCTTAAAGTGGTTACCTTTAGTTCATATAAGTTAAAGTCAACATTTGCTAGCGTAATTTAGTTTCAGTAATTTAGTGTTAAATCAATCAATCCACTTTTACAGCTAAGAGGCAAATTTCTAATTTTCTTGCAATTTAGGTTTAAGTAATTTAAGATAATTTAGTCGTAATTTAGTCAATTAACAAGTGACCACCAATTCCCTTGGTTCGATACCCCGACTTCCACTACTGCAAATCTTTATTAAGTTGGGGATTTGTAACGGTCTCGACAAACCGTTATCATGACACCGCTCTTTTTTCACGGTTTTCTCATCTGATTAGTGAATTAAAGGTAGTTGGAATTGAGAAAACCGATGCTGATTTGAAGGAAAAGATTATGGAAGCTTTGCCTGAAAAATGGGAAAACTATGTTTTGCTACTCACTCATGATAAAGACTACTCTACATTGACATTCCATGAGCTTACTGGAAAACTTCATGCTCGGGAAATGGAAATGTTAAATTCGAAGAAGTCAATTGCTACTTTACAAAATCCTGAGTTGTATCATGGACAGAATACTGCTAGCATGAATGCTAAGGCTAAACCAAATCTGAGTTCTGCACCAAGTGTTGCATTTATGGCTGGAGTGTAAGGAATATCGCTTTGGAGATTTCCGGCTGAAAGCCAGTTTTGATGTTTTCCGGCTGAAGTTGAAGTTCAAGCAGAAGTCTCAACTTTAAGCGGAACTGGCAAGCGGAAGAAGCATTTTTTTCTGATAGCGAATATTTTGGGTGAACTCGATTATCCCCCAGATAATGAGTTCAACCGGACTTTTCCTGAGATGTCTTTTCAGTAGTCCAATCCTGCAAAAGCTTCTCGGTTTCTTCCAAATCTATGAAAGCCGCTCTCCTAAATTAGTTTGTTGCTGTTAACACTCAAGATATTCCGATTGTCGAAGTTTATACTTTTGGTAGTTTGTATTTGACTTTGTAGTTAACAGTTTAGATTAAATCGTTCGAGATCAATGGCTGTCATTGATCTCATATGCACTATATATAGCATTAGTTAGCTCTAGTTTACACACGGTTCTTGATCACCTTGTAATAGTGTAACTTTGAGTTAATGCAAATAGCGCCGAGTATTTCTAACTTCGTTGTTACTATACTTATGCAAATCAAACACTACTTAATACAAGAAAACTAAATCTGCTAGAGTAAACTAAAGTATAACTTTAATTCCGTAGGGTTATATTTATAAGTAGAGGGTTCTTGTTTTAGTTTAATAGTAACTATTAACGATCCTACAAGTGGTATCAGAGCTTTGGCTCTCACTTTGAAGACTTTCAGTGCTTCAAAGTCGACACTCTACTTGCCTACTTTACAAGCTTTGTTGTTTTTCTATTTCTAAAGTTTTCAGAATGAGTGATATAAGTTCAGGATCTTCAAACGACTGTGCCAACAAACCACCAATGCTCACTCCTGATGACTTTGGTACTTAGAAACTCAGGATGGAAGGGTTTGTTAGGATTTTAGACCGTCGTATTTGGAAATCTTTTACTGAAGGTCCTTACTCACCCATGGTTTCATCTGTTGATAATGCAGAAGTCAGAATACCTAAACCTTTAGAAAAATATGTTGATTCTGACTATGCTGCTCTCAAATTTGACTATAAGGCATATTGGACTCTACATGATGCACTTCCTAATTCCATTTTAAGTGGGTTTAAAGGATACAAAACTGCTTTTAACCTGTGAAATGCCTTAAGTTAAATGTATGAAGGAACCTGTGAAGTAAGAGAAAACAAGAAAGATGTCTTAAAACATAAATATGAGAACTTTACCTTTAAAACTGGTGAATCAATGACAAACCAGTACTTAAGATTTGTTTCCCTACTTGATGAACTGCAAAAGGTAGATGTAAAAATAGACCAAGTAGATGTAAACATAAAATTTCTACGTTCCTTTCCCTCTATGTGGACAGTTTACACTGTTACATCAGGGAATGTAAAAATTCGAAAAAGATGTGACTTAGTGAACTTCATGGCATACTCAGTGCTTATGAAATTGAACTAAACCTTAAACAAAACTGATCTTCTGAGTCAACTCAGCTGTTTTCAACTGCACTAGTAACTACCAATTTTCACAATCAAAGATCTTCAAACTCATCATCATACCAGTCACATATAGTCAGTTTCTTTGAGACACCAAGGTGTCAAGAGATTTTTTCAAATACGTTTGACAACTCTCACAATGCTCATGTAGCAACTGACTCATACCAAGGCTTCATTCGTAAAGATCTTGAGTGTATAGGTGCTGATGATTTGGAAGAAATGAATATTTTGACCCAACTTGCTATGGTGTCTATCAGAGCTCAAAGGTTTTACAAAAGAACTGGTAGAACTTACAAGGGAGCAAAGAGTGCTCACATAGGCCTAGACAAGAGCAAGGTGAAATGCTACAACTGTCAACAACTTGGTCATTTTGCAAGAGAATACCCACAGCCAAGAAGAGAAGGGCAGAACTAGGATCATGTCCAAATGAAGAATCATGGTGGAAATAATTCTAACAACAACAATTCTGGTCATTAACCCAACCCACCAAAACCAACCGAAAGTCAAAACCACCAGAATATGGTTGCTGCTGTTGCCAATTAAACCTCATGTGTTGAATGGGAAGACTTTGTTGCGGAGTTTGAGCCAATAAATCATGCTTTGATGGCCAAACAAGACTCCACTTCAGAACTGGTAAACTCTATTCCTGAAAAGGTTTTAGAAAACCTATGCAACCCTGCTTGCATTGAACAAGTGGCAAAGTACAGAAATCACAACACTGATTTGATTGATGAAGTTGTAAACCTCAATGAATTAAAGGAATGTTTTAACAAAACTGAGTCATCTTACATTTCAAAGATTGAAAATTTAACCAAAGAATATGAACAGTTAAAACAAACCAACTCAGTTCTTGAAACACAGCTTGATGATTTGCTGTCCAAACTTGAGAAATCAAGAAATGAAACAAAATATGCTAAGGCTGAGGTTGATGTTCTTGAAATCAAGTTAAAAGATGCTTTGTTCACTTGTGACAAATTTCAAACTGCAAATAGAAAGGCTGAGAAGTTATGGATGGGAGGGATGTATGGTAAGGCTGGTATTGGTTACAACAATGTTGAACCACCAATTGAATTCTTACCAGCAATCAAACCAAATGAAGCTTTGAAAACAGACTATAAAGTTAGTCTTACTGTTGATAACACCTCATCACAGTCAAGTTTTGAAAACACTGTTGAGTCAAAGAATGCTGAAGTTACTGATGCAAGCACTTCTGCACCAGCTAACCAATCAAACATTTTGAAACCTTCAATTGCTGTGCCACCACCAACTATCTATGACCCAAAAGATTCAAAAGTTGGAGGAAAGCAACCTGAGCAACCAAAGGGAAGTCAAACTCAAAGGTTTGGTCAACTTACTTTCAACCAAGTGACCAAACATGAGTCTCCCAGGAAATTTGAAACCAAAATTGTTGAATGCATGTTCTGTGGTGAACAAGGTCACCTAGCTGGTGTATGTCAGTTCAACCCACTAAGTAAAGTCAAACCATTTTCGAAACCAAAACCTGTTTTGAAATCAAAAGGTGATTTTCAAAAGAAAATCACAGGAAGCATTTCACCTGTGAAAAGCCACACAATGAAACATTTTGGAACTGAATCCAACAGGGTTTTAATTGGTAACGAAAGAAATGGAAGTTTTTCCTGTTATAAGGCAAAATCGTCTTCCGACTGAAGTTCAAGCGGAACATTCTTTCGCTCGAACTCAAGTTCAACCGGAAAACAAAATTCAACCCAGATCAGCTACTGCTCCAAAGCAGAGACCACATGTACACTTTGCTGATAGGTTTGAGCATTTTGAAGCTCAAGGGAGAAGAAATCCCTCTAGAGGAAAGATCACCTCTAGAGAAAATTTTTCAAGAAGCAAAAAGTCCAACCAACCTGAAATTGAATTTGCTACTAGTTCAAGTGGAAGTCACACTGTTCCAGTTAAGGTGGAGAGTTCAAGCCAAAACAAATACTTTCCTCAAAGATTTTTGAAATCACCTGAAAGAACTAAGTTGGTTAATCAAGGAAATGAAAAATCTAAGAAAATAACCATCAAGCAAAGAAAATTTAAGGAATATAGGGAAAGAAAATTACTGAAAGGAAAAACAACAAAGGAGAAAGATTTAGTCAAACAAGTACTCAATATGAGAACTTAAGTTTTGACAATGATGATCTGCTCACTGAAGCTCCAGTTGTGAATACTTTAGTACTCAAGGAGTACAAGTATAATGATGCTTATGGCAGACCCAAGACCACACAGGCTTGGGTCCCCTATAGAAACTGATCAATTCTGATATGTGCAGGTGCATAATAAAGGCCAAAATAGCCTATGGGTAGTTGACAACGGATGCACTTTCCATATGACAGGGAATAAGCATATTCTGGAAAATTCAAAAAGAATAAATGGAGGATCAGTTGCCTTTAGAAGTACTAAAGGCCATATCTCAGCACAAGGAGATGTGAGCAATGGACTGGTAAAATTTGATAAAGTAAATTTTGTTGATACATTAAACTTCAATTTACTCAGTGTCTCACAAATGTGTGACAAGAATTTGAATTTAATGTTTAATGAGAGAGAGGCTATAGTTCTCAAACCTGGTGTCAAAATTTCTAATGAATTAATTATGCTTAAGGCACCTAGGAGAGATGGACTATACATTTTGGACATGTCAGTTGCTGCACCTTCTTGTGGCACTGCTTGTTTTATATCCAAAGCCTTTGTTGATGAGTCTGATTTATGGAATAGGAGGTTAGGTCATGTGAATTACAAGAACATGAACAAAATTTTAAATCTTGGCTTGGTTAAGGGTCTTCCTAACAAGCATTTTGCATGTTTTAAAAACTTTGTACCTTGTCTCAAGGGCAAGCAACACAGAACCTCCTTTAAGCCAAAAGTTGAGTCTTCTATTTCAAACCTCTAGAACTGTTGCATATGGATCTTTTTGGTCCAACTAGAGTAATGAGTTTGGGGAAAAGGTCATACTATTTTGTAATAATTGATGAGTTTTCTAGATACAATTGGGTTTTCTTTCTTAAAACAAAAGATGAAACTACTGAACTGTTGAAAGCACTTGTGATCAATTTAGAAAACCAATCCAACCTTAAAGTCAAAAGAATCAGGTGTGACAATGGCACAAAATTCAAAAATCATGTCTTGAATTCACTCTGTGAGGAAAAGGGAATTGTGAGACAATTCAGTGCTCCTAGAACTCCACAGCAGAACGGTGTTGCTGAAAGGAGAAATAGGACATTGATTGAAGCTGCTAGGTCTATGTTAGCAGACTCCAAGCTCCTTGTGATATATTGGGCAGAAGCAGTAAACACTACCTGTTATATCCAAAATAGGATTTTAATTGTCAAAGGCAAGAATAAAACACCTTATGAGCTTTGGAGAAAAAGGAAGCCAAACATTTATTTCTTTAAGCCATTTGGTTGTCCTGTTACAATTTTAATAACTAATGAGCTATTACCTAAATTTGCAGAAAAGGCAGATGAAGGTTATTTTGTTGGGTATTCAAGTGTGTCAAAAGCATACAGAGTATACAACAAGAGAACCAAAATTGTAGAGGAAACTATAAATGTGTCTTTTAATGAAAAATCTCTTAACAATTTTGAGTCTCAGCCCAGTTGGTTATTTATTATTGATGCACTAACCACTGCTTTCAACATAAATGTTGATAAGCCTGCGAGCTCTTTAGTGCAGGAACATAATTTTTATAAATTTGCTGATAAGAATTGGAAGAGGAATCAAACTATGACCAAGAAGCCAATCTTCTTCTCTTCAATGAGCACTCAACCTATCTTGTCAGGAAATGAAAAGAAACCGACTGAAATAATTCAAATTGAAGAAGAAATAGTTCCGGTTGAAGTCCAAGCAGAACCTGTTTTGCCGGTTCAAGTTCAACCGGAAAAATCAATTTCAGAAACTGAAGAGAATGTTGAGTCAGGGTCAAATGTAGCTGAAAATTCAAATGATATCACATCAAATGAGCTCAATTTAGAGCATCTGACCTATAATTCAGACACAAATTCTCATAAATCAGTTGGAGTTTCAGATCCTGTGTCACAACTTGGAAATGTTGAGCTTGATCACATACTTCCTAGGCTCAACATACCATCAAATGAAAGAAGCCATGAGTTCCCCATGCTCATAGACAGAAGAATCAACAAGAATCTCCCTTTGGAGAATGTTATTGGAAATGTGAAAGCAACAGTGGTGACAAGAAGTAAATCTGCTGATGCAAACATTTGTTTGCATGCTGCATTTTTGTCTCAGGAAGTACCCAAGAAAGTAGCTGAAGCTTTGGAAGATAGCAGCTGGGTAGAGGAAATGCAAGAAGAATTATTTCAAATCAACAAACAGAAAGTTTGGGAATTGGTAGATCTGCCTGATGGAGCATAACCAATTGGTGCAAAGTGGGTATTCAGAAACAAGAAAGATGACAGGGGTATTGTTGTCAAAAACAAAGAAAGGCTAGTTGTGCAAGGCTATGCACAGGAAGAAGGCATAGATTATGATGAAGTGTTTGCACCTGTAGCTAGATTGGAAGAAATTAGAATTTTTCTAGCTTATGCTGCCTTCAAAGACTTCCAAGTATTTCAAATGGATGTTAAAAGTGCCTTCCTGTATGGCCTACTGGAACAAGAAGTTTTTGTCAAACAACCTCTTGGTTTTGGGGACCCTCATCATTCAAACAGGGAGAGGTGCTATTGACAAAACTCTCTTTGTCAAATGTGTTGGTAAGGATATGATGATGGTTCAAATTTATGTGGATGATATTATTTTCGGTTCATCTAACACTGCTTTGTGCAAAGAGTTTGAAACTTTGATGCAGTCTAAATTTGAAATGAGCTCCATGGGAGAACTAACCTTCTTCTTGGGCTTACAAGTGAAGCAAACTGCAGCTGGGATTTTTCTGAATCAGTCAAAGTACATACAAGATATGCTGAAGAGATTTGATATGCTGACATGCTCAAGTGCTAAAACTCCTACATCTACTTCCCACAAGTTAACAAGTGACTTAAGTGGCAAGCCAGTGGATGTACACATGTATAGAGCCATGATATGATCACTGATGTATCTCACAGCAAGTAGACTTGACATCATGTTCAGTGTTTGCTTATGTGCAAGATATCAGTCCTCACCAAAAGAATCACACATGCTAGCAGTCAAAAGAATTTTCAAGTACTTGAAGGGTCAACCCAAATTGGGATTGTGGTACCCTAAGAATTCTGATTTCTCCTTCAAGGCATTTACTGATAGTGACTATGGAGGATGTGACATTGACAAGAAATCAACATCTGGAGTATGTCAATTCTTGGGTGAAAGACTTGTATCTTGGCAATGTAAGAAACAAACCTGTGTTTCTACATGAACAGCTGAAGCTGAATACATTGCTGCATCAAGCTGCTGTAGTCAAGTCCTTTAGATCCAAAATCAGATGCTTGATTATGGGATCACATTCTTAGAAACTCCCATTTTTGCAAACAACAACAGTGCCATATCCATCACCAACAATCCAGTCAAGCACTCCAAAACAAAGCACATCGATATCAGGTATCACTTTATTAGGGATTGTGCAGAAAATAATTTAATTAAGTTATTCAAAGTTCATACTGATCACCAACTGGCTGACCTGTTTACCAAGGCTTTTGATGAGGCCAGATTTTTCTACCTTATCACAGCTATTGGAATGATGAACTTTGACTAACAAACTTTTCATAATTTTAATAAAAGAGAAGCATGTGCTCATGAGCCCGTCTCTTGATACAAAAAGAAAAACAAATTGAAAATTTCTTGTGTTAATCAGAATACATTTCAGTTCATAGTTAGTAACTGCTGCTAAACTATGAACGATTAGCACAAATTTTAAAAAATCATGTGTTTTGGTTTTCCGGATCAAGTTTCGGTTTAACCTGAGAAAGGAAAACCTTTGAAAATCTCCGGTGAACTTCAACCGGAAAATTGCTTTGTAAATTATGTGGGAAAAGTTTTTGAAAACAGTTCTTCCAAGTGGAAAAATCTTCTGCTTGAAGTTCAAACGAAAGAATTTTGGTTTTTAAAATAAAGGAGAAAATGGGTTCCGCCTGAACTTCCGGGTCAACAAGTCAAAGTTACTTTTCATTAAAATACCCGGAAGGCACAACTTTTTATGTGGATACACATTTAATTACCCATTGAGTTTTTAACCTTTAAATGTCTGAGGTTTCAATAAAATTCTTTTGGATAATGACATGCTTTACCAAGTTGTACCGTATAACCCATAAAGCACCAGTCACATCAGTTAGTGAATCGACGGTTAAAAAACCTCTCTCCTCCACGTCATCGACGAAAAAGGTAAAAGCCCTAATTCACCGTCATTTTCCCATTTCTCTCAAACCCCACTCAGAAATTACTCCCAAACCCTCTCCGTAACCTCCAAATAACCGTCAATTTCTCTCAAACCTGCAATCAACAATGGCTCCTAAGGCGTGTTCTAGTGGCAAGAAGCCTGCCAGTGACTCAAGGTTCCCAGTGGAACATAATCTGGTGGCCTATCTTGAAGAACCCAGCAAGACCAACATCTACAACGGTAGGATAAACTTCCTCAAGAACTGTCATCTTCATTATGCGCTGACGGTTGAAGCGGTAATCTTTGAAGAAATCATGGAGGAGTTCCGGTCACATGCTAGGGATAACGAGGACGATGGTGGTAGTGAAAAGATTGTGTCCACAGTTCAGAGCCAAATAGTCGAAATTGATGAAGCCAAGATTCGAAAGGTGTTAAAACTAAGGGATGAAGACGGGTATGTGTCTGTTGACTCATCGGTGTATCTACAGATTTTTAGAGATATTGGCTATGGAGGTTCATTGGGAAGCATAACCATAAAGAAGGGGAAATTTCCTTACAAGTGGAGATTCTTAACCCACACCCTTGTGGTTTGCCTGACTCCCAAGAAAGGCGGGTTTGACGAACTTGCTGCTGAACATGCCTCAGCATTCTATGCTGTGGTCAAAGGTCAAAATTTCAACTTCTCTAAACTAATTTTTAAGGGTCTCAAAACAAACATTTCACCAGACTATGTCTATTTGTACCCAAGGTTTTTAACATGTATTCTCAGGGAGGAATACCCCCAATTTGTTTTGGGTGGTACAATTTTGCAATCCAAACTCCTAAATGAGAAAACCTTTTCAAACCTAGCTTTAAACAAGTCTGTCTTTCATGGAAGGGACACTGGCCATCCCCTGCCAATTCCAAGGCAGTCTCCCGATGAACATACTCAAGCTGAGGTTCAAACGGAAACTATGACAGCAACTGAGCACCCTGCTCAAGATGACAGGGATATTAACCCAATAGCTCCTGATCCCACATCTGTCTCAGTTTCCTCTACTATACAAATTTACAAATCCAAAAAGAGGAAAGCTTCCACTAAAACTACTACCACTGCCACTTCCCCTTCCGTATCCCCTCCTGTCATATTCAAGAGACAGAGAAATGTGGTCACTAGGTCTCCTCCACCTAGTACCACCAACCAACCTGAAGCTTCAAACCCCGTTCAAGGCAAAAGCCTAAACGGAAACTGGTAAAATTAAGATTTGCCTTTAGGGATGAACCTTCTCTTGAGGGGGAGTCAGTAGAAATAGATGTACAATCCCCATCTAACCAATTCTCTCCCCTGCAATACCTATCACCTAGGAGTGACAGTGCCCCCATTCCTGGTCCAAATGAAGGTGTTATTAACTCACCCACCTCATTACATGAGAACATTCTGATGGACCTGGACCCTGTTGCACTGAACCCACATTCCTCACCGGAGGTGAATCTCAGGAGTCAAGAAGAGATTCATGCAGAACAGGCTGCCGCTGCCCAAGCATCCCCACTGGATCTTGGTGCTAGCAGTAACATAGATAAGACCCAATCTGCGACAATCTTCTCTGAATCAGCACCCATGGGTCCTTCATTGGAACCAAGGGCTGCTGAGACAGTTGAAGAGAATCCCAAGTGCCAAGAAGCCATGGGTACCACAGTTGATCAATCTCGGATTGATAACTTGGTTTTGTCCAGGGGTACTAGTAAAAAGCCCATTGAGGACAGTTATACACTACCCGAATTGACGAGTTTGTACCTTAATCTTCTAGCACAGGTTGATTACTTGAATGCAACTATTGCTACAGTGGTGAAGGCTGCTCCAACAGAAGCTGAGGCAGGTCCTTCAAACCCAAACAGAGAAGCTGATGAAGCTGATACTGTCAAATTGGGGGAGAAGATGACTTCAACACCTGCAATAATTGAAATAGAAGAAACTGAAAGAATACCAGCTGATGTTAGAGCCACAACCTGCAAGAAACTTGGTGTTAAGCCCTTCACAGTGGAGGAAAGTTGGGTCAATATGAAGAGCAGTCAACTGATTGCCATTTCTCCATTTGAAGATCCCAATCTCACTGAGCTAGTACAATCTTCAATGCTGATTGCTGGTGCTCTCCCTAAGCACATCAATATGATCAAAAGATTACTGAAAGATGTTATCTTTCCGGCTGAAAGAGCCAGTGATCAAGTGGAGAGGAACACTTCTTCCACTAGCAAGGCAGCAGTTGGTATTGAAGAAAGCACTGCAACTGTTGCAGTTGCTACTATGTCTGAAAGAGGAGATGAAAATCTGATCGGTGAAGATGAAGGAACAGAGATTTTGGAGTTAATAGATAAAGAACCTGAAGTCAGCTAACCTCAGGTGGTGACTGAAGGTCTAAACCTTGTTCAACCGGAAGTCCAAGCGGAAGCTCAACTGGTAGTTCAACTGGAACTTTAAGCTGAAACTCAGGTGGAAATAATTCAAATAGACGAAAACTCTCCTGATCCAACATATGGCCCTGGTCATTCAATCTTTAGATCTGATCAGCCATCTGAGGTTCAACCGGAAGAACAGTTAAGTAAAGAGGCCGAAGATATAGATGCAACATTAATAGCTATGGGAAGTACATAGTCAGTTCAAGCTGAAGAACCTGTTCAACCTGAAACTTTTAAAACTAATCAGCAGGTTGTTCAAACTCCTGAAGCTGAAGCTGTGTTAAAGATGGTGGAAGATGCTAGAAGAGTAGCTGAATATGAGAGGCTAGCCAAAGAGCTCTAAGAGGAATTTGATCTGTATTCACAAGTTGAGGTTGTTAAAAGTTTGTTGGGAGAGTGTGACAACCGGACCAAAAATCAGGTCAACTCTCTCTCCGTTGACTTTTGTTGACTTTTAATTTCGTTATAATTACATGATTTACCGCTTTAAACTGCATGATTAACTGTGATTAATTAAACGATTAACTGTTACGAAATTCGCGTTGAAAAACTGTGAATTATGAATGTTACATATTATTATTAATGGAATTTTAATAATAAGAAACTAAATATAAAAATTCGACGTTTTATATTTTATCAAACCGATTCAAACTATTAAGTCATTTCATGAACTTAAAACTGTTGATACATTGTTCCTGATCGTCATGTGAAGTATCGAGAACAAGACGGATCGTGCAAGTTTAGGGTTGGCCGAACCTTGGCCGAACTCCAGGTTCGGAACCGCCGATGCTTGGCCGAACCTGAGGTTCGGCCAGTCGTGATTTCAGCCTATAAATATGTTTGTCTTGTATAGAATTGGAGGCTTCCGTGTCATAACTTTCTCTGAGTGTACTCTGTGGATCTCTGTGGTTAATGCAAGTTTCCATTGTATTTACTCTCTGTGTTTTACTCGTTCACGTTGATTTCTTTATGGCTAAGTAGAAGATCCACATGCTCAGGCAATTTCAATTGGTATCAGAGCTATAGGTTTACTCTACTAGTCGGAGATCAGTGTTTTTCGTGTTCTCGAGTTCAATTACACGTTTTTGAGTTTCAAAATTCATTTATCATCTTCATTTCTCAGAATTATCGTTCAAATCATCATGATTTACGTTCAATATGTCTCTGGTTGTTCGTGTTCAGTTGATTGAGTGTTTACAGCTCGAGAGGTGTCAATTTCAGTGAGTTTTTCCAAATTTTTCCGAAATTACGCGTTCGGCCGAACTCCACATTCGGCATAACTGCTCCGCACTTCAAGATCGGAGGACTCTCGGTCATAACCACTCCGAACTCCTGGTTCGGAGCTCGTTCGGAGTGCGTTCGGTCTATTTTTCTCGTTCGGTGTGTGTTCGGACAAGGGTCGGAGAGTGTTCGGAGTTAACAAAGTTCGGTGAGAGTTCGGACTGTGTTTCTGTGTTCGGACAACGTTCGGAGGAAGTTCGGAGAGTATATTAGGTTCGGACGAGGTTCGGAGTGAACAGTAACTTGTGTTTCGAAAATGTCCGATTTTCAAGCGTTCGCGGCTATTCAAAACTCGGTTCAAGCAACTATGCAAACGATGATGAACTATGATAATGAAATTGGAACAAGTCAGAAAGTTCCCAAATTGCTAAAGTTGGAAGATTATCATAGTTGGGTTAAACGATTCGAAGCATATGTTGATACGAATGATATTGATATGTGGTTATCGTTTACTGAACAATATGTTTACCCTAAAGATGAAACTGGTGAACCTATACTTCAAAGAAAAATGTCTTCTGAACAAAAGAAAGCTTATCAAGCAGAGAAAAAGGCTTATGGTACTTTAACGATGGCTTTGCCTAAAGAGTTACTTCATCAATTTGCTGGTGACTACACATCGAAAAGTCTATGGGATGCTTTAGAGAAAAGATGTGAAGGTAATGACCAGTACAAGAAAAGTCGACAAAAGGTTTTGAAGAAAGAGTTTGATAGTTTCAAACATTATCAGAATGAAACGATTCCCAATCTGATTGCAAGATTTGCTCATCTGATGAGTGAAATGCGCTTGGTGAATCTTACTAAAGATGAAGCTGATATGAAAGAGAAGATTTTAGAAGCTCTACCTGAAAAATGGGAGAATTATGTTATGATGATTACTCATGACAAGGATTTTCAAGGATTGTCTTTCAATGATTTAGTTCAAAGAATTCAAGCTAGGGATATGGAGTTGATGGTGAACAAGTCTCTTCCTACACAAATTCAGAATCCAGCAGTGTATCATGGTGAAAATGATTCTACGATGAATGCTGGGAAATCGAATATTCTTAATTCTGCACCCCCAACAGCCTTTCTGGCAGGTAAATCTGAATCTTCAAGTTATTCTTCTGCTGGTTGTACTGTTTCTATTCCAAGTTCTTCAAATCAAACTGCATTATCTGCTCAAATTATCGATGATTATAATGCATTAATGTCTGCTTTGGTATCTTCGTATTTTGGTGTTATCACGGGTGCTGTGAGTAATGCTGAATTAGCAAATGAAGATTATGATCAAATTGATTATGATCATTTGGAGGAAATGGATCTAAATTGGCAGTATGCAATGCTGGTTCGAAGAACGAAGAAATTTTTCAACAGAACTGGGAAGAAAAGATTGAATCAGGAGGGTAAGATTGGTTTGGATAAATCTAAGGTGAAATGTTACAAGTGTGCAAATTATGGTCACTTTGCTCGAGAATGTCCAAGTTCTGCAGATCATAAATTGAAGACTGGTCAACATGCACATTTAGTTTATCATTCACCAAATAAAGTTGAGAAGGTTGAGATGAAATCTGCTAATCTTGTTCATGATTGGACTAGTACTTTTCCACAGTCAAATGAGTTTGCATGGAATGCAGATACTGAAGCTAAAAGGAATAATTCTAAACGTGCAATTGCTTTGACTGTTCGTCATATTGATGATGATAGCATTTTAACAGATTCTGATTCTTATTCAAGTGTCTCTATGGTTCAAGAAGAATTATCTAAAATTCCTGAGAGTTCAAAGGGTGAAAAGACTGAATGTCTTAATTGTAAGAAATTTCTTCAGGAGATTGCAAGTTTTGAACAAAGTCATCAAATTTCGATTGAAGAAATAGTGGTGTTAAAGCAAGAATTGGAAGATTTTCAAAAGAAATATTATGAGTTGGTTCATGTTCATGAAGGTGTTTTAAAAGAAAAAACAACATTGGCTGAAGAATGTGAGAAAGCAAAAGCAGAAGCTTTAGATGCAGCTCAAGATTTTGAAAATCTGTTTGAGAAAAGTTATCCGGTTCAGAAAAAGTATGAAGAAGCTACAGCTCTTATTGCTACAACTGCTGTTACTGTTGAAAAGCTTCAAAACAAAATTTCTATGCTTCAAGATGAAAATACTCTCTATCGTGACAAGAATGAAGTGTTGACTAAGGATGTTGAAATTTACAAGAAAAAGAGGGAGAGTGTTCTTGAAGAGTTATTTGCTGAATGTGAGATCCGAAAGCTACAAACTTATGAATATGATGATCTCAATGCAAAGTTCATCAAGTCACAGAAAGAAGTTTTTGAAGCTCAACAAAAGATCAATGATTTAACACTGGAGATTTTGGAGTTGAAGAGGCAAGTGAAGAATTGCAATTTATCACCAACAATGCTAAATTTCTTATATAAGCAGGATCAGAGTTCAGATAGTTCTCAGCAGGCTGATGTTCACTTGGTTCCTCAACCAGTGGATTTAACTGAAGTTACTGCTGCTCAGATTGATCCAAAAGATGAATTGCATGATTATTCCAAGTTTGCTACTGCACCCAAGAAGAATAAATCTCGGTCCAAAAAGAAGAAAAAGCTTTTGGGTGAAGCTCCAAAATTTGTGTCAAAGTCTGTTTTGTTGGAGAATGAGAAGGTTTTTGATAAGGTTGTGTCCAGTTCTTCATCTGCAACAGAGGAAGAAAAAGTTTTGATTGAGAAGAACAGGCTGAAGGATATCAAAGCCAAATTTACTAGTGAAGCTAAGGCAAGAGAAGTTTCGGGTTCTTCCTCAAGTACTTCAAAGGTTTCAGGCTCCAAACACAAAGGTGCGGGGTTTGTTGTGAAGGAAGAACTAATTCAGACAAAGAAACCGGTGAAAGTTGCCAAGGCTCCTAAAGGCTCCTAAAGCAAAGGCTCCTGGACAATTTTGATTTTGAGCATTCATCAGGTTTTTCAAACACAAAACAATTTTCAAATATGTTTCGAGAAAGACTTTGTTATGTATGTCGTCAACCTGGACATCTTGCTGCTGATTGTCCGACGACTACATATATCCACAACACTGCTAAATATGTGGATAACAAAGGTCAAATTTTTGATGAACCTTGGTCCCCAATGATGAAATCATCTCGTAAATCGTCTTGGTCTAAACCAAGTATGTCGGTTGAGTCTGATTCAGGTTCTGATCAAAAATTGAACAGTTTACAAATTTGGAAACCAAAAGTTGTTTCCAAGGCCAACAAAGACTTTGTGGAAGACACCGGGCGACCCGACGATGATACATCGGGTCGATCCCAGAGCGACTAATGATTTATTTGGTGTCAACAGGTGTTTCAGGAAGACCTTTCAGTGATTGAATAATTGCTGATCGTGAAATATCTGTTTTTTAATTAATCTGAATTTCCAACTCATTTTATTTGACTTTCAAAATCATTTTTGTTCTCAGTATTCGTGTTGGTTGATCAATTTTTCTTGGTTTTTCACTCCGTCTCATTCTGAGGGGGAGTTTGTTTTTGCAAATATATAAAAACAAAATAGTGTCTTGTTTTTCAAATAGTAAAAAAATGAAAATCTATAAATAGAGTTGTCATTTTTAGGGGGAGAAATTTGAAAAAGCCAAAAACATTGAAAAATGAGAAATTGTATCCGACATGATTGGGAAATGATGGTACATTGGCTGACATCGTCTGACTCATGGATAAAATAGATGAAACAGCCATAAGACCATTTGATCGATGTGTAAGGTAGGCTCGGCAAATCAGAAAGTATACGAATGTGATATACACTAAATCTGATGCTTGACCTAGTGGACAACATCTTGATGCATATCTCATGATATATCAAGAAAAAGATATGTGAAAAATAAAATGAAAAGTCACTGTGTATACATGTGTTCATTTTGCAAAGATTTAAACTTGTTTGATTTTCTTTATTTTGTCAAACGATCGGACTTTCTCTGCGTGTCGAAAGACCGACCTGATCGTTGTTCGTTTGACGTTCTGCTTTATTTTCTTTGGTGTTTCGTATAACTCATCGGACTTTCTCTGCGTGTACGGGAGTACCGACCTGATTGTTGTTGAGTTATACAATTTCAACTTGTTTTATTTTCTTATTTTGTTAAATCCGAGGCCTTATCTGCGTATCGAAAGATCGACCTTAAGGTAGACGATTTAACGTTCTTATTTCTTTTTGCATTGAACACAGTTGACTATATCATGAATACAATCATTATGTGATTAATATCACAAGTGAAGTCACAAAATGTGATAAGTAAAACATATCTGAGTATGTCTGATAGTGTGGGGTACACTGGTCAATGCAAATCTAATAAATATATTAACATATCCAGATGTTATGAGTATGATTGTGCCAGAGTTTAATGTTGGACAAATTATATCTGCAATCGGCATGGCTTATGTGCTTCAATAGTTGAAATTGAAATGTAGTTCAGCATGTTATGACTAATATGATCCCAAGTTGTGATCTTTCTCACAAAAGACAAAAATAGTGTCTGATTTTGTACTGCATTTATTTTCCTTATCAGAAAATACCAAAAAGATTTTAGGTGTGTTTTGATATAAAGTTTCTAAAAGCCAAAAAGATTTTGTTTCTATTTTGTTTTCGATTGATCAACACGACATACGAAATCTTTTTCAAAATCAAGATATCTTGGAGTCTCGAAGAGACGTTTTGTGCCGGGATTATTTATGTTGGCAGGTTTCTAAGTGGAAAGAGAATATCACAACTTCAAGTCTTCTGAAGATTGTTGATAAAGAGACTACACACGTTGCAATATCAAGTATTCAAGATTGAACTCATCGTCTAGATCGAGGAGGAGTTTGATTGAAGATACAAGATACAAGTTTTATTAAGAGGAGATAATACTGCACATGCCGAGGGGGAGTTTGTTGATACATGGTTCCTGATCGTCATGTGAAGTATCGAGAACAAGACGGATCGTGCAAGTTTAGGGTTGGCCGAACCTTGGCCGAACTCCAGGTTCGGAACCGCCGATGCTTGGCCGAACCTGAGGTTCGGCCAGTCGTGATTTCAGCCTATAAATATGTTTGTCTTGTATAGAATTGGAGGCTTCCGTGTCATAACTTTCTCTGAGTGTACTCTGTGGATCTCTGTGGTTAATGCAAGTTTCCATTGTATTTACTCTCTGTGTTTTACTCGTTCACGTTGATTTCTTTATGGCTAAGTAGAAGATCCACATGCTCAGGCAATTTCAAAAACGAATACAAAACGCTACGTTGTCAAGACTTAACCACCTTTCAAAACGTTTAGCCTATTGGGCCCGGTAAGCCCAATAAGCCCAAAAACGTCCAGATCGGCCCGAAAAGTTAACCGAAGGTTCACCTCGAATAACCGAGTAAAACCCCCAACCCGGAAACCCGACCCGCGGCCCGCATCCGAAAACCCGGCCCGACCGAGAACCCGGCCCGACCAACCCGACTGGGCTTCGGCCCAGTCCTCTCCCCAAAACGAATGGGCTTCGGCCCATTCTTTCAATTAAAAACCGATTGGGCTTGGGCCCAATCTTAAACAAATTTAATTAATTGTTAAGCCCACCATGTTTTATAAATTTTATAAAACTAACACAATTCTTTAACTACTAATATTTTTTTTATAAACTCGGGTCAACAACGTTTATAAAAATAAAAATCACCATTCAATTTGATTAATTATAATTGGGTTATATTTTAAAAAGTTGTGATTTTTATAAACCCCTAACCCCCTTTTGTTTTATAAAAGCTTCTAAACTTTTATAAAATCTATAAAACAAGTCACCTCCACTTGAGATTAGTAGAGATTAATGGGAGCTTGACAACACATAATTACACAATGGTTAATATAACCACTTTAGGTTATAAAAGAGGATTAAGGCTCCCATGTCCCCCACACCTCCAACACCCTCCCTCTTGTCTCCCTTGGAACCAACCGGTCCCCCCACCACCGAGCCACCTCCTCCGCCGGCTGCTGCCACCGTCCGCCACCCTGCTCCGCCGCCGGACCGCCGCAAGCCGCCGCCCCTCTCTCTTTTTCTTGCCGGTTTTTAACTCACAACCAT
>JBCNJP010000009.1:54896951-54936841 GCA_039602395.1 Deinandra increscens subsp. villosa | reverse complement strand
CGCCGCCAGCCTTCCTCTCCCCCCTCCGCATTCTGCCGCCACCCCTGTCCCCTCCCTCACCCTTCCTGCCGCCACCCTCTTCCCCTCCCTCGCCCTTCCTTGTCAACCGCCGGACCACCCACTGGTAACGGTCCTCCATACCAGTTGGTACGCTTCTGGTCCGGTAATTTTTGAACTGGTCCGTCGTTGGTCCGGGTTGGTTTGAACTGGTCCGACCGGTTGTGGTCCGCCTCTGGTCCGCTAATTGTGGTTCGCTTCGGGTTCGGCCTTGCTTGGTCCGCCGTTGGTAAGGCCGTTGGTGGCCTGCCGGTTCATGAAAAGCGCACAGTAGCTCCTGGGGTTTTCTTTTTCTTTTTCTTTGGGGAAGATGGAGATTGTGGAACCCGACGGACGAAGGTGTATAAATTGAAAACTGAATGATTGTGAAATGACTGATTTGTCCCTAGGATTGATCATAACGTGATTTAAAAATTCTTGCTAATATATTTATATTTTTTTTTTCTTTGGAAGTTTTATATAATTTTTCTGGTCCGCCTGATTCTGGTCTGCCGTGCGCCCGTGGTTCCTACCCGAGCCCACCCGTTCATGTAACGATTCTGCTCCGGTCCCCCCGGCTGTGCCAACTCCCAGTTGGCTTATCTTTTGGTGATGGCTTAGCACCTTCGTTGGTTCGTGTCCCGTTTCCGCTCGCTAGCGGGACCCCGGTTTCCCTTTATGGGTTCCATTTCGGCTTTTGGCTCGGGGTGTGTCCGTTGCCCTCTCCGCTCCCTTCACTGTTGCCCTGATGGGGATGTCGGAGCCAAGGGGTTCTCCCGTCTCATCGCCCACCTCAAAAGCCTTCACCTCTCTTCGGAAGATCGTCAGATATCCGTGCGTGTGGTCTTGTCTACGGACCTCGACGTGTTTTTGGCTTTCGACTATGCCTTAAACTGTCATGGTGTGTGGTTGTGTGGGAGATGTATGAAGATTCATGCATTGATCCATGGGTGTCACCACCCTGACGGCATCGTCCGGTTCGCCCCGAATGAGGGGGAGGGTGCGCACCTCATTGGGATTTCGGCGCCCCATCTCCCTGTCGATTTGGGCTACCCCCCCCCCCCCCCCCCGTTCTCCTTCACGTTGGATATGGGGCTCCTTGATCGTGTCTTCCGAGACCGTTGTACTACGGTGAAGAGCATCCCACATAGTTGTCGCATGGCCTTCTCCCATGCTCTTAAAAATGCTCTCCTCAAGGTGGTGGCCCGCCCTGATTCCGTGGCCGCTTGGGTGCAGCTTCTTCTCCTTCCCCGGTGCACGTTGCAGGTTTCCAGGCCCCAGAGTCGGCAGGAATGCCGCTCTGGGAACCGGAAAGCTTTGCAATGTCGCTCTATCATGACTTCCTTATCCACCTGGGTGAGGGATGACGGGGTCGAGGAGTTGGTTGGTTGCCTCCTTGGCGCCTCCGGAGGGGGGGGGGACTCGTGGGGACCTCGTTCATAGAGGCTGATAAAGCTAATGATAAATGTAACCAGGTCGCCCCTAATGTCAAGCGTTGCCTCCGAAAAGTTGAGGATGGGCAATTTACTATGGCCGTGAAGGTGCTATCCTCTTCGGGGGTAGCGCCATACAACGCTGAAACTATTCGTGCTTTGGTTTCCAAACACACGTCTCGCCCTGGGCCCTCCATGCCTAATGAACCCTTTGCTGAGCCCGCGCTGGTCGTTACCGTTGATAAGGTCCTCGACGGCATTATATCGTTCCCTAAAGGGACGTCTTGCGGCCGGGACAGGTTGAGGGCTCAGCACTTTTTGGACTGTCTCTGCGGGGAAGGGTCCGCCACTGCCAATGACCTCTTGGGTGCTATGACTCCGGTCGTTAACTTATGGCTGGCGGGGAGGTGCCCGGTTAGTCTTGCGGAATTTGTTGCATCGGCGCCCCTCACGCCGCTTTTAAAGCCTGACAACGGGATTCGGCCTATTGCGGTGGGCACTATCTGGCGCAGGTTGGTCTCCAAGATCGCTATGAAAGGGGTGGCTAAGGATATGACTCAATACCTTCAGGACTTTCAATTTGGGGTTGGCGTCCCAGTGGGGTGGAGGCCATTTTGCATAATGTCAATCGTTTCCTGGGTGCTCGGCATGCCGATGGGTCCCTTGCCATGCTCACGGTGGACTTCTCTAATGCCTTTAATCTTGTTGACCGATCGTCCTTACTTCGTGAGGTTTGGCTAAGGTGCCCAGCTATCTCACCTTGGGTGGACTTCTTGTACGGGCAGCCGGCTCGTTTGTATTTGGGGCACGATCATATTTGGGCCACTACAGGGGTCCAACAGGGCGATCCGCTGGGTCCTCTCCTGTTTGACCTTGTTCTTCACCCCCTTGTCCACCACATCCGGGACAGTTGTCGTCTCTTTCTGCAAGCTTGGTACCTCGATGACGGCACGATTATTGGGGATGTTGATGAGGTTGGCAAGGCGCTCGAAATCGTCAAGGTGATGGGTATGCCCTTACGGCTGGACCTTAATATCAAGAACACTGAGCTTTTCTGGCCGAGTTGTGATGGTAGGAAGACTCGTCCGGGCCTTTTCCCTGTAGATATCAGCAGGCCGAAGTTGGGGGTGAAGCTCTTAGGTGGAGCGGTCAGCAACGATAGGGGGTTTATCCAAGATTTGGCATTAAGGAGGGCCAATACAGCTGCTGACCTTATGCGCCTCCTCCCCAAGCTTGGTGATCCCCAATGTGCCCTCCTTCTGTTACGTTCGTGCATGGGTATCGCCAAACTTTCCTTTAGTCTCTGAACCTGTCCTCCTCCTCATGTGACGCGGGCAGTTGTAGCATTTGACAATGATCTTCGTGCGGCCATTGAAGATATTGTCGTGTGCGGGGGGCCCTCCTTTGGGGACCTCCAATGGCAGGTTACCTCCTTGCCAATCAAACATGGGGGGCTTGGGGTCTACTCGGCTGTCGAGGCTTCCTCCTATGCTTTTGTGGCCTCGAGGGCCCAATCCTGGGGGCTCCGGGACCACATCCTTCGGGAGTGTGGGGTTTGCAATATGGACTCGGCGTACACGGATGCGCTGGCTGGTCTACGCGAGTTATCTTCAGGCTTTGACTTTAGTGGTTTCACTAACAAGGACACCGCCCCACCCCAAGCCCAACATGTTTTGGCGAATGTCCTATTTAGTAAAACTGTGCAAGAAATGGAGGCTGCTTTCGGGATGACAACCAGGGAAAAGGCGGTTTGGGAATGCCTTCGCCAACCGCATGCTCAGGATTTCCTCTTTGCCCTCCCTATTGATGGGCTGGGTCAGCACATGTCGCAAGTCGAATACCGGGCAATCCTTAAATATAGGCTTATGATCCCCCTGTACCCTAATGATGAGAGATGCCCAGTGTGCAGCAAGGCATGCTTGGATGCTTATGGGGAACACGCGGTCCATTGTAAAGAGCTCCCCGGTTTCAAATACCGACATGATCTGGTTCGGGATGTTTTATTTGACATTTTCAAGAGAGCTAGGATCTCTGCGAAGAAAGAAGCCCCGGTTAATTTTATGTCGGACCCATCGGACGGGCGATCCTCCCTTCGTCCGGCGGACGTCCTTGTTTTTGGTTGGAAGAACGGGAAGCACGCCTGTGTTGACCTTACTGGGGTTTCCCCTCTCGTGGGGCTCAATGACTCGGGGTTTCGGGCAGGCCAGGCTGCCACGAAAGCTGCTGCAGGGAAGGTGCGTAAGCATGAAGAAGCGTGTCTGGTGAATCAACACGTGTTTGTCCCTTTTGTGTTTGATACATTCGGCTACCTTGATTCGGAAGCTGTGGACACTTTGAGCCGCATCCAGAGGGTCATGCATGGGAATGTGGCGACTCCTAGGGGGTTGAATGTGGTTTTCACTCGGTTAGGCTTTGCTATTCAGAAGGGGCTAGCGGCGCAACTTGTTGCCCGCCTCCCTTGTTCTTCGTGTTGAGTTGTAACCGTTTGGTGTTTATCATGGAATATAGAATTTGTATTCGCAAAAAAAAAAAATTTGATAACCACTTGTGTCAGAATTAGATACTGTTCCATCATTTTGTTCAATTTGAACAACAAATGCCGATTCATCAGGAAAATCTGCAACTTAATCATAACCTTCTTTAGATGCTTGTACCTTTTTCTCAGAAGTAATAGCAGTTAAAGCTATTGGAGGAGAATCATAATTTCTTCCCCAATCATAGTGTTTATCAACTTGAGAAACTAAAGCTCTTGGAGACTTTGATGAAGATGCATTTGACTGTGAACATTCACAAGCAAAAAGTCCAAAATTGAAACATTTAAGACATTTCACCTTTGATTTATCTAATCCAACTTTACAATCCGAATTTAAACTTTTGAATCCAGTTTTCTTTCTGAACCTTTTAGCTCTTTGGGCTAGCATAGCAAGTTACCGATTAATATCCATATGCTCAAGAGTATCTAAATCTATCTAATCAAAATCTTCTTCCATCAGATTAGCTGTTGGCAAACCACCATTCAACAACCCATCGTATGAAGATAATAAAGCTGAAATCAATGCCAAATGTTCATCGGGTGTTTGTGCAGAAAATGAATTCTGACTTGAATGATTTGGAATAGTGAAATTATACCCTCTTGATGAATTTCCATAATTTCCTGAACCATGACTTGCAACAATTGCTGTTGGAGCGGGATTTGATGAATCAAAACCAGATGATTTAGACTTTGCATTAATACCCGTAGAATTTTGACCATGATACAATTTAGGATTTTGCAATTGAGCAGTTAACTTATTTGAAGTCATCATTTCCATCTCTCTAGGATGAAGCTTTCCGGTTAGATCATGAAATGATAATTCTGAATACTCTTTGTCATGAGTCAGCAACAATACATAAGTCTCCCACTTTGCTGGTAATGCCTCCATCAGTTTCTCTTTCAATGCCTCCTTGGTTTTCTCAATCTTAACCACTTTCATTTCACTTATCAAATGAGACAATCTAGATACAAGAGCAGGAATGTCTTCTTTATCATAGTGTTGGAAATTTTCAAATTCTTTATTTAGCACTTTCCTTCGACTCTTTTTGTATTGATCATTGCCTTCACATCTTGTAGATAATGCATCCCATAATTGCTTTAACTTCTTGCAAGTACTAAAGTGATGTAGTAACTCGGTTGGTAAAGCCATTGTAAGATATCCAAAAGCTTTTTATTCAAGTTCATAAAGTTTTCTCTCAGCATTGTCAAACGTATGAACTTCTTTGAAATCGCCTTGATCAGTTGGATGTGTATAAAGCTTCTTAATCGGAATCCATAAATCGATTTGTGCTTATGTAAACAGAAAATCGTTGCTTCCAATTTTGATAATCCTCCAACTTCAATAACTTGGGAACTTTCCGGCTTCTTCCGATTTCATTATCAAACTTTAACATTGTTTGCATTGCACTTTTCATAGCGGCAAAAGCTTGAAACTCCGACATTTTGTGTTAAACTTTCGGTATTGAAAACTTCGGATGCAAAAACGAAGGTCTTAAAGTTGGATTTTAGGGGTCAAACCGGGGGGTACTGGCCTTAAGGCGAGTAAAAGTATATATCTCCTCTAGACGGTCATTTTGGCTAGTATTAGCTCCTGTAACTCTTAACGCTTCTCAAGTTACGTCAGTTTTAGTAAACACCACTTTTCTGCCAGCGTACCAAAAACCTTCTCAGCGTACCAAATTGTTGACCAACGTACCATGTTAGAGCATATTCGTATGCTACAATGTGTCTCGTGTATTGTATCTAGATTAGAGCGAGTCTGTGAGTTATAGGGGCAATATCAATGGTGTCGTACCAGCTGGTGCGCCGTACCAATTGGTACGCCCATACCAATTGGTCCACCGGTTGGTACGCATGCCAGATTGTCACTAACTATAAATAGCTCATGTTAGTTGTGAGCTAAATAGTTCTGTCATTTCTACACCTTTTCTGTGTGTGAGTTAGAGAGAGAAACCAGAGAGAGTCTTTGTAATCTTCAAGTGATTCAATAAGAATTCTCTTATTTACTTCTCGTTTTCACTAGATTGATCAAAGCATGCAGTAGTAAGATTGTATCTCGCTTTTACAAGTGGTATCAGAGCATTTGGTTGCTCTACTACTGTCTTTTTTATCAATTTTCAGATTTCTAGATTGAGAAAGTGTGGGTTTCTTCATTTTTCATCAAATTCTTCCAATTCTGAGTGATTCTGAGGTCAAAAATTATTTCTGAACGTTCCTAGAGTGTTTTCGCACCTCACTGTGTTAAATTCCAGTTCAAATTGTCAAAATTCGCAAAAATCAGTCGATTCAGCATGGTACGCTGCTGGTATGCCGGATGATCCGTTGGTACGCTCAGTGGTACGCTAGGCAATCTTCCTAGATTTCTGGTACGCTGGTGGTTGGTACGCAAGGCAATCTTCAAAGTTGGTACGCGACGGTTACTCACTGGTACGCTGGCAGTTACGCCATACCAAATTGGTACGCTGCTTGATCTGGTACGCTAAGATTTATGGTCCGGATTTTGGTACGTTGGAGTTTTGGTACGTTGGTGGTACGTTGACCTCTTTGGTACGGAAGTCGTGATTTTGGTATGGTGAGACTAGTTTTGGTACGCTGGCAGAAAAGTGGTGTTCACTAAAACTGACGTAGCTTGAGAACCGTTGAGAGTTACAGAACCCAATACCAGCCAAAACAACCGTCTCAAAAAGATCTACAATTTTACTCGCCTAACGGCCAGTACCCTCCGTTTTGGTACCCAAAATCCACTTTGAAGACCTTCGTTTTTTGAGTTACAAATTTTAAAGGTATCATATTTCGGAAAAGATGTCAGATTTCCAAGCATTTGCGGCTATGCAAAACACGATGCAAGCTTTGCTCAATTTTGATAATGAAATCGGAACAAGTCAGAAAGTTCCTAAGCTCTTAAAGTTGGAAGATTATCAAAATTGGAAGCAACAGTTTTTTGTGTACATCAGCACAAATGATATCGATTTATGGATTCCGATTCGAAAGTTGTATACACATCCAACCGATGACGGAGAATATAAGGAACTTCAAGATTTTGATGCTGATGAAAGAAAAAGTTATGAGCTTGAAAAGAAAGTTTATGGTTATCTTACCATGGCTTTACCCACCGAACTGCTACATCAATTCAGCACCTGTAAGAAATCAAAACAGTTGTGGGATGCATTATCTGCTAGATGCGAGGGAAATTATCAATATAAGAAGAGTAGACGGAAAGTATTGAACAAAGAATTTGAAAATTTTCAAAACAATAAAAAAGAAAATATTCCAGCCCTTGTTTCAAGGTTTTCACATCTGATTAGTGAGATGAAAGTGGTTAAAATTAAAAAGACTGAGGAAGAATTGAAAGAGAAGTTGCTAGAAGAATTACGAGAAAAGTGGGAGAATTATGTGTTGTTGCTTACTCATGACAAAGAGTATTCCACATTATCATTTCATGATTTGACAGGAAAGCTTCATGCTCGAGAGATGGAAATGATGAATTCACACAAATCGACTGCTCAATTACAAATTCCTGAATTGTATCATGGTCAGAATTCTGTAAGCATCAATGCTAAATCTAAATCTCTTGGTTTTGATTCATCATATCCTCCTACGACAACTTTTGTTGCTAGTCATGGATCGAGAAATTCATAAAGTTCTTCAAGAGGGTGTAATTTCACTATTCCAAATGATTCAAGTCAGACTTCTTTGGAATCTGGTTTTCTTCCTGAATCTTTTAACTCTTTGTGTTAACATTGCAAATTGCCAATTAATATCCATCTGTTCAAGGTTATCTGGATCTATCTGATCAAATCTTCTTCAATCAGATTAGATGTTGGCAAACCACCATTCAGCAAACCGGATGGCAAGATTGGAGTAGATAAATCAAAGGTAAAATGTTTCAAATGTTCTAATTTTGGACATTTTGCTCGTGAATATTCAAAATCAAATGCTTCTTCATCAAAGTCTCCAACAGCTTTGGTATCTCAAGTCGATAAGCAATATGATTGGAGACGAACTTCTAATCCTTCAATTGCTTTAACAGCTATTACTTCTGAATCAAAATCACTAACATCGAATGAAGGTTATGATTGGGTTGCCGATTTTCCTGATGAGTCTACATTTTTAGCCAATTTGCGTTTGTTGCTCAAATCGTACAAACTGATGACGAAGTAGACATAACTGACTCTGAATCTGAAACCAGTAGTTCTGAAACTAGTGGTTATCAATCAGTTTGGGAATTTTGTTCACAAAAAGACAAAAGGATTCAGAGTGTGGTAAAGGACAATGAGTTATTGGTTGCTGATTATGAGAAGAAGATTGAAGAATTGAGTGATGAAAAGAAAAGATTAGAAGGTATAATCCAAGAGTTAGTCGTTCCAAAAGAAAAGTTTTTATATTTTCAAGCAGAGGTAGTTGAAAAAGAGTTGAAATTTCAAGGTATTGAAAAGGAGTTTGAACAGAAATTTACAAAATTATCTGAAGCAAATGTGAAATTACCCAAGAAAGTTGAAAAATGGAAAGCAGAAGCGAAGGATGTTGAACAAGATTTCAATGATTTATTTGAAAAGTCCAAGATTAAGCTTGATATGCTCACCAAGACTTCTGATGACTCTGCTGCCAAAATTAAGTCATATCAGATAGATATGGAAAAGCTACTAGATGAGAATAGAGAGCTAATGAGGGTGAACAAATTGTAGAAATCAAATTTGGATATATAGAAAAGAAATGAAGATAAATTGAAGAAAGAGTTGTTTGCAGAACTTGATAATTTGAGATTGCAGAAAGATGAAACTCACAAATTGGCAAAGAAATTAATTGCAACCGAAAAAGAATTGGCTGAAGCTCAACAGAAAATTTCTGATCTAAAAATTCAAGTGATTGATGCAAACCGTTTGCTGAACAATGTCACAAATTCTACATCTTTTACAAGTTTCTTGGCCAAAGATGAAAATTTTGAGAAAATGTTTACCAAAACAGTTTCACCACTGGGTACTCTTAAAGAGGGTGTTCATGAGGTGTTGGAAAAGGCAGAAACTGGTGATTACTCTGAATTTGTTGATAAGAAATCCGATGAGGAGAAGGTTGTAAAGTCACAGAAAGAACAGAAAGTTGAAAAAGATGTGTCTGATCTTCCAGCTACTGAAGAAGAGAAATCAGCAAGTTCAACTGAGAAGACTGCTATTAATGAAAGCATTTTCTATGAACAAAAGAATGTTAAAGTAGTGAAAGCTAAGTTTTCTCGTCTTGCTAGGAACGGACATAAATCATCTGGTTCTGAAGAGAAGATAGCTGGTAAACATGTTGGATTGGGTTTCAAGACCGAGAATGTTAAAGTTGATGGGTCTCAAGGTTTAAAACAACAAAATTTGAAGCAAGTCAAGTTGAAGCTCGTAAAGAAAGATGTTTTTAAAGCTGACAAGGTTCAACCCGAGAGGTTTTACAAACTCAAGGGTTCGGAACAAATATTTTCTAGATAAAGAATTCCCACTCAATTGTGTGCCAAAGTTTTTGTTAAGAATGTTGATCTGAAGAGAAAGAAGCCACAAAGTTGCTACATATTCTTCTGGAGGATCAAATTCTGCTCCAAAAAACCCGACATCAAAATGGGTAAATGATCATCGTTTTCAGGTATTCGATAATTTATATGATTATTTTGGAGATGCTATATGTTGTGAAGCTTTGCAGAGACCAAAGAGGAAAAATGTAAACAATCGTTTGTGTTACAATTGCCGACAAAAAGGGCATATGGCACAAGATTGTCATGTCACTGCTGCTTCTAGTTCAAGGAAAAGACAGGTTCCTTATGTTAGTAAATCTCCCAAATACATATTTATTAATGAATATGGCAGAGTATTTGATTAATTTCAACCGACATATTTTAACCATCAAAGAAGGTTTTTACCTAAATTTCAAAATGATTCATCTGTCGGTTGTTCGTCACAATCTACTGTGACGGGTTCATCAGATAATGATTTACCAAAACAACAAATTTGGATACCTAAAGTGGTTTCAAAAGGAAATCAGAACACTGGTCGAACAGAAGCGATTCGCTTCGGGTCTGTTATAAACTGACGTGTTTGACCAGTGTGCAGGACCTATCGGTGATTGAAAAGTTGCTGATGGAGGAGTATTCAGCTGATTTAAGTAAAATTACATTTGATATCCAATTTCAAAACTGAAATTTATCCTGAAAAAGCTCAAACTGGAAGGTATCCATGTCGAAAGGTCAATTTTCTTTCTTTAATGCATTGTGTTTGTAGTTTAGGGGAGAAAATTGAAAATAACAAAATTAGTGTCTGTGTGTCTTTGTTAAAATGAAAAATCCAAAAATAGAGTTTTCCTTTTAAGGGGGAGAAAACTAGAAAAATACAAAAACAGTGAAAAATGGAAAAAAATAAAAAAAATATTGAAAAATGAGAAATTGTATCCAACATAATTGGGAAATGATGGTACATTGGCTTACGTGTCTGAGTCTTGGATTATTTAGATGAAAAAGCCATAAGATCATTGTTCGATGTGCTTGGTAGGCTCGGCACTAAATCAGAAAATATTCAAATATGATATTCATTAAATTCTAATGCTTGACCAAGTGGACAACATCTTGAAGTGTATCTCAAGATATTGAAAAGGTGTGTGAAAAAGAAAATGAAAAGTCACTGTGTATACATGTGTTCATTTTGCAAAGATTTAAACTTATTTGATTTTCTTTATTTTTTCAAATGATCGGACTTTCTTTGCGTATCGAAAGATCGACCTGATTGTTGTTCGTTTGACGTTCTGCTTTATTTTATTTGGTGTTTCGTATAACTCATCAGACTTTCTTACGGGAGTACCGACCTGATTGTTGTTGGGTTATACTATTTCAACTTGTTTTATTTTCTTATTTTGTTAAATCCGAGGCCTTATCTGCATATCGAACGATCGACCTTATCATAGACGATTTAACGTTCGTAATTATTTTTGCATGGAACACAGTTGACGATATCATGAATATAATCATCATGTGTTAAATCACAAATGAAATCACAAAGTGTGATAGGAAGATTCATATCTGAAAATGTCTGATAGTGTGGGGTACACAGGTCAAAGCAATCTAATCAATACAATAACATATCCAGATGTTATGAGTATGACTGTGCCTGAGTTTAAGATGGACAAATTATATCGGTAATCCATATGACTTATGTGCTGAAGTAATTGAAATTGAAGTGTAGTTCAGCATGTTATGTTCAATATGATCCCAAGTTGTGATCTTTCTCGCAAAAGACAAAAATAGTGTCTGATTATGTATTGCATTTATATTTCATATCTGAAAAAATTCCAAAAAGATTATAGGTGTGTTTTAGCATAAACTTAGAAAAATCAAAAAGATTTTAGGTGTGTTTTGATATAAAGTTTCAAAAAGCCAAAAAGATTCTGCTTTTTATTGTTTTCGACCGATCGACATGTGATACGAAATCAAATTTCAAAAATATGTCTTGGATTCTCAAAGAGAAGTTTTGCACCAAGATTACATTAATTTTCAAAAGAAAAAGGAAACCGCGTTTCTGTCTTTTGAAATTGCAGGTTATGTGTGTCAAGACTCAAGCATGGTGAAAGGGAGAGTTTGAAGTATCGTTTACAAATGGATCTTGAAGATCAAACATGATTCAAGAGTGATCCAACCATGCAAGCTTAATTTCTGACAAGATTTCAAGTCAAGGATCGGATGCAGCAATATTGAAGATTGAAGACTGAAGTTTAGTTAGAGAATAGATACACTACACGTTAAGGGGAAGTTTGTTAGAGCATATTCCTATGCTAAAATGTGTCACGTGTATTGTATCTAGATTAGAGCGAGTCTGTGAGTTGTAGTGGCAATATCAATGGTGCCGTACTAGCTGGTACGCCGTACCAATTGGTACGCCCGTACCAATTAGTCCACCGGTTGGTACGCATGCCAGATTGTCACTAACTATAAATAGCTCATGTTAGTTGTGAGTTAAATAGTTCTGTCATTTCTACACCTTTTATGTGTGTGAGTTGGAGAGAGAAACCAGAGAGAGTCTTTATAATCTTCAAGTGATTCAATAAGAATTCTCTTATTTACTTCTCGTTTTCACTAGATTGATCAAAGCATGCAGTAGTAATATCGTATCTCGCTTTTACATACCAAAACTTTGACCGTACCAAACTCTTCAGCGTACCAAATCAGTAGTGTACAAGTGAACTCAGCGTACCAGAATTGTCAGTGTACCACCTTGGTATGGCGTAACTGCCTGCGTACCAACAAGTAACCGTCGCGTACCACCGATGAAGATTATATTCCATACTAACTAGCGTACCAATAGCTGGTAGAAGATTTTCGTACCTACCAAGCGACGTACCACGGTGTTCATCTGGCGTAAACGTCATTCTCAACTGATTTTTGAAAATTTGACTGTTTTAAGCTGTAATATGCTAGAATAGGTTGCGAAAACACACTAGGAATGTTTTGAAATCATTTTTAGCATCAGAAACACATAGAATTGGAAGAAATTGATGAAAAACAAAGAAACCCCAACTTTGTCTCACTACAAACTCGAAAATTGACCAAAACACAGCGGTAAAGCAACCTGGATTGCTCTGATACCACTTGTAAGGACCTGGGCGGATTTTACTACTGCGTGAATCAATCAATCTAGTGAACACGAGAATGTACATAAGAGATTTCTTATTGAATCACACAAGATTACAAAGAACTGTCTCTAGTTTCTCTCTTTAGAACACACACAGAATGGTGTAGAATGGCTCAGAGTGTTAGAAGTGTTCTTAACACAATCCTATTTATAGTATCCACATACTAACTGGCGTACCATGTGGCGGACCAGTTGGTACACCCATACCAATTGGTACGGCAGATCAGTATGGTACGGCCCTTGGTATGTTGACACTTTAACTCACACAAACGCTCACTTAGATACAATACACGAGACACTCTATAGCATACGAATATGCTCTAACAGAGCGGTAGAAACATAAGCTTTGATAGCTTCCCGGGCTTTCTCAATAGAGAGATTGGCGGGTTTCTTCTTCTTCCAATCTTGATCGTGTTTGCGCTTGCGGTTGGGTTTCAGATTACTGGAGGAGGCAGGGGAGCAAGAATGTCTTTGGAATTAGCAGTCTTTCGATCAAAAGACGCTCCTTAACGGGTTGGCCTGGTTGGTCAAGTTATGGGCAGGCGGACAAAACTCTAAAGTGTCTCGGGGTTGGAAGCCATAACATGTCCCTATATGGCGGGGAGAGACCCCAAATGTACCTCTCGATCTTTTTATAAAGAGGGGTCACCATGGTATGGCACAAGTGGGCCAACTCATGAAATCGTTTCGTGTAGGCGGCGATATCAGATCCATTCATTGACAAGTTCTAAAATTTGACTTCTAGTGTTTGCAATTCTTATCGGGGACAGTACTCATCTCTCATGAGTAATTTCAGCTCGTCCCAAGTCATTGCATAGGCAAACTCTTGATCAAGGAATTCAGCATGAGAGTTCCACCAGGTGAGTACTCCTTCTCCAAAGACAAAAGTGGCATACTTGACTTTGTAGTCCTCGGGGCAATTGCACATTCTGAAAATAGACTAAGTTTTCTCGAACCAGCGAATTAAACCATCAGCTCCTTCGGTACCATTGAAATGAAAGGGCTTGCAATTCATGAATTTTTTATACGTGCACTGGCGAACACCTGAAAGTCATGCCAAAATCTTGAAACAATTCTTGAAATTGTAATCATGGATCTTCTGGTCATAGAAGAAAGGCTTTAGTCTTACCATTAGGGGATCTAGCACGTCCTCCGTTAGAGGCAGAGGCATGATACGCTTCGGCTACGGCAAGAGCATCAGCCGCTCGTTGGTTCACAAGCGCTTCGATAACGGCGGCATCCATGAGCGGGGGATTCGAAGAGTTCCAGGAAATTCTCGCTCTTGGTCCGCGTCTCGACATACTACTTAAATATATAAGGTAAGATAATAGTAAGACAAAACATATAGCACATATATAAATCAACATAGCATGACATATAATATCCATAACACGCACCATATCACAACATTGCATTACAATAACAATTAGAGAAACGATAGTATTCATACCCATAACATATTATGCTTGTCCATAGTTCATAATTAATACAAACATTGTCTGTGTGGAATGAACATCCCCACATAAGTACAAGTCATGATACATTACAAATATATAAATGGGGTAAACAAATTCCCCAACATACTACATCACATCTAAAAGGGCACCTGCTCGATCAGTGTAAGGACGTCTCTGGTTTGGATAACGGCAGTGAGCAGCAACCAGATGATCTGAGAAAAGTCCTCGATAGATGGTGTACTGGAGGATAAGGCCTCAATGGATGCACGAGCAATGGAAGCAATACTGGAAACCTTAGACAAGTAAACATGAAGAGTGTCAAGTGTTGGTCCTGGAAATGACACGACTCTTGAGGACAGATAAACAAGACTCTAAGGATGTAACCGAAGCAGATAGGGAGAGATCACAGATGATATCCTGGAGATGGCAGATATCCTTGTCACAATGGGCAATACAAGCAAACAGATGGTGAATCAGGAGTTGCAGCAGTAGCAGACGTCTCACCTATCTCAAAAGTGCTATCAGAAAACCTCATTCGTTTCTTAGGTGGCACATATTCTGAAACGATAGGAAGATCACGGGGCTCAGGGGAACGAGACCTCTTGCGGGACGGCTCTGCATCGCAAACTAAACCACACACATGCTAACGACTACGAAGAGTGGAATATCGGGAAGTGAGCATACGAAGGGGCCCATTAGGTGTGCTCCTATAGAGCCTAAACAAAGGGATACGCTCAGGAGAGGAGGAGGGTCGAGAAGCCAAAAGAGTTACGACTAGGGAGTCACCATCGCCAAAAGGGTCAGCACTCTCTATGTCCACTATGTATGGGGCAGTCTCCTTGGGATTCTCGTCTAGGCTGTCCAAGACGCTCGTGGGCGAACGGGGTGGAGAAGACACATCAGTGGGTGACGGTGAAGCAGGCTACGTCAAATCAAGGTCCAACTCTGGCTCTGAGTCCGATGATAGGTCGACACGGTCGATCGATGCCATGTTGCGACAAATTTTCCAAGACATAATAATAATAATATTTATCATGTTAGATAATATGATAATGGTTTAGAGACATGAGCATGTCATGCACACAAATGAGTCTAGCAAGGTTACGGAACGCACTCTGAATGGTTTAACAACTAGATCCGTTTGGATTTTTATAGTTTAATTGGAGTAAAATGGAATTTTCTAAATCATTACACAGCGGGGTTTAGTAATGAGGAATATAGTTTGTCAAAAGTTTACAAAATATCAGTTTAAAAGATTTTAAAACATGACATCGTTAGGTGTTATGCTAAAAAATCTCCAACGGTTTTTAACCATACTCCAAACTTATGCAAAAGATCCTAAGAGACATGCCGGTCCAGGCGGAAACTACCATGAAAGTTCAAGCACCTGAGAATTCATATAGAAAAAAACGGGTCAACATAAAGTTGGTGAGGTTCACAGGTTTAAGGTTTGCATGCAGTAAAATATTTAGTAAGCAAGTGCAAAATCAGATTTATGGTACTCGTTGACAAGTTGTTAGACCTATATAAATGTTACCATGGACCCTGAATACCGAAAGTAACTGTCTACCCACTCATGGTATCTTTTGTCCAGTAGACACCGCATAGCCGATATAACTATATGTACTCTTGTGACTATTTAAACGGAGTCACGATTGGAGCGATCAATCGGATCAGGGGCGTTAACCCAATAAATCTATTCAATAGTTACTGCTTCTCATGATAATTAATCGGATTCAGTTAACAGTGGGGTTTGATTATAACATGAATAAACATGATATAGCAGGTGTGGATATGAAAAGCCCATGTTACAGATACGTTAACAGAACGTCTGATTGTCTAGCATAACGTCAGTAATATAAATTCTCCCCCAAGTATTTAAAACAATTTAAAAGAAATGGTCCGTGAAAACTCACCTGATTAGTGAAAAGTTCCAGATGGTACAGACACACATAAATGATGTCCTAAATAATTATAAGACATTTAGTTTCAAGAAGTTGGGTTGACATCTAAGTCACACCAATTTGGTTGGTCAAGTCTTGACGTCGTGATAGCCTTAGGGTTTATCAGATGCAAAACTTATATACACTCGTGTAAATATCCGGTTTTGCGTACGTTTGGAAATAATGATATATATATATATATAATTCAATAAAAATATATAAATATTCCCAAAAATTATCTAAGATTGATAAATATTTATGTAAATGAATATTGTCTTGAAATTGTAATGTTTCATAGAAAACTCAATTTCTTTTGGTTCAAACGTTAAAAACCGGGCGTTTTCGCTATATTTACCGAATACGCGATATTTATCAGTTTTGTCAGAAATCACTTAGCAATATAAAAACGAGTTCGTTTCTAGTAAAAATCGTAGAAATAATATTTCTATGTGTCAATCATCACAGTTTTGTCGGTTTTGCCGATTTGGTCCCAATATCTCACTTTATGACACAGTTAGGTTCTAAAATTCACCATGAACGTTTGTAAACATACTTTAAGTCCCAAAACACTTTAATTAATCTATTTTGACCATAAAAACATATGTACCTTAAAATCAAGTTTCCGGGCCCGACGGGTGTCGGTTTTTATCTTGGTTTTTTCCTAAATTCAAGTATTTTAACAAGGAATCTTTTGGTAGCATTTAGACATCATTTTTATCACCAAAACTCAATGTTTTCAGTCCCAAACTTTCTGGTCGAATTAGTATAGAAATTTGGGGTCAAAACTAAAGGTTAAAATGTATAGTTTTTTGTGTTTAAAGGTTCCTATGGTGATTTTAAGCATGTGTAATCCTTCTAAACTTCAAAATGATGTATTTTGACTATGTTTGTGTGACTAAACCGAGCCATAAGTTCCAATATGTCCATAATCACCAAATGACAACACTACTACCAAAATTCACAAAGTAATCTACATATTTTTGCTACCATACAAAGCACATGTATAATCTTCATGGAACTAAGTTTTGTGCATGTTTTGGTAGAAAAATAACTAGCAAGTATGTAGATGAGATACTACACATGATGGCATGAACAAAGTTTAAGTAAGTAAGCTTTTATGAACATACCTTAAGTTTAGGCACCAGTGTTAGTCAAGACTTGCATATGGAGTTATCTAGACATGAAATATAACTAAGATTAAGCACTAAAACATGGCTTCTACAAGAAAAGTGTAGATGAACACTCCCAAACTTAAGGATAGGGCCAAAAATGGTGATGATGATGGTGATTTCTTGACTTCTAATGGCTCCTAGCTCCTTGGTTCTTCAAGAAATGAGGTTGTTCAGTGAGAAAATCTTGATAGAGAATAGAAAGAGAGATAGCCGAACGGATGAAGAGGAGAGGGAGAGATGAGAGTGTCTTTTGAAGTGTTTAAGTTGTGAATGGGGCTAGGGTTGCTAAGTTTGTTTATATATGTGGCTTAATGAAATGGAAGGGTGTTTGGAATCGGTTATGGATAGGGACGATGGAGAGAACTGAGAGAAGTAGAGAGGGTGTTTAGAATTTGAATTGTGGTAATAACACCTAAGATGTATAATTTCTTGATGTGTGGTGTGTGTGTGTGTGTGTGTGTGTGTGTTAACCGAAATGGATGAAAAGAGGGATCGGGTTCGGTCCTTGGGTGACCGGCTCGATGGGGGTGGACAAGAGGGGAGAAGCAAGCTTGTTTAAGCACTTCATGTGTGTGAATCTGCTTAAGCACAAGAGGGGGAAAGGGAGTGTGTAATGGAGGGGATTCTTTACCCAATGGGTAAGGGATTTTGTACTTAAGGTAGATAAGTTTGCCCTACCATGTCAAAAGTGTGCATATGGTGTAAGGGTGATGGGATTGGTGGGTTCGAATCCGTGACCTAGCCGGGTCACGAGGAAGAAAAGAGGAGAAGGTTAAAGGGGAACGGGTGTCGGGTTTCGAGCCAAGGGGTTACCGGGTCGAGGGGTTATAGAAAAGATAGGAAAGAAAGGGAGGGCGATGGGTTCGAATCTCGTGGTTTCCAGTCACGCGGAGAAGAAAAAGAAAAGAGATGGGGGTAGGGGGTTTACGGCCGAAGGATGGGTCTTCGGTCGAAAACCTAAAGGGAAAGAGTCTCGAGTCGATATCGGGTTGCATGGGTGTGCATGGAGGGTATACGAGTCGTGCATGTGAACGGCATTGTCATGGTGATCAACGAGGACGTTCATAATTGAAATGGACGAAATTAAAATAAAGTTAACGATGAGAACGGTTGCAAGTCTTGATTTACCCGAGTGGTAATATTAGTGATGTCTAAGTTCATAAAATCTTTGTTTAGTTTTATCAAAATGATAATCATAGTAAAACAATAGTTTCCATTGCGTTAAATAATAAATCATTGTTAAAACGGTAAAAGATAGACGTATAAACGATTCGTTTATTTACAAGAGATAATGGACAATATTTGAGATCCCAAGATGATGGGATAGTGCCCGTTACGTTTTACTACAAAGGTGGTAAGAAGAATAATATAGTTCTCGTTCACACGTTCCTTGTTATTAAAGTTCCATCGACTATGCATGGAATGTCATTGTTAATAAGGGTAAATCATCAGTTGTTCATGTAAGGCTACGTCAAGACTACAGTTATGATTGCACATATTGGTAAGTAAATTGTTAAAATTTAGCATGATGCACAGATAATCAGTAACAAACAGATATATGTTATTGTTTAGACTTATGGAAACTTACGGACTGTCACAAAACTTCCACTCCATGCCCTTGAATGCTTCCATTATGGATCCTAACTGATTTGTAATCACGGCATTTAAATTGTTTAGTTGTTACTGGTTAAAATTCCTCTGTTGATTGCCTTGATTGTAACTATTCATCTGATAACCACCTTGATTGAACCATTTTGTCTTGGCTGATTTTGTTGAGCTCCACCGTGCACATTACAACCATGAAATACAGGATTCATTTAATAATTTGCATTACCATACCTGAAAAGTGGATGATTTCGAAGGCTTGTATCATAGGTGTTGAAGTTCATATTCCCTTGAATGTAGCTGAGATGCGCGGTTTTCCTCAGGGACGAGAACTGATCAGCTGAATGCCTAAACTCTCCACACATCGTACAAACTCGAATCGTGTTAGTACCCTTCACTTCATTCGAAGCTCTACACATCTTTAACTGTGCTACCTGCTTCTCCAACATTAAAGTGTTTTGCTTTAGCTTCTCAATCCGTTCCTCTGCTTCATAATCCACCGACTTCACTGCTGAATTTGATCATTGAGCCAACCTTTTTGATGTTGTGTTCATCCGCTCCATGTGGCTCCAAACCACTGCCCCTGCATTAGTAAAAAAAGTATCATTACTAATATAAATTAAATCGCTAATGTCCTCAGGAAATAAACCATCATAAATTGATTTAATTAAGTCCCAATTGTCGATCCCATGATAGGGACACTTCCTCAAGAGGTCTTTAAATCGGTTGAAAGCCTCATGGAATGGCTCTCCAAAAAGTTTATGAAACAAAGAGATGGCTTCTTTAGCTTCAGTGGTTTTGCTCATTGGGGTCATACTCTTCCAAAAACGCCACTTATAGCATCTCTCATGTGGAGATACTACCTGTAGGTAAACTATCGAACCAATGTCTAACCCGATCCTTCAAAGTAAACTGGAATAACATCAACTTCACATGCCCTCGAGTGAATCTCGTAGCCCTAATAGTTGTACAAATAGATTCAAAGGAGTTTATATGCAGATAGGGTTCCTTCATCCTTTTTCTAAAAAAAACCCAGGTAGATGGCCCAAATATTGTGGTCTAACCTCAAATGATCTCCCATGTGTACCAACCGGCACTACAACCACAGACGAACTCGGTATGATAACTGGCTTGAAATGACTAACCACTTCATTGAACTGTTGGTTGTCTCATCACCCTTGGAACACCCCCTTCCACTTGAATTTGTTCATATCTCGGATTAAATAGAGGTACTCCCATGGGTGGTTGATTCACATATGGTGCTTATTGTGGTTTTGGTGGTGGAATCTGTTCATCATTGTCATATTGCACATCAGCATACCTTCCATCATATGGCTCATTTGACATCTGCTCATCCCATCCAAATTCCAAAGTACCTTGACTACCATCTTCGTAACGAGGGAATGTGTAACACCCTAAAATTTTATGACCTAAGTTGTATACGTGTGCTATATGTGTTAAGTAGCTAAAACGTATATTGATATGGTTTATAGGTTGATAAATGGGTAAAGGATAACGATTTGCAAATGCTATACGTGTTTATGTTATAGATACATATGATATATGTGTTAGATAGCCAAACATGATGAAATGTATGAAAAATGCATGTTTACCCATTAACGGGTAATGAATTGATAGAAGGTAGGGATATATGAATAATACACGTGTTGATTGATGAAATGAAATAAATACGTGTTTTATAAGAAGGATAATTGATATATGTGATATCAAAATGGAATACGTGTTTAGAAATTTATATGATATAAATAAATGATAATCGGAGGGAAATACATTTACACAATTGTAATATGTTAGATATATGTGTAAGTTTATACACATATATATTCTAATGGCTTAAATACATGTGAAATATTCATTTGATGAATATATACGTGGGAATACGTGTTAGAATAATTAAACATGTGAAAAATAAATAAGAACATATCCTTACGTTAAATGGATTGTTAAAAATGAATAAATACGTAACGTATACGAGTATTAAACGTACTTATATTTATTATACACGTCCCGAGGCTTAGAAAGTATTAGAAATATATTCTAAGATGAATTGGAACATAAAATGATAAGTGTGTAAAAGTATGAGGGGCTAAAACGCAAAATAACAAAAGTATATATAAATATAAAAATAGGTTTAGGGTAAAATACATCAAGCAAAAACGCTACATCCATTGCGGATTGATCTGGGGCGTCCATCAAGATCATCCAACAGCCATGATCTATGGTGTTTCCGCCTATGGTGTTTTTTTCCCCACCGAAAACGCCATAGGCGAAAACACCATAGATCTTGGTTGTTGGATGATCTTGATGGACGCCCCAGATCAATCCGTAATGGATGTAGGCTTTTTATGTGATGTAGCCTAACTCTCCTCTATAAAAATATATATACATATGTATATAAACATTATCGAGCGTATCCCGAGCCCTAAAAATATTAGAAATATGTTCCTGAGTGTTTTGGTACAGAAACTAATAAAAGAATAAAAGTTCAGGGACTGATTCTAGGTAGATCTCTTGATTCCGAACACACTGGTCGACTTAGATTAGGTTTTCATCCAGTTTTTGTTGGTTTTTGGTTCAAAAAACTCGTTCGGACTAAATTCAGTTTCTAGATCTAAAATTACTCCATCAAAAACATGTTTTTAACTACTAAAAGTTGTTTCTATGTGTTGCTTATCAAATTCCGACCATACGTGTTGATTGGTTGAGTCTAATTTGGTCGCTTTCATCGATTTTGAGATTCAAACCTATCGGAGTTCTTCAGGCTCCGAACCTGGGGTTCGGAGACTCCGAACTTGGGGTTTGGAGGGAGCTCGGACAGAGTTCGACGGGTTTCAAATTTTTGATCAAATGTTGTTCGTTTACGCAAACAACAATGATTTGACGAAATCGGTGATTATATCTGTTAATAACATTGAATTTAATGAATGTTCACTTTTATGTATTTTCAGATATGGAAAACGACTTAAAGATTGGAGATAAACATAATATTTGTGCACATATCGGGGTTGCACGGGGCAAACTCGATAAGTTTGGAGGACCTGGGATATTCGAGTTTCTGAGGCGTTCGAGAATTCATTATGCTATTACTCAGTAGTGTGACGTGTATAGAGACATCATTTTGGAGTTTTGGAATACGGCACATACGATTACTTATCCTCCGATTAGAATCGTTGCAACTGTTCAAGGACAACCGGTTGAAGTAACTGAGGCAGACATTCGCAGAGTTCTACAATTAGAGTCTGATACAACAAACGCACGGATTGAATTCCCTCATGAAGATAATGTGGCATTTTTAAAGCGGATTTGGTATACGGATGATCCGAGCAAGGAATGAGTGTACAAATCGTCGCTGAGCATCCCATACAAGTATCTTGCACATGTGTTGTTGGTCTTCTTGGGACATAGAATTTCAGGTCATGATGAAGTCCAGCAGATTATCCTATCTTTGATGAACGCGTTGGTGATGAATCGGCCGTACAATATCTCTGGAATGATCTTTCATTACATGAGAGATAATCTGACTCAACGTCAAAAGAAAGCTGCAATCTACCCCATATTTCTCCAAATGGTGCTCAACAATTTGTATCCAGATTTGATAAAGAATGCTGCACATAGAATGGAGCTGAAACATATGACAGAGGCTAGTGTTGGTGCTCTGGCGTCTTACCAAAATAAGGCACCAGCATTTCAACCTAAATTGAAGCGATTGATTGGCCATCTTGCCAATGTCAATTATGTGGCACCAGTAACGGGTGCGCCTCGTCATGATGATGGAAGTGATTCGGAGGAATTGGATAGAAGAACATAACCAAATACCACAACAAGGCATGGTGAAGAGGCCGAAGAGGCAAGTTCCGGTGGTTCAGGAACCGGTGAATCAAGAACCAGAACTAGTGGTATCTCAGCCGCCAATTACTGAACCGGTAGTCTCAGCATCTGTCACTGTGACTGAGACACCAGCGGTGAATACCCTTGATGATGAATCTGAATCTGATGAAGATTTTCTGAATGCTGAAGCTGACTCTGAAGACTTCTCTGATACAAACAATCCGTTTATTAGAGTCTTGATCAACTCAAAGTACGTTAAGCTAAGGAAAGGTAGTTATGAGCATTTTTCCTATCGAATCAGCAAGAACAAAAGCAACGATCGTTACAAAGATCGGGTGTATGATGTGGTGGCCTCATCTGAATCTGACGAAGATTATAATCCAGATGCCGATGTGGTTTCCGGCAAAGGTAAACAGACTGTTACTGGTTCGTCGTCAATTACTTTTGGTAAAAAGAAGCAGAAATCAGTGGCTGGAGGGAGAATGAAGAAGAGGAAAGGTGTACAACAGTTCATATTACAGCCTCGTTCTGGTGTATCTACATCAGCTACTCCTGCCGTGTCTGTAATTGCAAAATCTGATGAATGCAAACTGTTCCACAACTGTTAGCACAACACCTTCAGCAAGTGCTGGTGCGCAGTTTGTAAATCAGCCAGTGGGATCTACGCCCACAACTCCGATGTTTTCAACTGCAACAGCTACTGCTTCAGCACATTCAACGCCTGATGTGAACTTCAATTTCGAACAAGGCTCAGTTTCTTTCTCACAAGCCAGTATCTTGCAAAGCGCTTTATCTGATCAACAATCACAGATTGATGCCTTGAAGGCTAAGTCTGAAGCACAAGAGAAGATGGTTACTGTGCTGCGGTTAGATGATGAAGATTTGAATCAACGGGTTGTAACTCTCCATAGTCGGGATGAAGTCAAAGATCAGGAGATTCTGAGATTAAGATGGGCTAGTCAGACTCGGTCCAAGATGCTTCTGGAAATGAGTGAGCAATTAAAATTCTTGATGGAGAAGTTTAATGCTCAGGGGGAGATTGGAGATGGCTCGGGTTGTAATGAAGATCCGTTGCAATTTCTGAACGATGATCCCGATTAGGATGATCCTGAAGGGAATGTTGGTTGAGGACCAGGCCCATCTGGAACCGCGGGTTCGGGTGCTGGAACATCATCTTCCCAGATGGAGAAAGACTCACGAGAAGCTATGCCGATCACCTTAATTCCATCTAATCAAGCTGCAACGAGTATGAGTGATTTTGCAAAAATGTTGCAGACGCTCGAGGAAGGTGAGTTTGTAGGGGATTTGACGGCTAAAGAGTTACAAAGAGTGTTTGATCTAAATGACGAAGAGATGAGAAAAGCATCTGAGAAAGTTCCAGAGAAATATGAAGATTCTGAACCAGAGTCTGATGAAGACGAAGAGGGTATTTTTGAAGAGGAGATTGAAATAGAGGATATCACAGAAGAAGAATATCCAGATTTGTACTCCAACTTCAATAATAATCAATCTGGTGATGAGTTCGAGGTATTTCCGAAGGAAAAAGATGCCAAGTCTAGGAGTGGGCGTCACAGAATGCCTCGTATCCGTACCCCTGAACCGGTTTTACTCTGAACCTCACATTCTACTATTGTGGAAATGATTGAACTGGCAGTTGTTGGTTTTGTTGTGTACGATTGATACGATATGGCGGAAATGGGTTATCATGCATCTCAGGATGTGGTGGAATATTATTCTGCTCTTGCGGGAACACGTCGTCCCCGAAATTTCTGTGCTCCATGTTCCTTCTTGCTGTTCAGTTTCTCCTTGCTGTTCTCTCAATCTTTGGATTAAACACTAAAGGTGAAGAATTTCTCGTTTGCCTTGTGTTCATGCAAAAACAGTTGTAACCTGTAAATACAGTAAAAAAACAAAGAAACAGGTCACGTCGCACTACTCTAGAGGTTGAAAGAAACACGTTAGAAGCAATGAAACGAAATGTTGGGGAACCAAAAATGGCTAAAACTTTTTGTCAATAGGATCGTCGCGTGTAGCGAGGGGATATACCCTAGGTTTCGCGACACGATCTGGGTGAAAATTCTGAATTTTTAATTAAAAATTAATTTTTTTAGAAGCGGAAATTTAATACTAGGAAAAATAAGAAAAATATTTTTGGATTAAACAAACCAAAACATCTAAAAATAAGCGCACGTTTTCCTTAGCAACGGCGCCAATTTGATGACGGGCTGTCGTACACCCGCTCAAATCCCTAACCTAACCTGTTGATACATGGTCCTGATCATCATGTGAAGTATCGAATACAAGACAAATCATACAAAGTAGCTGAGGTCCGAACTCCCAGCGAACCTGGAGTTCGGACATGTCCGAACTTATGTCCGAACCTGAGGTTCGGCCAGTCGTGTTTCAGCACTATAAATAGCATGATATGTTTTGTATTCAGTAGCGTCTGGAGTCATATCTTCTCTGTGTACTTTGTAGTTCTCTGAGTGGTTAATACAAGTCATTTGTATTTACTCTTTGTGTTCTAGTTCATATTACATTGATTTCATAACAATTAAGTAGACGATCCACACGTTCAAGCAATTTCAAGTTGTATCAGAGCATTTGGTTTGCTCTACTGGTCGGAAATCTCTGTTTTGACTAAGAATTCACGTTTTTGCAAAAATGTCTTTCGTCTTTTAGTTCGTTTGATCTTCTCGAGTGTGCTTCATATCAAAAATTCATCCCTAATTCGTTTCTATCGAGTTTGCTTGAATTCTTGTTGAAAGTTCCAGTCAAAAACACTAAAAATCAAGAAAATGGTGTCGAGTGAGTTTGGTCTCATCTGAGGTTCGGACAAGTTCAGCGTAACTACTCCGAACTCGAGGTTCGGACGGAGTTCGGTCGTATTCTAATTCGGTGAGAGTTTGATGAGGTTCGGTGAAAGTTCGGTCCGAGTTCGGACAGAGTTCGGTCCGAGTTCGGACAGAGTTCGGTCATCATTCGGTGATAGTTCGGTGTTGGATTTGCTTGTTCGTCCGAAGGTCAGGTTCGGCGAGAGTTCGGCGAAGCTTAAGTTCGGAGGAAGCTCGGAGGAAGTTCGGCAGAAGTTCGGAGTGAACAGTAACCAGTTTTTTCAAAATGTCTGATTTTCAAGCGTTCGCAGCTATTCAGAATTCGGTTCAAGCTACGATGCAGTCGATGATAAACTATGATAACGAAATCGATGTGCAAGGTAGACTCGGCAAATCAGAAAGTATACGTATGTGATATACACTAAATCTGATGCTTTACCTAGTGGACAACATCTTGATGCGTATTTCACGATATATCAAGAAAAAGATATGTGAAAAATAAAATGAGAAGTCACTGTGTATACATGTGTTCATTTTATAAAGATTTAAATTTGTTTGGTTTTCTTTATTTTGTCGAACGATCGGACTTTCTCTGCGTGTCCACAAGACCGACTTGATCGTTGTTCGTTTGACGTTCTGCTTTATTTTCTTTGGTGTTTCGTATAACTCATCGGACTTTCTCTGCGTGTATGGGAGTACCGACCTGATTGTTGTTGAGTTATACAATTTCAACTTGTTTTATTTTCTTATTTTGTTAAATCTGAGGCCTTATATGCGTATCGAAAGTTCGACCTTAAGGTAGACGATTTAACATTCTTATCTCTTTTTGCATGGAACACGGTTGACTATATCATGGTTACAATCATTATGTGATTAAAATCACAAATGAAATCACAAAATGTGATAAACAAAAACATATCTGAGTATGTCTCATAGTGTGGGGTACACTGGTCAATGCAAATCTAATCAATACTTTAACATATCCAGATGTTATGAGTATGATTCTTCCAGAGTTTAAAGTTGGACAAATTATATTTGCAATCGGCATGGCTTATGTGCTTCAATAATTGAAATTGAAGTGTAGTTCAGCATGTTATGACCAATATGATCCCAAGTTGTGATCTTTCTCGCAAAACACAAAAATAGTGTCTATTTCTGTAATGCATTTATATTTCATATCAGAAAATACCAAAAAGATTTTAGGTGTGTTTTGATATAAAGTTTCTAAAAGCCAAAAAGATTTTGCTTCTGATTTGTTTTCAAATGATCAACACGATATACGAAATCAATTTCAAAATCAAAATATCTTGGAGTCTCGAAGAGACGTTTTGCACCAAGATTATTTATGTTGGCAGGTTTCTATGTGGAAAGCAAACTTCACAACTTCAAGTCTTCTGAATATTGTTTATAAATAGATTGCACACGATGCAATATCAAGTATTCAGGATTGAACTCATCGTCAAGATCAAGGAAGAGTTTAATTGAAGATACAAGATACAAGTTCTAATGGAGGATATGATACTGCACATGCCGAGGGGGAGTTTGTTGATACATGGTCCTGATCGTCATGTGAAGTATCGAATACAAGACAAATCATACAAAGTAGCTGAGGTCCGAACTCCCAGCGAACCTGGAGTTCGGACATGTCCGAACTTATGTCCGAACCTGAGGTTTGGACAGTCGTGTTTCAGCACTATAAATAGCATGTTATGTGTTGTATTCAGTAGCTTCTGGAGTCATATCTTCTCTGTGTACTCTGTGGTTCTCTGAGTGGTTAATACAAGTCATTTGTATTTACTCTTTGTGTTCTAGTTCATATTACATTGATTTCATAACAATTAAGTAGACGATCCACACGTTCAAGCAATTTCATAACCTATAGTAGCAGTAAGTAGAGTATCGAATCCGAGGGAAATCGTGGTTGCACTTAGTTGTTGGTTTTAAACCTAATTAACTAAAACTACTGATTTTAACTTTTTTTGAATTGATTACTAAAACATAGACTAAAATTGATCAAATTACCAATTGCACTAAAATTATCTAAACTTATTGAATTGCTTTAGGAAAAAGCAAATTGAGAAAAATGTAGTTACTTTCGGATCCGGTTAATCTGCTAGTCTGTTTTTACCACGTTGAGTGTTATCGACGACTACATAGATATAGTCCTGTTTCAAATGCTCGACCCAACTCGATTATACTAACCCCAATCCAAGTAACAAGATAAGTTCTAACGCTATGATGGGTAGGTCCAGACAGGATTGATACACAGATTAAAATCAATAAACCAAGTTGTCATAATTAAAACTAGCATACATCAAGGTTCAAAACTAGTAATAGCTCACAACCAAAACGTACTTCACACAACCAGTAAAAAACAGATATCAGACTAACCTTCCCCTAAAGTAACCACAAAAGTGCTTAGCCTGACATGCTAATCGAAACACAAAACATCGTCTTGAACGAAAATATCAAAATACTCCTAATATTCAACCTCCAATCGAAACCGAATGCTTCAAGTCGGCTCTCTATGCCCCAAGACGGATAGAATGGCAGAAGAAGCGATCTGATTGCTTCAAATTTGCTTAAATAGTCAAACCCTAAATTCTGGACGATTTCAACCCCGTCACGTATCGCGATGCACCTTGATTCTTTCCTCGCGCCACGATCTCGCCAAAGTAGTCGGGGCCAAATCCTAGACACACGTCGTGTCACGCCAACAACTACCAATCCTCTCGCGGCATGATCGAACCTTGGCTTCCAGAATTCTTCTTATCTTTAAATGCACAATCCCGACCAATTTCCACGCGTTAACGTTCAAACCTGAAATATACAAAATTCTACAAAGTGATGTGTTCATAAAAACAGATAGTTAACACTAAGAAAGCGTTACAATTAATTATCAAATCAAAAGGTTACTAGGGTTTCCTCACAATGATGTATTTATATCACCTAGGGAGCACAAGTGTAATTGCATAGAAAACAAGGAGAATTACATCAAAATCAGCAAAAATATACTAACTCCGTAAAGAAGACAGTATAGAAAAAAGAAGACCGCATGGTGCAGTTAACAAGACCGTATAGAGATCACTCAACAAGGTCGTCTGACAAGACCGTATAGGCTTAATCAAGACCGTATAGAGTAATCCTGCACCAAGACCGTTTGACAATACCATATAGTGTAAACAAGGTCGTTTAAGCAACAAGACCGTTTAGCACTAATAAGGTCGTATAGTACAATGATCAACAAGGTCGTCTAAGGAAACAAGGTCGTATAGAACATAACATAAACAAGACCGTATAAGAATAAACAGAGACTTATAGAATAAAACAAGACTATATAGTTACAAGTTCAAACAAGATCGTTTACATAAACAAGACCATATAGCATAACTAAACAAGACTGTATGAGAAAGGCCTAAACGGTCTTCTTCTTACACTAAGCCAAAATCTAGAAATCGTTAGATCATCAAGAAGACTTCACCAGCAACACTCAATGGTGAAGTGTTTGTGTTGCTACCATCCAATAAGAGTTCCAACAATAAAAACCTTTATCAACTGTTTGACATCTACTTGAATCAGATTTACTATCAATAACACATTCAGGAACTCTTTCTAACTCTGAATTCTATGAAATTTGAACAATATGATCATCACATTTAATTTTTAATGTATCCCAAAAAAATTTAGATTTATAACAATCCTTAAATTGAGACAATAAGACTTTTGACAATGCCAGCTTGATAGGTTCACGTGCCTTCTTATTTGTATCAAGCTGCTTATTTTCTTCAAGAGTAAGATCCCACCCCATTTTAAGTTCTCCATGAAAATTAGTTGGATAGACATATAGATCCTTAATTGGAATCATCAACTTTTATCCATAGCATCAATGTATGCTTTAAAACTTGTTACCCAGGTATAACAACTTGGGTACAAACTGACTATGATTAGCAATAAATGTTTGATAATGACTCATTTTGAAATTTGTAATATTCTGCTTCAATGAACCACAACTAACAAATCCAACAAACTGATAAAGTCAAACAAACCAGAATAGTCAACTCTTAGTCAATGAACTAATTCTATCCAATGAACCAATGAGTGAACCAACCAGCTAACGAACCAAGAGTGCTTGAATGAACCAAGACTTGTAATGAACCAACAATTCGTTGAAATAATTGGCACGAACCAAGGGATAACTGTCATGAACCAACGATGAAGATATATAGAACGAACCAAAGACCAATGAACCAGACAACTTGAAGATACAAAGAACGAATTGGGATCATTAACCAGCGAACCTAGACACTCATCCAACGAACTGGAATACTTAGCCAGCGAACCAAAAATCTCCCAGCGAACCAGAAACAAAAACTCTTAAATTTTGCAAATTTGAAGGTTTTAACACACAATTTTCAGCAACCATGAAGAATTTAACAAAATGAATGTTTTGGAAAGCACTGGAGACCAGATATTTCAACAAAGGACCATTTTTTATCAAAACCCCAATTATTTTGACCAAAATTTTTCAAATTAACCACTCAAAATCCAGTAGAGCAACATGGATTTTCTCTTATACCACTTGTAAGTTCTTGATGGATCTTACTACGGGTTTGATGACCAATTCAGTGACACAAGAAGATAAATAAGAGATTTGTTTATTGATCCACTTGAAGAATACAATGACAAAACTTATCTCTAGTTTACACACTCAGAAACAGACACACATAGACTAGCTCTCTCAGATCAGTTCTCTCAGTTGTTATGTTCATATGAACACAACCTACACTTTATATAGTGCTAGTGCACAACGAACCTTGCTAAGCAACGAACCGGCAGTTCATTTCTAACGAACCAAGTGTTTATTGCTTAGTTCATTATCAGCATATCAACACATCACTAACTCTAACAACTAACATGATATAATCTGATATAACACACGAGACATATTGTTTATGCTCTAACATCATATTTCTCTCTCCAGGAAGACATTTAGTAAAAAGTGTCAAAATCTGCATTAATTTCTTTAGCTTCCGCTTTTGCTTTGTTACACTCTTCCAACAACACATCCTTGTCTTTGAATAAATCTTCATTAACCTTCGCAAGTTCAGTACACTCTTGCATTGAAATTTCCAAGCTCTCTTGTAAAAATTTGATTTCAGCAGCTAACGTATTCTTTTCTTCTAATAATGAATCATTAACCTTATATACTTCAACATACTTTGAACAATCTTCTTTTTGAACTTCTTTCACAAACTCCGAAACGTCCATCCACAAATGTGTCATAACTACTCGTATCAAAACCAGTATCAATCATACACTCATCAACTTGATTAACCTTCGAAACAAAAGCAGATTCATCACCAAACACTTTGCTCTAGTCATAACCTTCATCAATTTTAGCAACTAAATCTTTTGGTCCTGAATTCTTTGATCTTTGAGCATTACCTTCATAATTAGACGGCGTTCTTTTGTATGTTTGCATTCCCTAGCAAAATATCCAAAAATTGGAACAATTGAAACATTTGACTTTTGATTTATCTAAACTAATCTTCCCTCTAGAATTCCTACTCTTTCTTCCTGGTCATTGTAAAAATTTCTTTACTCTTCGAACAAGCATGGCACATTGCCAATCTAGATCCATTTCCTTCAGATTATCTGGATCACCTTGATCATTATCTTCTTCAACTACATTAACATTACTGAAACTTCTTATTATCACTCCAAAATATGATGATACTATTACAGACATCAAAGCCATGTAATCTTCAGTTGTTTTGGCAGATAAAGCACATTGAAATACTTGAGTTGGAACAAAAAACATTACAACCTCTTGAATCACTAAAATTGTCAGAATATCCAGAATTGTTTTCGGCAAGAAAGATTGTTATAGGTGATGGACTAGGAATGTTTGACTTCTTGGCACCAAGAGTTGAATCATTTTCACCATAATACGCGGCAGGATTCTGAATCTGTGCACGCATTGACTTTGTCACATTCATCTCAGGCTCCCGTACTTGTATTCTTTCAATAAAATCATTGAATGACCAATTTGTATACCCCTTATCATGAGTAATTAGTAACACATAATTCTCCCATTTTTCTAGTAAAGCTTCAAGAAAATATTTCTTCAATTCAGTAGCATCATTTTTTATGTTTACCAGCGTCATCTCACTTAACAAATGAGAAAATCTTATAATCAGATTAGAAACATTCTCATTTGGGTAGTGCTTGAAATTATCAAATTCTTTCCTGAACACTTTTTGCTTACTCTTCATGTATTGATCATTACCCTGACATCTCTTTTGTAAGGCATCCCATAATTCCTTGGATGTAACACAAGTTGAAAATTGATGTAACAACTCTTTTAGTAATGCCATGGTAATATATCATATGCTTTTTGTTCTGCTCGATAAGCCTTCTTCTCATCAGATGAAAGATTTCTTTGCATAACCAGTCTTCCATTTTATGGTTAGATATTTGTATCCATCATTAGCCGGTAACCATAGATCGATATTTTTTGTACCAACATAAGCTTCAAATCGTTTGACCCAACTATGGTAATCTTCAAGCTTCAACAATTTAGGAACCTTTTCCATCACAGCATATGCTTGAATGTAACTAAACATGATGAATTACAATCTAATCAACGAATGAACACTATGGCCGAATGAAAAATTACTCTGCCAAATGAAGATGATTCAATAGAATGAAATCTAAAACTTCTTAATGAAAAATTTATAGCCGAATGAAGTATTTGATCAAATGAACAAGTTTCAGTCAAATGAAAATACAAAGACCGAATAAACTTGAACTGTCGAATGACTGATATTGACTGAAGAAAATGATTCGCCGAATGAATTGATTCGGCGAATGAAAATCAAGAAAATGACTTTAGCGAATGACTCTGATTCGGCGAATGAACTTCATTCTATGAATCACAGTGACCAAATGACCAGAAAATGATGAATAACAACTACCGAATGAACAGAAAATGACAACCGAATGAACCTAGAATCTCATTCGATGGAACAGTTTTGACCAAAAATCACTAAATTCTTTGAATTTTTAAGAAATTGACTTTAGCAAAGATGAGCTAAATCATATTTAGCACAAAATGATTGGATTAGAATTTTAAAGTTTGCACTTTTGAAAACTAAAATTATGAAAATGCTCTAAACTTGAAGTTTTTTACTGAACACAGTAACCTGGATGGTCTGATACCACTTGTAATTGTTGTGTATGGATCTTGTTCAGTGTTTCAAGTGTAGAGATTAACATCATGACTCGATACATCAGATGGCACATAAATCATGCACTAACAAATGCAAAGCAATACATTCGAGTGTTTTATGTCTATGTAAACAAACTTTTTTTACACGCATGTACGGTCTGAAGATAATGGTTGGGATAAAAGGTTGGTAATATTTTTTCCACTGCGTAGACGCGACAATGATGGATTAGTGGATTTGGCTTTGGTTACGACCGCCCATGTTTGTGCGAGAGCAGTAAATAGAGGGAACTGACATTTTTCCCTTATAAAGAACTTTTCATAATAATATAATGTGATGCGTGGGTTGTTACCCTAGTGGTTCATGACGAAGTATTCGAGTGTAAAAGTACTTTGACCATAATGCCCTACAACTGAATGGCATTCGCACACACTATATTTGTTACTAACAGAACAGGTCTACTGTTAGTCACCTTTGCGGGTGAATAACAAGAGAAACATGAGATGGGATTTGAGGCTGAAAGGCGGTCCCCCTCGCCTGCTGGTAATAATCTTAAGGGAAGTTTGTAAGTAAACAGGTTATCAACACTACCTTTGACGAAACCTCCCAAGTGATACTATCTTCGACTAAATTTTCTAAAACCCACCTTTATCTTTATTTTTTTATTTTATTTCATCTTTTTTTGTTTTTATTTATATAATTATTAACCTTCGAGTTTGGTTTAGTTAGATGTCAACAGAGATAAAGTATCAAGGGCCTCGTTCCCATACATTGTGTCCTTAGACAACCTCGATTTCTTACCTAGTGGTTCATGAAGAAGTATTCGAGTGTAATAGTACTTTGACCATAAGGCCTTACAACTGAATGGAATTCGCACACACTATATTTGTTACTAACAGAACAGGTCTACTGATGTGTTGCAAACACATCTCATTTCCGGTGTCTTTTATATGCTCATTTGAGTCGATTTGAGTCGGTTTGTATTAGTTTTAGTTGTTTTTATTAAAGTTGGGTCCTTGAGTCTTTTATTTATGTTTTTATAAGTTTTACAGGAGTTTGAAGAATTCCCGAGTCCACGAGAGAAGCGGACAAGATTTAATGTGAAAAAGGAATAAAGAAGTGCTGGAAATGATAGACTAGGCGTGTCGCCTAGTCCTGTGAAGGTTTTAAGCGATACGCGTACAAGTGAAGGTCAAAGAAAGTCAAAGGCGGCGAAGCCCGACTATTTTGTCGTGTAGCAGGCTCTAGGCGTATTGCCTGGGGTTTCTTCTCTCTAAGCGATACGCTAGGAAGTCTAAAATCCGTAAAAAAATACTTAATCGATATAAATTCGTCTTTAGGGTTAGCATTCGATATATCACGACTTGCAGACAACTCCAGAGGTTCCAAGAGGCGATTTCGAGAAGAGAGAAGGCTAGGAATCAAGGGGGAATCATCGGTGGATCCAAACCTTACTCTAAATCAATAACCGGTTCATCGATCTCTTCTTTGCTCTTAATAAATTTCTAGACTTGATCATGTTAGGGCTTAAAGACTTAAACTTTATTATGATTTCTGTTTTTACCATGATTGTTGGCTAGACTTTTAGAGCCACCTAGACTCTTTATGATGAATTTTCTCTATTGATGATTTTATTCGGTTCATGATTGATTGATTGATGTGCTTTTCTATTAAATCCTGCTTTTTGCTATGAATGTATGCATATGTGTATTGTTGCTCAGATTTAGAATTGTTGATTGATGCACTTTTTACCTTCGAATGTATTTCGGTCTAGGTAATTAGTCTAAAGTAGCTAGCTTTATGGTTGGTTGCAATAGAGTGGTTTACGAGACGTCTTGAACTATTGTTTTGGTTAATGGTTGTTTATTTTATTGCAATTTGCTGCCCTAATTAGACAAGTCGAAAGGTGATAGTTAGGTTGGGTAGTCGGGTTACTTAGTGGAATAGGATCACATCGCCATCGGGAGAGGGATGCCCTAGGAAATTAGGTTACTTGCTAACCCTTGTCAGTCATAGTAATTAGTGGTAGCTCCTGCTAGCCTAGGTTGCCTTAGATTGTTTCGAGGGTGATTAGGTTTAGTTGAGGTTGGATGTACCCATAAGGTGAACTCCTGTTCGAGCATTAGGATTGTCAGCTAGGAAGAACTTAAAAGGTGAACTAGCCACCATCAGATTAGTCATGACCAAGTGAAGTTGTCAGTAGTGATTAGGATTCCGGGTCTAGGTGGTATCTTTCTCTGTTTCTGAAGGTTGTTCTTAGGTTTCTTGTTGTCCGTTTGCCAGTTGCGTTGTTTAGTTAACTTAGTTAATTTAATTCCTAAATCCAAAAACCCAATTCACTCAGTATTTCCAATTCCTTAGGTCGAGGTTAATTCTTGTTTTCGTAGTGTCCTAGGTTCGATATCTGGTCTTGCCTTAGCTTTACTATAATCCGATAGGTTCACTGCCTTAGGGTTCGGTTCGGTTTTAGGTAGTTTCGGTAAAATTTAGGTGTGTCTAGGTCTAGGTTAGGTCTAGGATTTAATAGCTCTTTTTAGGTACGTTCCGAGCACATCATCTACTGTTAGTCACCTTTACGGGTGGATAACGCAAGAAACGTGAGATGGGGTTTAAGGCTGAAAGGCGACCCCCCACGCCTGCTAGTAATAGTCTTAAGGGAAGTTTGTAAATAAACAGGTTATCAACACTAGTGTTGACGAATCCTCACAAGTGATACTATCTTCGATTGAATTTTCTAAAACCTACCTTTATCTTTATTTTTCTTTTATTTTATCTTTTCTTATTTTTATTTATATAATTAGTAACCTTCGATTTTGGCTTGGTTAGATGTCAATGGAGATAAAGTATCAAGAGCCTCGTTCCCATATATTGTGTCCTTGGACGACCTCGTTTTCTTACCATTACCATACTACACCGCGTGTGTGCACTTGCTTGTCTATGTGGTGTATGGTAATAGTTCGTGATCGTGTTATAAATTTAAAGCCTGCACAAATAGGGGGTTTGAGGTGCATCGGGTTTATATAGATTGCGGTAGTGCTACGGAGATTATGTATGAGTCATGTTTCAGACAACTTGATGCGGATATACGGGGAAGGTTGGTTGTGTCCAGAACTCCTTTAATTGGGTTTGCAGGAGAAATGGTTAGGCCTATGGGAGAGATTACCCTGCCAGTTACTTTAGGGCATGGTGGATGTATCAAAACTTTGGAGGTAAAATTTTTGGTGGTTAAGGCCACATCTATCCATAATGTGATCCTAGGGAGGCCTATATTAAGAAAGTTAGGTGTTGTTATATCGGTCGTGCATGGTATGATCCAGTTTCCAACACCTAGAGGGGTTGATACTATGATTTCTGATGCATGTGTAAGAATAATGGAGGTAAGGGCTGGAAAGGATACTACAACAGTTGTTTCAGATAAGGATGACAGAAAATGGGAAGAAAGGTTGTTATCCGAAAAATGGGTAGTAAATGAAGATTTTCCGGATCAGAAAATTCAAATCGGAAGTGATATTCAGGGAAGTGTAAGGCGTCAATTATTTGATCTGTTAAAGGAAAATGTTACTGTTTTTGCATGGCAACCCTCTGACATGACAGGTGTTCCAAGGGATTTATCAGATCATTGTTTGAATGTATGTCCAGACAAGAAGCCATATCATCAACATAAGAGGGGCATGGATGCGGAAAGGGCGGCGGTAGTAAAGGAAGAGGTTGATAAATTGTTGGAGGCGGGAATTTTGAGAGAAGTACAGTATCCTGCCTGGTTAGCTAATCCTGTATTAGTCAAGAAACCGGATGGGTCGTGGAGAATGTGCATTGATTTTAAAGATTTATACAATGCATGTCCTAAAGACTGTTATCCACTTCCGGAAATTGATTCTAAGGTAGATGCGTTAGCAGGTTTTAGTTGGAAGTGCTTTCTAGATGCTTATAAAGGTTATCACCAGATTCAGATGGCGGTGGATGATGAGGATAAAACAGCATTTATAACCAGAGAAGGAACATATTGCTACATGAAGATGCCTTTTGGTTTGAAGAATGCTGGAGCCACGTATCAACGTCTAATGGATAAAACATTTCAACCACAGGTAGGAAGGAACCTTGAGGCCTATGTGGATGATATTGTCATAAAGAGTAAATCTGCAGAGGAAATGATTTTAGATATAAAGGAGACATTTGGTCGGTTGTGTTCGATTAATATGAAGTTAAACCCAAAGAAATGCTCATTTGGGATGGAGTCTGGAAAGTTCCTGGGTGTTTTTGTATCAAAGGAGGGGATTCAAGCAAGTAAAGATAAGGTTGAGGCGGTGGTCAGTATGAGGTCTCCCACTTCCATTAAGGAAGTCCACATCTTGAACGGAAGGTTAGTTGCATTACATAGATTTTTAGCAAAGGCGGCTGATATGTCTTTGCCATTTATGAAGGTGTTGAAAGATTGTATGGGAAAGAATGAATTTTGTTGGACACAAGAAGCTGAGAATGCATTTGCGAAGTTAAAAGAGGTACTGGTATCCCTTCCGACATTGACTGCACCTCGGCATGGTGAGTGTCTTTATATGTACATTGCTACCTCTGAAGGTGCTGTAAGTGCAGTGCTGTTAGCAGAGAGAAATAAAGTCCAAATCCCGATTTACTATGTTAGCAAAGTATTAAAGGAGTATGAAGGGAGATATCCTCCATTGGAAAGGTTGGTATTGGCCTTGGTGGTTGCAACAAGACGTTTGCGTAGATATTTTCAAGCACATCGTGTGGAAGTATATACTGCTTTTCCTATTAGACAAATTTTGCGAAGACCGGAAATGTCAGGGCGTCTTGCGAAATGGGCTATCGAATTCGGGCAATTCGTTGTTATGTTCAGGCCTAGAATATCAATGAAGGGTCAGGTAGTTGCGGATTTCTTGGCAGAAATCCCTCAGACAGAAAATGGAGGATTATTATCGCAAGAATCGAAAGAGATGGATTCCTTGTGGAGGTTATATACAGACGGATCTGTTGGAAGTGATGGATCCGGTGCAGGTAACTTTTATTTTTTGTGTTTTCTTTTTTATACATCATAAGGGTTTTAATTCATGTTTGTGTAGGCTTAATGTTGGTAAGTCCCGAGGGTGATGAGCTAACATATGCATTGAAGTTTAATTTTGATACTTCAAACAACGAAGTAGAATATGAGGCGTTTTTAGCAGGTTTTCAAGGACTTCTAAGATAACCTTGGTTGAGTTTATTGTATGTGTGTTTTATTAACAGGGAAGTGTTTTTAGCAGGCTTACGGTTGGCTAAACAACTGGGAGCGAGGAAGGTTCTGGCACATGTGGATTCCTTGCATGTGGCTAATCAAGTAAATGGTGATTATGAGGCTAAAGGTGCTAACATGGCTCTTTATTTGAGACAAGGGAAGAAGCTGATGGGGGAATTTTTAACCTGTGAAGTAATGTATGTGCCACGGTCACAGAATAAAAAAGCAGATGCACTCAGTAAGCTGGCGTCAACAGCTTTTAATCATTTGGCCAAAGAAGTTCGGGTAGAGGTTTTGGAAAATCCATCTGTCCCAGTTTCGGAAGTGTCCGAAGTACAAGTTTCTCAGGAAACTTGGATGGATGCATTGGTAGCATATTTTCGAGATGAAATATTGCCAGAAGACAAGGCAGAGGCAAGGAAGGTGTATGTAAATTCCTTCCAATACCAATTTCAAAATAATATTTTGTATAGGAAAACATTTTTGGGTCCTTTGCTAAAATGTTTAACTATGGAAGAGGCATTGAAAGTTACTACTGAGGTTCATAGTGGTATATGTGGAAGTCACGCAGGGGCACGAATGGTAGTAACTAAACTTGTAAGGTTAGGTTACTATTGGCCCGGGATGCATAAAACAGTCATGGATGAGTTGAAAAAATGTGACGAATGTCAAATACATGCGCCAGTGAGTTTAAAGCCGAAGCATACAATGGTGCCGGTGACATCCGCTTGGCCTTTCCAAAAGTGGGGTATAGATATAGTTGAGCCTTTTCCTGAAGCGGCCGGAAGGGTTAAATTCTTGATTGTTGATGTCGATTACTTCACAAAGTGGGTGGAGGCCAAACCATTGGCGTCAATTACAGGGCAGTAGGTGAAGAAGTTCGTATGGGAACACATAATTTGCAGGTTTGGCTTGCCGTTATGTATTGTGTCTGACAATGGTAAGCAATTTGCTGATAATCCCTTTCGGGAGTGGTGTGAGGAATTGGCAATATCGCAAACTTTTACTTCTGTGGCCCATCCTCAGGCAAATGGGCAGGTTGAGAGAATGAACAGGAGCATTGTAGAAGGTATACAAATGAGGTTGGAAAAAATTGGTGGCGGATGGGTGGATGAACTTTTGCATGTTCTATGGTCTTTAAGGACCATGCCAAAATCAAGTCATGGCGAAACACCTTTCAGTCTGACATATGGAACTGAACCTGTCATTCCAGTTGAAGTTGGTGTTCCGACAAGAAGGATGCTAGAAAATGGAGATAATGAAAAAAGTTTGCGAGAAAATTTAGATGTGTTGGAGGAACGTTGTGAAATAGTGGCAATAAGAGAGGCAAAATATAAACATAATATAGCTAGATATTATAACAAGAATGTGAAGAGTTTTCAGTTTAAGGAGGGTGATCTGGTCCTTCGAAACAATGAAGCAAGCAGAGTATTGCCTGGAGGTAAATTGTCACCAAATTGGGAAGGGCCGTATCAGATTTTGGAAGTGCTAGATAAAGGGTCATATGTGTTGGGAAATGCAGATGGAAGTAGGGTTCCACGAACATGGAACGGGTTGCACTTGCGAAAATACAACATTTAGGGAAAGTCAAGCAAAGGAGTACGGAGAATAAAGATGCGGGGGATGACTAGAATTTTTTGTAAAATTTGATATTTGATATGATGAAATTGATGCTATTTTGTTATATGTGTCTTCTTGTAGACTGTTGATGAAAGCAAAGGTTCAAGTAATGAAGAAGGTTTCTTCGAAAAGGATGAACTTTTGTTTTGTTTAATATATAAAAAAAAAGAGAGAGGCAAGGTCATACTAAGTTGATTGCAACAACCATGTTAAACCTAAAAGGCTAAATCTATAATGTTATATAAACAATTATATGATCATGCTGTAAAATAGCTAAGTCTTCTTATAAAAGACCAAGTTATAA
>JBCNJP010000009.1:54875265-54896451 GCA_039602395.1 Deinandra increscens subsp. villosa | reverse complement strand
CGAAACAAGTTCTTCGAATACTTTAGTTGGGAGACCTTAGTCATCGGATCCGCAAGCATATCCTTAGTACTTATATACTCAATACAAAGAACATTTTCCTCAACTCGTTCACGAACGAACAAATACTTTGTATCAAGATATAGTCCAGCGCCAGTCGAACTGTTACTGTTCGAGAAAGTAACGGCATCCGAATTATCACAATAAAGCTTCAATGGTCTAGAAATGGAATTAACAATTTTGAGTCCAGTGATTAGGTTTCTAAGCAACATTCCATGACAAGTTGTGTTGTAAACAGCAATGTACTCTGCCATCATAGTGGATGTTGAAGTTAGCTGTTGTTTATGACTCTTCCATGAAATAGGCCCGCCTGCTAACATAGAGATGTATCCCGAAGTGGATTTCTTATCATCTTTGCATTTAGCAAAATCGGAATCAGAATATCCGACTAATTCCAGATTATCACTTCTTCTGTAGGTTAGCTTGTAGTCTCTCGTCCCATTCAGATATCTAAGAACTTTCTTAGCTGCTGTCCAGTGATCATGGCCAGGATTAGTTTGATAACAGCCTAACATGCCAGCAATGTATGCGATATCTGGACGAGTGCAGACTTGAGCGTACATGATGCTACCAACTACAGACGCATAAGGTATCATTCTCATTTGCTCCTTTTCTTCATCTGTCTTCGGACATTGGAAAGTGCCGAAAACATCTCCTTTAACTACAGGAGCTTTAGAGGGGTTACTATGTTGCATGTTATATCGAGCAAGGACGCGCTCAATATATGCCTTTTGGGATAAGCCTAAGATCCCTTTGGCTCTATCTCGGTGAATTTCGATGCCTATAACGTAAGAAGCCTCTCCGAGATCCTTCATGTCAAAGTTGAGCGAAAGTAATCGCTTTGACTCATGCAACATGTCTAAACTATTACTTGCCAAGAGAATGTCATCTACGTATAGGACAAGTATAGTAAAGTTGCTCGCACTCATCTTAAGAAAGGTGCATTGGTCCACTTGATTCTTCAGGAAACCTTGTTTCTTCATGACTTCATCAAACTTTAGATACCACTGACGCGATGCCTGTTTCAACCCATATATCGATTTCTTAAGCTTGCAGACTAAATGTTCTTGACCTTCTGGTTTAAACCCATCAGGCTGCGTCATGAACACTTCTTCATACAAGTCACCGTTCAGGAAAGCAGTTTTGACGTCCATTTGATGTAGCTCTAAATCAAAATGAGCTACTAGGGCCGTAACGATCCTTAAGGAATCCTTTTGAGAGACGGGTGAAAAGGTCTCTTGATAATCAATTCCCTCTTTCTGAGCGTAGCCTTTTGCAACCAATCTCGCTTTGTAGCGTTCAACGTTTCCTTGAGGATCTAGTTTAGTTTTGAAGACCCATTTACATCCTACGGGCTTTACACCGTTGGGTAATTCAACTAAATCCCAAACGTCATTTTTCTTCATGGAGTCAAGCTCGTCAAGCATAGCTTTATTCCATTCAGAAGACTGATCACTGTTCATGGCTTCTTTATAAGAGGTTGGATCGATGAACTTTCCACCATCCGTTTCAATCTCAGCCAGGTATGTTTCATAGTCATCAAAGTTAGTAGGCTTTCTAGCCCTAGTTGACCTCCTGGGTTGAACAACGGATTCAGCGGGTTCAGCATTGTTTTGTGGTTGTTCGTTTGAAGTGTCTACATTTTCTGGTGAGGGAGGTGTTGTGAGAGGTTGTGTGGGTGCAGTGTCAGCAACAGAGGCATGTACAAGAGGAGTTATCGGAGTGATGGTAAGCGACGAAGAGTCCCCCCCCCCCCCCGCGTCTTGTACTTTTTGCAAATCATCGGGAGAATTTTCACTGCTCCCACTGTTGTTATGATCTTCAAGGAACACGGCATTCTTTGTTTCTACTATACGAGTGACATGGGAAGGACAATAAAACCGATAACCCTTTGAATGTTTGGGGTAACCAATGAAGTTACAGGTTACGGTTTTCATATCAAGTTTCTTTAAGAAGGGATTATAGAGTTTAGCCTCGGCAAGACAGCCCCATACTTTCATATATTTTATACTCGGTTTCTCTCCTATCCAAAGTTCGTAAGGAGTTTTAGGGACAGATTTCGAGGGAACTCTATTGAGTATATGAACAGCTGCTTTCAAGGCTTCGGTCCAGAGGAATAGAGGTAATCCTGAGTTGGCTAACATACTTCGTACCATGTTCATTAGGGTTCCGTTTCTCCTTTCAGCAACACCATTTTGTTGAGGAGTACCAGGCATGGTATATTGGTTCACGATCCCCTGGCTTTTGCAAAACTCATAAAATGGACCAGGGGCCTGACCTAAGTCCGTATGTCTACCATAATAATCACCTCCTCTATCTGATCTGACAACTTTTATTTGAAGACCGCATTGTTTTTCAACTTCAGTTTTATAGTCTTTAAAAGTTGTTAGTGATTTAGATTTTTCTTTAATGAGATACAAGTACATATAACGAGAATAATCATCTATGAAAGTGATAAAAGAGTTATGTCCAGTAATTCCAACAGTAGAGTAGGGGCCACTAATATCAGTATGAATAATTTCTAATAATTTAGAACTCCTAGTGGCACCCTTCTTATTGGTCGATGTCATTTTGCCTTTAATGCATTCAACACATGTTCCAAAATCATTGAAGTTAAGAGATGGTAAAATTTCATCTTTCACGAGTCTCGATAGACGATCGCGTGAGATATGGCCTAAACGTTGATGCCATAACATAGATGAAGTTTCTAAGTCTCTTTTGGGTTTTCTCTTTGTTGAATTTTCATTAACATTATATGACAGCAAAGAATTAGAGAAAGCGTCATCTAGTTCTAATCTATAAAGACCACCATCCAGATAACCAAAACCAAATACTTGAGAATCAAAATAGATAGTAAGTTTGCCATGACCATGAGAAACATCAAAACCGTCCATGTCTAACTTTGGTCCTGATACAAGATTCCGAGTAATCTCAGGAATATATAAGGTATCATAAAGTTTAATACATAAACCAGTTTTCATTATTAAATTTAAGGTTCCCACGGCTTTAACGGCTAAATCCTTTCCATTCCCAAGCTTAAGCGTTCTTTGGTTTCTTTCCAGCATCTGGATTGAATGGAAGCCCTGAGTAGAATTGGTTACATGAACCATAGAACCAGAATCAAACCACCATGAATTAGTTGGAACATTTAAATTAAAGGACTCAGTTATCATATTCAGATGATTACCTTTCTTAGCCAGCCACTCCTTGAAACCCTTGCAGTTCTTTTGTTTATGTCCAAGCTTGCGACAGAACTTGCAGTAAGGTTTGTTCTTGGAGATGTTAGAGCCGGATGATGTACCTTCATCCTTCTTCTGAACCTTAGGATACTCCCTTTGCTGAAACTTGCCCTTCCTCTTGTTGTTGGAGTTGGCAGTCACGAGGTAAGCAACTTCTGGTCTATCAAGCTTCTGACGTTCTTCCTCTTGCACGCACATCTCAATCAGCTCGCTCATTTTCCATTTGTCCTTCTGAGCATTGTAGTTGACTTTAAAGGTTTCGAAAGAAGCAGGAAGGGAGGTCATAATGAAGTGTACCAGAAACGTTTCACCAATCGGCATGTCTTGAGCCTTAAGCTTGTTGGCGATGTCGTTCATCATCATCAGGTGCTTACGAATGCTGCCCTTTCCATTATACTTAGTAGTCAGCAATTTCAGAATGAGGTTGCCAGAATGCACTTTTGAGGTTCCTTTGTAGTATTCCTCCACGGACCCTAGGTAAGTTTTGGCATTTTCCGAATCTGGTATGGCCCCCCTGATGGCAATGTCAATGGACTTCTTCATGATCAAAAGACACATCTTGTTGCACTTGACCCATTTTTCATGAGCAGTCTTCTCTTCAGGTGTGCTCGAAGTAGTGAGGTCAGCAGGAGCATTATTAAGGAGTGCATGATCGAAGCCTAATATGCCGAGAACCAAATTCACAGAATCCTTCCAAGGAGCAAAATTTGTGCCAGTTAAGGTTTCGACTCCGAAGGTAGAGGCTTAGAGTGGACAAGAGAGAGAAGAATAAGATACTATGCGAAGATAGGTGTAGGGATTAATCGGATAATTATAATAGTATAATAATTATAAGCATATGACATTAGTAATTATTATAATAATGAGCAGGCATGAATAAGGACCATAGTAATGAAGCAAGTAAGATGTGATAAAATCTATTACAATCACCAAAATTAATAGACAAAATTAAGGTTCTACTTAAATGAGTCGGCTTTCGCTTTGGTTACTTGCCTATCACCTAAGTATTATGAACAAAATAAGAGGTATGTGCATAAAGTAATGCATCACATCAGCTTTGGCCAGAAATGATGCATCTACGCTTTATGTACAAATTAGTTTCGCTAAATACAAGCATAACTCATCAGCTTTGGCCAGAAAAGAAACACTCGTATAAGTGAGGCGAATGCTTAATTTTAGTTGATAATCATTGTATAAACAACGAATCAGCTTTGGCCAGAATCGAAGTTTTAAAATGTTATCAAGTTAAGCGAATAATTTAGTTTAATTCAAATAGGTTAACCAGTATTAGGTATAATGATGACATTTATTAATGTAGCAAATCAGCTTTGGCCAGAATTACTACTTGTCAACAACTAATAAAAGTTAAAGAACTAAATATTAAGCCCTAAATTTAGCAGAAAAACCCCCTGTCAATAACCGTGGATCGAACTTCGCGGTGAGTTCGCCGGGGTTCGGGGCGGGAGCCCAGGAAAAAATTTCTGAGGGTATCCGGTCGAAAAGGGGTTTTCGATCGAAAAAGTGTGCCCTGATCGGAAAAAGGTGTACCCGATCGAAAAGTATGCTTTTCGATCGAAAAGGGGTATTCGATCGAAAAGTTGTACCTGATCGAAAAGTGGTTTTCGATCAAAAAAGGGTATCCGATCAAAATTATACCTGATCGAAAAGTAGGCTTTCCGATCGAAAAGTAGACTTTTCGATCGGATCGAAAAGCCGGTCGAAAACCATATGGCCCGATCGAAAAGTCGATCGAAAAGCCACATGGTCCGATCGAAGAGCAGGGTTTAAGCCACATGATTCGATCGAAAAAGTGTTAAGTGATCGAAAAGTCGATTCGAAAAGTACAGGCTGATCGGAAAGTACACTTTCCGATCAGGCAGAGTCGAAAATAGACTTTTCGATCGCGAACCTTAAGCTGATCGAAAAGTAGGTTTTTGATCAAAAATCATATTTTCCGATCGAGGGAACGGGACCAAGCCACAGTATCGATCGGGAAACTGAATATGTAATCGAAAAATTAAGCTTTTCGATCGAGAATTTTGAAATTACGATCGAAAAGTAAACCAACCTTTGTCGAAATCAATTTTAGGGTTTTTTGTTAGTTTTCATATCCGAAAATTCAATTATTGTTAAGATTTTCAGATTTGTATTAAAACCAATTTTTGATTATATGCTTAAAACGAATTAGGGTTTCGAAATTTTTAGATAGAATCGAAAAACCCATATGATTTCGAGATTAGGGTTTATAACGAATTCAGATTAATGATTCGATTGAGCAACATATGCTCTGATACCACATGTTGATCGAATCCTGAATCGTTAAAATAAAAATACAGATAATAATATAAAGATTACCTGTAGTGAACTGGTTGAGATGAGCAGCAGTCAGATTGTCCATCCTGCAATTAGCCTTGGTTCCCCTTTAGGGTGTATGCTAATGATGGTGTAAGAGTTTCGTGAGGGTTCACGAAAATAAGAGAGAGACGAGAGAGAAGAGAGAGAAGTCGAATTGTGTAGGTGGTGATTAACCCCTCTCTCTAATGATGCTCTATATTTATACACTCAAGGGGAAACCCTAGTCTATCTAATAAGGGCAATTACGTCCATCAAGTAATGCCAGATAGGGTTAAATATGTAATTAATTATTTAAGATAAATGATAGAGGACATAATAAGATTTATATTATATATATATATATATATACGATTTATATGTATATATATTTATTAATATAAATTACGTCTTACATAAAACATAAAGGATGTCTGTATATAGCTTTATTAACCAGATTCAGATTGAAAGAGATGTTTGAGTTTTCCCCTTTATAAACCAACCAGGACTAGACAATTCATATAGAAAATTTGACTTATTTTCTCTCATTATCACTCATATAGAAGCTGTTCCCCCAAAAAAAAAATCACTCATATAGAAAATTTATTATATAATATAAATCTATATTGTGTTTGTCTTCAACGTAAGGTTTATCTACTGGTTTATTTAACATTATTTTTTCTTTTGGGCATAAGAAATGATATTTTTCCTTTCGGGCAAAACAAATGATACTTTATTGAAGTTATCTAGCATGTATCATGTAATTTGAGTTTTATTATTGTATTTTTATTTAACTTAAGTTTTAAATGACTTTTATTTAGTAAGATAAGTTTAATAGTTATAAATTTTTAGTTTTGTAGACAATATCAAGTTAATAAAATAAACAGTCTTATATTTTCAGATTGCAGACCTTCAGACCACATCTTAAGCTGCTGCATACATAAAATCATATGAAATCATACTGTAGATAATTTGTGTCTGCAAAAACAAACAGCCTCTAAATCGATTCAGGTGGACATCTCGTGGTGCATGCTTTTCGCAGATGATATCGTGCTGGTGGCAAAAAAGAAGAATGAGCTGAAAGAGAGGCTTGAGGAGGACGTCAACTTGACTATCGATGGGGTACTACTGGCGCAAAATGACCAAGTTCAGGTACTTAGGCTCCTTTGCCCATTGTGACGGTGATATAGACTATGATGTTACCCATCGCATCCAGGCTGGGTGGTGCAAGTGGAGGGCAACATCAGGTGTTTTGTGCGATAAAAGGTTTTCGAAGAAGCTAAAAGGAAAATTTTATAGGGTGGCGATTCGGCTGGCTTTGTTGTACGGCACTGAATGTTGGGCAATCAATGAGACCCAGGCACGAAAGTTGGAGAAGACATAAATGAGGATGTTGAGATGGATGTGTGGCCATACAAGGTTAGACCGGATTAGGAATGAGGTTTTTAGAAGCAAACTAGGGGTAGCGTGTATGTCGGATAAAATTAGAGAGGAGAGGTTAAGATGGTTCAAGCATGTGAGAAGAAGGCCGTTAATAACACATGTAAGGAGCGTAGAGCGAATAACGGTTGAGGGGAAGAGGATAAGAGGTAGGGAAGGACAGATTCACTCTATAGTGAGAAGGGGGAAGGCCCCGCTCAACCCAGCCCAACAGCCAACAATTAAGAAAGATACTGGTTTATTTATAGCAGGCCCTAATCACTTTGTATAAGGCCCCCTAGAAGTTCGATTTGTAGCTGCAAATTTGGTTTGTTCAAAAAATAGAAAACCTGCAACTATCTTGTGCTTGAGGAAGAAAAAAGGAAATTGTATATTTATTTTGATTAAACTTTTTAAAGGTACCAATGTTATTATGACAAAAACCGACAGAAGATGCACATGTCATTTCATTTTTACCTTTATTGAGATAAGGTTTACTTATTTTTAATATACTAATTACACCCATTAGTTTAGCCTAAGGCTACCCGTAATGGAACGTTACTGGGCCCAAAATCAGCCCTAACGCCCACCCCACTACGGTGGAGCGTTATGGGGCGTTATAGGTGGAGATTCTGGGAGGGGCGTGAGGCCAGTAACGCCGAGAAGTGGGGGAGAAAACCAAAAAGAACCGTTCAACGACTTTATTTTGGTCCGTTGGGGCTTGATTTTTTTTTAAAAATTTTTAATTTTAACCCCTTTTTACCTATGAATACTCCATTTTTTAACCATTTCACACACCACACCAACTCCTATCTACTTCTATTCTTCTACTCTTCTATTTTTTTTAAAAATGTTTCCCAATCAACCCAACGACCAACCCAACTATCGACCTAATACCGGCGAGAACGAAACCGATCAAAACCTTTGGCAAATGATGGTCAACATGCCTCCCCCTCCATTCCCGCAAATGAACCCCGTCACTCAACCATTCCCGCAAATGAACCTTTACAATCAAGGTTTTTCCCACTTCGCCCAACCACAATTTGGAGGTTATCAATCTCAACCATTTCAAACTTCTCCAACCCCGCGACCATCTCCGCCCTCTCAACAAACTCCATCCCCGCGACCAACTCCACCCTTTCAAACTTCTTCAACCCCTCGACCATCTCAACCTTTTTCTCTTCAAGATGATGACGTTGAAATCGTCAACGAAACACAAGAGGTTGGTGGATCACAACCGAAAGCAAAACCTAAAGGAAAGGGTAAACGATGTCACAAGAAAAAAAAGGTCGAAACGAGGGCGCCAAAGGAGATACAATTTTGGACCGAGGACGAGAATTACGCTCTTTGTCGAGCGTACGTTGAAGCTTCGGAGAACCCGACAAAAGGTTAATTTTTTTAAACTAAATTGTTATATTTTTTTCTTTAGTATAATTTAAATATTTAATTCTTTTTAATTTTCTTAAACTAAATCGTTATATGTTTTTTACTAACTTTTTAATTTTTTTTAGGAAACAATCAAGATATGAAAGAATTTTGGGACGAGATTCGGTCCAAGTTTTTCATGTTAATGGGGAAGGGCGAATACCGAAACCCGGATTCGTTGTCGGGAAAATGGAGAGAAATCAACAAAAGATGTCAACTTTTCTCGAACTATTATGATCGGGCCAAATCTAATTGGCCGAGTGGTGCGAACGACTACAACATTTACGATAGAGCGGTGAGCGAATACCAAGCGGAACGTGGTCACTTCGGCCTCATGAAGTGTTGACGGTTTCTCTACCAAAGCGAGAAGTGGAAATCGAAAGCGGATATCACGATACGTCAAACCCGAAGAAGCAAGAAATCCAAGACGTCGTCTTCCGCCGATCCCGAGTCGTTTGATTCCACCGCTCGAACATTCAATATTAACTTGAATGATTCGGGCGAAGATGATGAGGTTGATGCTTCGACCCAACCGGAAATGTGTAGTGATCGGCCAAGAAGAGGTCGAGATTACGCGAGGGCTAACAGTGGGAAGGTTCCATTGACCGAATATCAAGCGGTGGTGGCCGGGAGTATTCAAGAAATTGCACGGTCGAAAAAGAAGCAAGTCGACCAAATCGAAGAACATCAACTCGACAAGGATCTAGAGTTCCTTGCCCAACCACCACCTCAAAACGGTGATCCGGTGTACCTCGCCCTCTATAACAAAAAGAGGGAACGAATCAAGGCAAGATACAAGATCACCGACTAGTGTTGTCTTTTTTTTTTATTGTATTGTCTTTTTTTTATTTGTATTGTCTTTTTTTATTTAAGTACTTGTAATATTTATTTTAATTAAGTTGTATTTTTTTAAGTTGTAATATTTATTTAATTAAGTTGTAATCTTTTTTTTTTAAGTTGTAATATTTATTTTAATGAAAGTAGTTTTAAAAAAAAGTTTAAAAAAAAAGTTAAAAAATAATAATAATTAAGTAATGATGGTGGGCTTTATGGGGGCTTTATCCACTACACCATAAAGCCCCATAAAGCCCCTTATCCAGTCAGCGTCCACATGGCGGATAATGCCCCATGTTAGGCTTTATGGGGCCTTAACCATTACACATAGCCTAATGGTAAAGATGTATGGCCTTTTACTATGAAATCTTGGGTTCAAGTCCATTTATAAAAAAATAATAAAAAAATGGAGGTTACATGTTGGGCTAGGGGGTTTTTCTCACCAGTGATGAGTTTTCTTCTTATGAGGATTGGAAATGATCGGGTGGGCGGTGTAATTTCCCGTCAGTGATCAAAATTTACCGTTCAAAATATATATGTATATATATATATATATATATATATATATATATATATATATATATACTAATTTAAATATAAATATTTAAATATGAAATAATATGTTGATTTCAACATAGTTTTATTACATTAAGGAAAATTGGCCTATATTAATCCCAGTTATCACACATTGGCCGATAATAATCCCAGTTTTGATTTTTCCCAACAATAATCCCAATTATTAAACCATTAGCCTATATTGAACCGGCGTTAACTATAGACTAACCCAGTTAATGTAAGGGACTTTTTTGTAATTTTATAAAATGAAGAGACTATTTTTTTTTATTGAATACTTATACAAAACACATTTAAAAACAACACTAGTAGTAAAATTAAGAAAACAAAATGGGAGAAAAAAGAACAAAAGAAAAGAAAAGCAGTCCATTTAAAAACAATATTAATCTCTCGTTCTATAACCTTGGTGAACACTCCAATTTTATTTAATATAATTACTTTGACTCCACCAAATATTAACTTCAACGTGATCTAAAAGTGTAGGCGACGTCGACTAAGTTAGATTTGACTCAGTAACATAACATCGAAGCTCCATTTTATAATTATTAAAATCCCATTAATAACTATCTAATATTTGATGTTTATAAAATCGTTCTACCATTGATGTTCATAGAAGAAAATAACAAAACTGAAGAAAAATGAAAACTATGAATTGTTTATTGCATTCTTAATTCTAATGTTGTTTTTAAATGTGTTTTTATAAGAAATTCAATAAAAAAAAGAACATATTAAAAAAATAGATGGTAGAACGAGGGATAAAAAATGTTTTTAAATGGACTTTTTTTTTTCATTTTTCTCGTTTTGTTTTCTTAATTCTACTAATGTTGTTTTTAAATGTGTTTTGTATAAGAATTTAATAAAATAAAAAAAGAGTCCCTTCATTTTAAGAAATCACATAAACAGTTTCTCACATTAACTGGGTTAGTCTATAGTTAACGGCGGTTCAATATAGGCTAATGGTTCAATAACTGAGATTATTGTAGGGAAAAATCAAAACTGGGATTATTATCGGCCAATGTGTGAAAACTGGGATTAATATGAGCCAATTTTCCTTACATTAATTAACTTTTCGGTTTACATTTTCTCTTAAAATAAACTAGAGATCGACCGCGCGTTGCTGCGGTAATTTAGGAAAATATCTGAAAAAGTTATTAGAATAGCGTATGGCACCTTGTTATAAAGGATAACATTCAGTAGTAGTAATTAAAAAACATGCCTCGACAGTTGTTGTTCACTATTATCTATGTGAATTACGTAAGAGCTTGCAATTCCACTAAATAATTTACATTTCTAATTCAATAGGCACAAATAAAATGTTTACTTACACGGATCACCTCAAGTGTCATTTAACATGAATGATAACAAACAAAACTAAGGAGAAAGTTACAATAATTAACATGAATGGTAGCAAACCAATGTAATAAAAATGTTCGTCCCTTGTTGAAGTAGCATGTCCGTTCCTCCTTCCTGATTCACAAAACATAAGTAGAATAAAATGTTGATTTCTAAGTGCTCATAGAAAGCACAATAAATTGTTGGCTTATAACCTCTTTCCTGAATCACAAAACATAAATAGTAGAATAAATTGAAGCAAATATGTAATTACCTCTTCTACTATTCCCTTTGATTACCTGAAACTCCTTTCTAGTAGACTTTGAAACCAAATGTACTCATTTAGCATGTGAAGTTGTGTTGTACACGACCGGTCACCAACAGAATACTAGAGAACTGAAATTGTAGGAAGAAACAACTTAATATATAAATCCCAAAGTAAAATAACCTATATGCTAAACAATTCATCTAAGAAATGTGTAAGTTTGCATATTTGTGGCATCATAAATAGACGATTACACAATATATAAACACATACATATAAAGATTTCAGCTAACTATTTAGTGGCATACTTTACCTTTGATTTGTCAACCCCTTAAATTTATTTTGAGGAAAGCATATAACATAACAGAAAATCAATGGTTTATTGAAATAAAAATGCAAACTACAAAGTTACTACGCAATCATGTAACCCCTCACGAATTAAATAAACTAATACCTTTAAAACTGTCATTTAATTAGGATTCCACTAAATTAGGTGAATCAACACTACCTTTGAAGTTTTAGTGAATCTGGGGTAAACATAATGCTGGATACCATAGTTCCATCATACCTTTTTTTTAAATGCTAATTCCTCATACTGATATCCAATTAATATATATTTAGTTATATAAAATTATAACTTTTAATCAAGCAATCTATAACCCTGCTTCATATTATGAAGTTACCTCATGTGAATTACTTGACATACAAATCTTATAAAGATATCACTTTTGAACTAAAATTCGTTACCTGAGATTACAGGTTGTGGTCAAATTAACATGAAATCAAGTAGAAATTAAACATAATTAAGCAAGTGGTCTGGATTTTGGTTAAAAAGGAAGGTTTATATATGCAAGGTTCTAAGTTTAAGATTTATATATATGAAAGGTTTCAAACTGAAATTCAAAAGGTTATAGAATATTGAAATGTGACCTTTTCAACACGATCAACTTGAACATGTGATCTGTATGTACCATTCTCACACATCTGTATAGATAAGCACTCTAGAAACTCATGTACCTTATCAAGGTTGAAGGCTTGAAGCAATTTAACGTGCTTATTGTCATCTGATCCTACGTACAAAAATGAGATAGAGGGGAGAAAGATACAACACACAGATAGACAACTATTAAGAGCAAAAAAAATGATCTTTTTATGCTTCATAGGGTTGATAAAAAATAAAACCAAGCTTATTCATAAGTATAATATTCATATCAAATATCACAATAACAGCTTTTGGCCTGTGTGTTAAAACATGTATAAATAAAATATTTTATCGAACAAAACAACAATGATGGTAAATAAGAATATGAGTCAGGGCTTACGCCATTGATCGAAAGTGTAGAAGAACCCTTTTCCAGCTTTCATCTCCGCAACCACCGTTCCACCATCTTGAGTTCCTTTTGTTAAAGCAAATATCTCTTCATCTGACAGGTTGTTTGCCTGTGGTATGGGCATGCACTCTGCATTTAGAAGCATTCATCAGTAACATAAACCACCATATTCGAGACATAAAACACCATATTCGATGACACTCTATGCAACTAAATGTATAAAATTAACCAAAAGAATATATGAGGAAACAAAGGCAGAATGGTAACACCAGCATGACCACCAACAACAGAAACATTTACACCTGAATATATGAATTAACAAATTAAATAGTTACGATTTTAAGAAAAAGAATGTCCATCATTTGGTGTTACTTAATCGGGAAGCATAGTTGTTAAGATGCTAGAAGCACCCTGTGATAACAATATATAAAATAAGAAGTGTGGAGGTATATTTGAATGAGCCTTGCATTTGTGCAGAGTGCGGACTAAAGAAAGACTTTATCCATTGAATCTCTTAAGTACAACCACCCCCCCCCCCCCACCCCACCCCACCCCTTCCCTTTTAAGATAAAGAATCAAGTTTAAACCTAGTATAATCATAAGATAAATAATAGTTCCACTCAAAATTATATCTCTAGAATGTAAGAAAGAAGAACGTCTGCTTGAATCCCACTTATGATTCATTTCCTACCTTTTGATTACCCCCTATAAAGATTCTAAACAACTGTGAACTCATGCCCCTTTTAAGGATACTTACAAATGAGTAACAGTGGCAATATGGACCCAATAGAAGTTGAGGTTGGTGCTCATTTGGACATGCTCAACTTGAGAAACAGTAGTGGTACTGTTTCTCACAGAAATATAGAAATTCAAAATAGTGTGGTAAATGAGAATATGAGTGAGGGCTTACGCCATTGATAAAAAAATGTAGCAGAACCCTTTTCCAAAGGTTATAGAATATAATTTGGGTTAGTTGAAGTGATCATTTCTAAACAACTGTGAACTCATGCCCCTTTTAAGGATACTTACAAATGAGTAGCAGAAGTTTGTACATGCAGTGGTACTGTTTGGCCACTTTCTTCATCATTGGAGTTGAGGTTGGTGCTCATTTGGAATGTTGAGGTTGGTGCTCATTTGGAATGTTGAGGTTGGTGCTCTTTTGGACTGTTGCTGTTGGTGTTTTCTGCATGTCTTATGCAATTTCTTTGTTTGTGCCTTCAGTCTGTTGAATCTGTGAGATGCTAAATGAAAAAAAAACTTCATTGACCTTACAATAAGCAATGCCATGAGAAAATAGGCTATTAAAAGAACTTACAAACAGCCCTGTAACAAAACAAACCAAAGCGAACAACCACCAAATGCTCTTGCAACCTAACCACGGTATTAAAATGAGATCATAAAACAACAATTCGATTCCATCTAAATATTCACTGCACAATATAAAAGACAGAAATCGATACATAGTAGTCCTTACTATATTGTTGCTAAGAAATGGATGCAAATATCCATCCAGAATACCATGATTCACTATAAGAAAAAAATGTAAGAAACAATATTCAATATTAACCATGTTCAAGCATAACAATCATCAAAACCAAGCATATCAAAACCAATCATACTGACCTAATATCCTGCTTATAGCAGTGCACTTAAATTTATGTACCAATTATATCACCACACAACAACCAATAAAAACAAAATCCAAACATTATGATTCCTAAACATGGCAATAGAGTACAAAAAAATACTTTCCTACAAAATAAAAGTAAGCATTTAATGAAACTCATACTGTGCATACCAGAATATATAAGTACATACACATGAACCATACAAAAAGCATATAACCAACAGAGGAATCCCTTGATAAAGTAAAAAAAAACCTGCAAGCATGAACCACTATCCCAAAACCTGCAAGCATGAACCATAAAATTAGAATCAAATCTAATCCCAAGAGGTTTAAAATTATATATAAGGAGAATAAGCCTTTTCAACTCTAAGAAATCCGATACAACAAAAAGAAAACAAATCACCTGCAACTGTTGATGTAGAGTGAAGCAAGAACCTGTCTAATATTCCAACTACCTACACGGAGACCAAAAAAAACATGCAGAGAGTACAAAGAAAATAATTGGAACATGTATAGCCAAAAAACAATGAGAAAAGATAATTGGAACTCCAAACAATACAAAGGTTTAGATGATAATTCGTCATAGCCAAAACAAGTTAAACCATTAGTCGGGAGCTCAGATCTGAAATCATCACAGCTGAAGCATTCAGAATGAAAAAAATCAGTTTTAATACCTACACTGGATCCAAATTGAGAGCACTGAAACGAAAGATAATTCCAATTAAAACACAACACTAACCTTTGAAGCTCGTTGTCAAAAGCAGCTGAGTTGATTTTCGTTGCAAATTGCCTGAAATCCAGGAAAACAAAATCTCTCAAACTGAAACAGGAAGTGAAATAAATGAAAGAAGAAGAACATGAACCTCAGATTACGTCGGAACGATATCGATTCAAAATTAGGGCAAACCTTTTACCTAGCGCTGAAGATGGATAAACATCGGTTGTGATGGGAGAAGAAAGGGATAAACGTTGGTTGTGATCAGGCCTAGCTATGTTGGTGCCCTCGTGTGAGTCGTAGAATGAGTGAGAAGGGAGAAGGGGACAGACAACAACAATGATAAGGATTTAGGTTAATACGTGGTTCCCTATTGTGAATCCTAGAATGACTCATCAAAATAAAAAAAAATCGCCCCTTAAATGTTACGTAAAAAAACGGTGAGGGCAATGGATCGAACCCGGGCTGGTAGGGTTGTTATTCTAGACGCATACCACCGGAGCAAAATCCACATTTGTTAAAATGTTTGTAAACAATATATACATATTAAAAATGCTTTGAGCTGGAAAAAAAGGCACGGAAGCATATGCAAACTTCTGTATTGTATATATATACAATATAATCAACATACACTATACACTACATGATTATATATAATTTTCGTTATAAAAAAAACTACTTTTTTTACCCAATGCTTTGTAATCTGTCACATGTCCGACTGGTTTCAAATAGGTATATTTTAATCCTTGTGACGTGATAGAAAATTTCAGATCCATCACAACAATTACTTTTAAGTTTTAGCTATTGATCACTTTATGAGACTCGAACACACAATTTTAATTGAGATAAACATCAGAATAACTAGAACAAAAGACCATCAATAAAATATGCATTTTAAGATTAGCCTTTTATAATATATTATTAGTATTGTTTATTATAATGTGGTCACTTTATGGGACTTACCCATACCATTTCTGTTATTCTAGTTAATCAATTTGGACACTTTTACGTAAAGCATTTGGATCTGTTTTAACAGATCCCTTTTGACCCGTTTCAACGGTTCTTTTAATCGACCCAATTTATCAAACGCGTTTTTTTGCCCTCCGCTGAACAAAAATCATGAATCCGCCACTGAACAGAGGTAGGCCTAAACTGAATTAGGGGGAGCAAATTAGACATGATTTGGTAGACTTGCACCTCTCTAAGGACATGATCAGTGATAGAGGAATATGGAGGCGTAGAATAAAGGCTACGGATTTTTAGGTGTGTTTTTGGGCTTATCTCATCGTATTATTCATGTGTCTTGTTAATTATGTTCACCTCTAAACTTCACTTTGCTACACTGTGGTGTGTTGTTATTCATACCATCTTAGGATTCGCTTCTTTAGGCGTACTCGGTCATGAGTTTTGTGTTAATGAAGCACCAATATTTATGGCTTGTTGTTTCTGGTATGGGTGGTCTTCGAGTCGGGGGTCTCTTTTGGTGCAACATCTTTATCTCTCGGGATAAAGGTAAGGTTTGTCATATTCTCACCCTCCTCAGACCTTACCCTTAAATGGGTGAGATTTTTACTGGGTATGTTGTTGTTGTTGTGACTTAATCCGAAATTTGAGTAAAACATAAACGACCTTCTCTCTAATTTACTTTATAAATTACATAAAAACCATAACCGCTAATAGTAGCCCCTAACCTCTAAACCAAATTCAACTAACACAAAACGTGAGATAAATAGGAAAAAAATTAAATACTCTTAAAACAAAATTACTTACTTTATTAAGTGAAATAGTAACGAGGGATACTCCACTCTGAAACAATAATTCACTCAACAAACAAAAGTGATACTCCATTCTGAACAAACTGAAGTTTCGATCAACTCGTAACCCGTCCAAGAAGCTGCCCTGGATCTTAATCAACTAATGTCTAAAATTAACGTGTTTATGATTTCATTCTGTGAATAAACAAGATTTGCATCCCCTATATATAGATATACATCTTTCAAGACTAGTCCCTGTACAATATAAACTTATACACAAATAAACATAGACTAATACGCCCCTGCAGTTGGAGAGGGAGGAGACCGGATGCTCAAACTGTCGCGAAAAATCTGAAACAAGGGACGCGACAATCCTTTAGTGAAGATATATGCGTATTGATATGCAGAAGGAATATGCAAAACCCGAATGTGTCCAATACGAACCTTTTCGCGAACGAAATGAATGTCAATCTCAACATGTTTAGTGCGCTGGTGTTGAACTGGATTGCCGGATAAATAAACTGCAGAAACATTATCGCAATACATAACTGTGGCAGATCCTCAAGGGGACATGAAGCTCTAATAAAAGATTACGAAGCCAACTGACTTCAGCAACAGCATTAGCAACTGCCCGGTATTCAGCCTCAGCACTGGACCGGGAAATAGTATTCTGACGTTTGGAGGACCACGAAAGTAAACACGCAGTAACCAGATGTGGAACGTCTGGAGTCTGGACACCCCCCCTCCCCTAATCAGCATCGGAGTAAGCTATGAGAGACGTAACAGTGGTGGGGGATAGACGAATACCGTAATCCAGCGTGCCATGAAGATAGCGCAGTATGCGCTTCATGAACTGAAAATGTGGTTTCCGAGGGGCATGCATAAATAAACATATCTGCTGAACTGCATATGTAATATCTGGCCGAGTGAAAGTAAGGTACTGAAGTGCTCCGGTAAGACTGCGGTAGAGAGAACCATCAGGTAATAGAGGAGCATCTGTAGCACTAAGTTTGGCATTCGTATCAACTGGTGTGGTCGAAGGCTTGCAAGTACTCATCGACACACGTTGAATGATGTCTTGACCATACTGAGACTGTTGTAGAAATAGTCCTGAGTAGTCACGTATGATCGTTATACCCAAAAAATGATGTAGAGGACCCAGGTCCAGTCATAGCAAACTCACGGGAGATAGATGTAATTAATAACTTGAGAAAACCTGTATATGAAGCAGTCAGAACAATGTCATCAACATATAATAATAAATAAGCGGTATGAATGCCACTGCGATACACAATTAGGGTTGTGTCAGACTGACTACTCTGAAACCCCTGCTGGAGTAGGAATGTAGAGAACCGTGTGTACCAAGCATGTGGCGCCTGTTTAAGGCCATACAGTCGACCGCTTAAGACGACAAACATAATTCGGAACACGTGAGTCAATAAAACCTAGTGGTTGCTGCATGTAAATTGTCTCTGCTAAATCACCGTGTAAAAACGCAGTTTTAACGTCTAATTGGTGTATAGGCCAGTTTCGTGAAACTGCTAATGATAACACCATCCGTATAGTGGCAGGCTTGACCACCGGGCTAAAAGTTTCCGTACAATCAATTCCCACTATCTGAGATTTCCTATTAACCACCAAGCGCGCTTTGTAGCGCTCAAGAGACCCGTCTGATTTTAAATTTGTGACGAAACAACCAAATGCACCTACTTACAGGTTGTTCAGACGGTCTCGGTACCAGTTCTCATATCTCATTTTCCTGCAACGCTTTAAATTCATTGATCATAGCTTCACGCCAATTTGGGTCGTTTAATGCTTTGGTGTAGGAAGTGGGGATGGGATAGAGAGTGGGGTTAGTGGCGGCATGAAGGTTGAGACGTTAGACCGGTTTTGTGAGGCCCGACTTTGACTGAGTATGCATATGATGATGGTTGGTTTGAGGAGGGTGAGGGATCGTTGGTGCAGGGTGTACGGGGGAGACAGGTTGATGGAGCGGAGGAGGAGAGTGGTTGGGGTCCGAAGGGTTTGTTAGGCTGGATGAGGGTGTTGGGCCTTGGGAAGAAGTAGGGGAATTAGTTGAGGACTGGGCCAGCGTGGAAGGAGTGGACTGGATATGTTCGGTCGGAGATGGGCTGGGTGAATGGGGCGGGTGACCGTATGAGGGGTCAGGGTCAATGATGGTAGGTGGGTTGGGAGAAATAATTTCCGGGTATGGAAAAACCGATTCATAAAAAATGACATGTCGAGAAATATGAACCCGACCGGAGACGGGGTCAAAGCATCAGTACCCACGGAAATGTTGATGATACCCAAGAAAAATACAACGAACAAAAAGTGTGTGAAGTTTATGGGGTTGCGCGGCCTAAAGGTTAGGATAACATACGCACCCAAAAGCACGAAGATTGTCATATGTGGGGTGGCGTTTATATAATGCAAACACGGTAGTGGTGAATTTCAAGCGTTTAATGGGCAAAATGTTGTGTAAGTAGGCTGCGGTATGGAGAGCCTCCACCCAAAAAGGTGGGGGAAGTCGGGCCTGGGTAAGGAGAGCACGAATTATGTCGTTTAGACGGTGAAGCATCCGTTCGGCCTTGCCATTTTTGGGAAGATGTTTAAGGGAAAGTAAATCGAAAAACAAGGCCGTTTTGTTGAGCAAAAGTCTGAAATTTTCGATTGTCAAATTTACCACTAGGATCACATTGAAAAGATTTAATATTTTTACCAAACTGTGTTTGAATGAATTTATGAAACTTTACAAATGTAGGATATGTTTCAGACTTGAATTTAAGAGGATACACCCAAACATAATTGGTAAAATTATCAAGAAGGACCATATAATATTTGTATCCAGATTTACTTAGAACATGCGACGTCCATAGATCACAATGGATTATATGTTGATACCTAATATGTGCGTCATGTGAAGTATTTGAACGAGACGATTGTGAAGATTCAAGACAAGTTCAAGCTGCTCGCCGAACTAGGTCCGAACCTGAGGTTTGGACCAGGCGAACTTGGAGTTCGGCTGGAGTTCGGCCCAGACGTATATATATATATATATATATATATATATATATATATATATATATATATATTGGAACTTTGTCTTGTAATCAGAATTTGTGAGAGACTAGTAGAGAGAGACCAGATCTTAACTATGTGTTTTTTAAAGTGTTTCTCTAGAGAGCTTTATTGAGAGTTTGTAATTGAGTCTTTGTTGATTTCAATGAAACAAACTATTATTTACATCTCGTTTTCATCTCATTCTCACTCTACGATCAAGCAAACCTCTAGTAAGATCTGTCTTACGGTTTTTCAATTGGTATCAGGGCAAATCCAGGTTGCTCTATTGCGTTTGCTTTGATCGTGGTCGTTTTCTTGATAAAACCGAGTATTTTTCATTCAAAAAACGAGCCAATCTTTGAACATTTCGAGTGCAATTCATTACTAAAACATTTATGTGGCTCATAACTGCTTAAAATCATGATTTTTTTTTACCAAAAACTACGTTTCGATCGAGTTCGTGTGTCTGGCAAATAACCATCGTCCGAACCCCAGGTTCGTCGAAATAACCGCTCCGAACCCAGAGTTCGTCACTATAACCGTTCCGAACTTAGAGTTCGTCTAAAGTTCGTCTGAAATTTTTCGTTCGTTTGAAGTTCGTCAAGAGTTCGGTTCACGTTCGGAAAACTCAGAGTTCGTCAAGAGTTCGTCGGGAGTTCGTCAAGAGTTCGTCGCGAGTTCATCAAAACAGTAAAATTCAGAATTTAAAAATGTATGAAATTGAGGTATTCATTGAGTGTCATCGTCAGAATGTGCCAAAGTTGATAAATCTTGAAGATTATCATGGTTGGGCAATAAATTTTAGAGCTTATGTTGTTGATTTGGATAAAAATTTGTGGATACCGGTTACGAATGAATTTCAGTATCCAACTTATTATGGTGGTGATTTTAAGGAGATGCATAATTGGTCAAGTGAAGAAAGAAAATCATATGATGAAAATGAAAAGGCTGTTGCACTTCTTCTGTTAGCTTTGCCTATAACTCTTAAAAGTTAAATCAGGAAGTATCGAAAAGCAAAACTGATATGGGATTTTGTTAAGACACAGTGTGAGGAACACATGTCTAAACTTTCTCAGAAAACAGTTGAAACAGTTGATTAAGATTTGAAGTTTAAAGGTAAAATTAAAGAGTTAGAGAATAAGGTAGGAAAGTTGACTGAAGATAATATTTTTCTGACAAAAGAAGTGGAGAAATGGAAAAATAAAGTTTATGATGGTTTAG